>KE372763.1:105674-120943 GCA_000418225.1 Zizania latifolia | reverse complement strand
TAAATACTTTCTCCGGTAAAAAATTACATAGTTTTTTTTCTTAAAATTCAGTCAAACATAAAAATGCTAGGGTATATTTGTCTTGGAAAGACATTTCATAACCTTTTATGTTAGAAAAAATATAAACTTATTTTAATATAAAATTCTAGTTGAAGATTATTATCAGAATAGGCTGATATTCGAGAGGAAACTAAGCCACTCTAAACTACAGCCCTGAGCTCTCTCTATGAAAAAATACAATTGATCAACCGGGTAAAAGCATCTATAAGAGAATTATTATTTTTGGTTCCCTAAAAACTTATATAGAGAGTCATTTTAAAAAAATTTAATCTCTAAATCTTCTTACTTTCTAGCAGACTTTTGATATCGCATTCCCTATATTTTACTCTTGTATCATTGATAGGTAGATTCTACGTGTCAAACCTCTCCTCTTTCCTTTTATTTGTATCTATTGTATCACGATAGATAAAACCAGAGCGGATAGGGAATGGGAATCACTCTCTAGAAGTAGGAAGAATGGAGGAAGATTTTAAGGATCTCTAAAAATTAAGAACTGGATAGAGGAGCTGTTGAAAAAATATTTTAAACTAAAATATTTAATAATAGAGATAGAGAGTTATATTGAGCATCTTTTATAGATCATTTAAGTAGTTTGGCTCCTTATCAGAGTGCGTATATAATTAGCTTCACACCACTAGTTTGGCTCTCTTCACTAATATTCAGCACTATCTCACTATCTATACGGTTAACATTGTCAAAAACATAAGCATTCCACTCCTTTTATAACATCAAGTGACCAAAATCACTGATATCAAATTGGCAATTGATTGATTGTAGTCAGATCAAGCACACTCAACCAAATCATACTACATACATACGTAGTGAAAACGGAAGAAGGCATGCAGTAGTAAGTAAATTTCACATCTTAACTAGCTGGTTCTCTCCTACGTGTTGATTAAATTGACAATTGCATGATTGTAGTCGGATTAACCGCGTTGACCACTCCACCGCCCCCTTCTCTGGCACTAGGCTTCGGCGGCGCCTGTCGTGGCGCTCCTCCTCTGGGTCTCATCAGCACGGGGACATCATTGGTCTCCCCGCCGCCTACTGATTCTTCCTCCCGCGTAAGGGCGGCGGCCGCTGCCGCGACACCGAGCTGCGTCGGCCGTGGTTCGGAGGAAAGAGATGGGAGGGAGATCGGGCCCAGCTGGTGGCGGGGGGAGGACACTTGGAGCAGGAGCTGGCCGTGGCCGTGGAAGAACGACGGCAACGACGGAGATGTGGGCGACCGCATGGCCACGGCGTTCGTTCGATCGAGCTAGCTGAGTGAGTCTGGAGTCTCCTGCGGGCTGCGTCCGGCGGCGTCGGCGTTGGCGTCGAAGGTGTGGAGTTGATCGCGAGAGCTCCTGCATTTATACCGTTGCTGGTGATTGACTGGTCAACGAGCCGTGTGCAACTTGGACTGGGACAGCGAGCTATCTTCGGATGGTGATTTGATCGACCCGGTCGTGGATCCCATGTTGCTATAGTTAATACTGGTCTGTTTTGATGAATTTAAGGCTTAATAAAATTATATATATAGTACTCCCACCATCTCAAATTATATAGCTATTTCTACACTTTCACATATTTATTAAGATATAAGAAAAAAGCCTAAACTAGCCTCATAAATATAAACAGTAAAGATAACTACATACAACTAGAACTCCAGGTAAACAGTAGTTGAAGTCGATATGGATAAAATAGAAAGATTTAGGGGGAGAAATTATAAATGTTGTAATATTTGGGATAGAATTTCAATGGTAGAAATGGATGTATTTTAAGACGGAGGGAGTATAAAATTTACATAATTAGATTTATAATATGAAGTATTGTATTAGTATGATAGGTAGAGTTATCTGTTTTAATCTTATTTTGACATTAATAGTCAAAATTGAGAAATACTGAAAAGTATTCACGAGAGCCAACTTCTCTTTTGACGTGCCATTGTACAACTAAATCTTCTCACTCATATATGGTAAATTATTTTTTCCTGGTATATTCACCAAAATCGTTGACTTTTATAATAAATTCAATAATAACAGTATTTTATGAAAGATGCTCTATTAGAGGCCACAGAAGAACCATGACCCCTTAAGGTGTAAAAGTTGATATCTCTAGCCACAGCAACCATGCATTAGTTTGATATCATGCTACAACTTTGCAAGAAAGCATAGACAATATATAAACTAAGATCATGAATAGTTCGTCACATAATAAGCACAAGTGGGATATTCTACATGTCAACTACCGGTTTTGTGAAGAAAAGTCAGTCGGTTTTCGATGGCCGAAAGTCTCTCCAAAACCAGAAAATTAAATAATAATCTTGTTGATCCTCGCTTTGTCAACCTTCACTCTAGCTTCTCGGTCTCTTCTCACCCTTCAAAATAAATTTGGGTTGTTTGATATATATTTGTTGAGTATTTTTTTTGGTTGTTAAGGAGGTTTCAATACAATATTTTCTAACACGAAGTATATTTTAGTATGAGAGGTATTATTTTTTTAATAGGTAGCTATAATTTATTCTTGCTGCCAGCCTGACATGTCGGTTCGGGCTATCCACCGGTTGGTGGGCTCAATGTTAAGCTACTGGTAGGTATGAGTATGACCGTATGACTCAAGGGAATTTGTAACTTACAATTTTTTAGGTTAAATCTGAAATTCTAAATTTTTTATTTAGTAGATAGCTAAAATTTAAAATTAGAGATGTCAACGGAGAATTTCTGTCACAGAATATACCTCTGCATTTTTATCCTCGTGGGGATATATTTTCTCCATCTCCACCCTCGCCAACCATAACGGGATACATTTTTCTCATGTCCACCCCCACATGTGATAATTTATTCCCGTGGAGGGCCCTCATGGCGAATTAATCATCATACAATCTCCTGAGTCCCGAGCAGTCGAGTTAGCAGTGAACAGCACAGTAATCTAGCGCCTAGCGAGGATTGCGACGAATGCCAGGTAGCAGCAAACGGTGGGCGGTCACGAGGGCTAGTTAGCGGACGTTTGTGAGGGGTGGCTAACGGACGGCCATAAGGATCAACTAGCTAGCCGAGAAGGCTACGACGTGCAGCCTGCTGCTTACGGGTGTGAGGTTGAGGTGAGGGTCATTGGCCGCGTGAGGTTGAGGTGCCGCCGTGCAAGCGCAGACTTGCAAAGGGAATTGGGAATGGCCTGATGGGGAATTAGGGACCGAAGAGTTAAGGTTTAAGATTTTAGCTGTCCATCGTCGCCCAGGCTCGCCGCCGCCGCTCCCTGCCCTAGCACGGCAAGCCCCTACAGTGGCACCCCTATCCACTTAGTGTCGTCACCCCATGGCCAGCGGCGCGTTGGCCCATCGTCGTCGTGCCCTGGGCAACCGCTCCTAAGCCTGACGCTGCTGTGACCTGGCCATGTGCTCCTAAGCCCAGCGCCGCCATGCCCAGATTCAGCATTGCCGCCCCACGGCTAGCCGCACGCTTCCTTGCCACCGGTGCGCCTTGGCCAGTGTTGGGTTATGAGGAGGCTACACTAGAGTTAATTTTAAAAATTTACCCCATTAGCCCAGAAACTATGCGTGTAATGGGATCATGGATCGTTACCTCAAGTCATGAGGCGCGCTCGGGCAGCGGAAGTAGAATCGATGAAGCGCGTCCTCGATCGGCCTCTCCCAGCTCCGTCCGTTCGTCTGCGGCGAAGTCGACGTAGTCGGACGATCTCCACGGGAGAAGATCAGCACCAATGTAGCAGCGATGCCTCTACGGTATCCACACGTATAGGGACGGAATCACCTCTCGCCAGTATGCTAGTACCGCGTGGGAGATTAGGGGAGAGATCGCTACAACCGGTGTAGCTAGGAGAGGTGGTGGCTAGGGTTAGAAACCAGAAGCAACAGCAGCATTTTCGTGCTAGCCCCTCCTCTCCTTATATAGTGCCCTCTCATGGGCCTTTAATCAGTATTAAAGAACAACAGATCTAATCTATTCGTCTAGACCCAGAACTTTCGGTCCTAACCAGAACTTCCGGTTCGTCTAGATTTCACTTTCAGGCAGGTCCAGAACTTCCGGTCCAACCGGAACTTCCGGTTCCTCTAGAAACCGAAACTGGGGCTGGCCCGAAACTTTCGGTCTAACCGAAACTTCCGGATACTCCAGAACCCAGAACTTTCGGCTTCTAGCCAGAACTTCTGGTTCCCCAGAATTCTCTTGGGCATATGTCCATCAATCTTCCACTTGCACAAGAGCCAGTTCTTGCAAGCTTTAAATCATGTTACCTTAAGCGTGTGACCCGATAGGTTCATATGCAAACGGCCGCTACCCGAAAATCCTTTCTGAATCACCGATCAATAGCGGTACCTAGCAGCACATATTGACCCTCGAAAGCATACAAAATCAAAATTATATTTTCTGAACCTTGATATACTCACACACCAATCCCTTTACCATACGACATCAGTCAAGCTCAAGGCGAGATTCGTACCACCCTTGTGATAGCTTGACACTTCACTCGATCAAGTAGTGGATTAATCATGATCAACTCTTTGATCATAGTGGCATGGTCATGCACTTTCTAATCCGACTACCTCGAGGGGCCTAGAGACGTCTTTCCTGTTATTTAGGGGGGTAAATTCCATCTTGACCGCTCACATCCCACAATATGTTTCATAACACATCCAAAAGCAACCTTTATGACTACCCAATTACGGAATAGCGTTTGGAAACCCCTAAGTGTGTCACTACACATTCTGGAATCAATGACGATCTTAGGTCTAAGGATTTTGCAGGTACACCATTTGAGATGATAACTGATGGCACATTAAAATAATAATTTCAGCAGTATCTTAAAGTGGGTCTATCCAACTCCATGTTCACTAACATGAGTCCACATCATTGATTTGACATCTCCATGTCTATGATCTGTGAAACATGATCATCAATCAGATAGATGTGCTAATCTATAAATCATCACTGTCCCACATGACGATATGAGATTAGGGATCGTTTAGAATAACATCGTAACACAGAGAGTTTCACAAACAAGTCATGCACTTGCTGATCAATATAAAAGATAATTTATTCAAGGAACAAGATAACCAATTATCCAAATGTATATTAGCATAGACAAAATAACTTCTTCTCACGTACACTCGACTCACTCACGTAAGTATCTAATACCCATAGAGCTCAAGTGCACCTCATGCTTGGGCTGAGAGAGAGGCTTCGTCAACGGATCAGGTATGTTTAAATCCGTGTGCACCTTACATATCTTTACATCACCTCTATCTATAATCTCATGGATGAGGTGATAGCGCCGAAGTATGTGCTTAGACTTCTAGTGCGACCTAGGCTCATTGGCTTACACAATGGCACCACTATTATAACAATAGAGGTCCACTGGACTGGACGCACTAGGGACAACACCCAGCTCAGAAACAAACTTTCTGATCCAAACTGTCTCATTCGCAGCTTCCGAAGCTGCAATATACTCGGCCTCTGTCGTTGAATCTGTAACCGTTTCTTGTTTAGAACTCTTCCAACTCACTGCGCCTCCATTGAGACAGAACACGAATTCAGACTACGATCGTGAATTGTCCTTGTCGGTTTGGAAGCTAGCATCGGTGTAACAATTTACAACGAGCTCCTCCTCACCTCTGTAGACCAGGAACATATCCCTTGTTCTTCTCAAGTACTTAAGGATACTCTTTACTACCGCCTAGTGACTTTCACCCGGATTTGACTGATATCTGCTCGTAACACTTAGAGCATAAAAAACATCTGGACGCATACAAAGTATGACATACATGATGGATCTGATTGCGGAGGCATACGAGATCACGATCATCTTCTCCAGCTCATCAGGTGTCGAAGGACACTGACTCTTGCTGAGAGAAACACCATGTGATATTGACAGAAAACCTTTCTTGGAATTCTGTATATTGAACCATTTCAATACCTTATCAATGTACATGTTTTGGCTTAATCCAATTAACCTTCTCGATCTATCTCTACAGATCTTTATGCCAAAAATGTATGCTGTCTGTTCATGATCTTTCATTGAGAAACTTTTTCTCAACGAAGACTTCACAGCATCTAGCATAGGAATATCATTTCCGATCAACAATATGTTATCTATATATAAGACCAGAAATACAAGTAAGCTCCCACTAGCCTTTTTGTAAACACAAGGTTCTTCTTCATTCTTGATGAAACCAAACCCTTTGACTACCTCATCAAAACAAAGATTCTAACTCCGAGAAGCCTGCTTTAGCCCATAAATGAATCTTTGCAGCTTACAAACTTTCCCAGCATTCTCTAGATCGTCAAGACCTTCAGGCTGTGTCATGTACACATTCTCACTTATGTTTCCATTAAGGAAAGCCGTCTTGACATCCATTTACCATATCTCATAGTCATAAAATGCGGCAATTGTTAGGATGATCCGAATAGACTTTAGCATTGTGACGGGTGAAAACGTTTTATCATAATCAACACTTTGAATCTGCTTGAAACCTTTCGCCACCAATCGTGTCTTATAGATATGAACATTTCCATCAACGTTTATATTTTTCTTAAAAATCCATTTACACTCAATAGTTTTTACACCATCTAGTGGATCGACTAAGTTCCAAACTTGATTCTCCCGCATGGATTATAACTTGGATCTTATGGCTCCAAACCATTTCTTAGAGTTTGGTCCCACCACCGCTTCCGAATAGGTCTTAGGTTTATCATTGTCCAACAATAATATGTCGCGCTGCCTAGTGATCAAAAATGCAAACCGCTTGGGCGCACGACTCAACCTCTCCGACTGACATGGGGCTGGTGTCTCGACAATAGGTTCTGCAACATCTTGCATATCAAGTTGCGGTTCAGTAGGAACTGAAACACTTTCTTGTGGTTCTCGAACCTCTTCGAGTCGCACCATGCTCCCACTAACCCCTTTTGAGAGAAACTCTTTCTCCAGAAAAATACTATTCCGGACGACAAACACTTTGCCTTCTTCCCGGTTATAAAAGTAATATCCTTTGGTTTAACTAGGATATCGCACAAAGAAGCATTTATCAGATTTGGGAGTGAGCTTATCAGATGTCAAATGTTTTACATAGGCCTCACAACCCCATATCTTTAGAAAAGACAACCCGGGATGCTTCCCAGTCCATATCTCTGAAAGTGCATCTTGGTGCATCTAGGCCCCTAATTAATTTTTGTGTATTAATGACAATGATGATCAAAAGCTACTAATCACATTGATGAGTTGTATGCAGAGAAGTCACGAAAAACGACGTTACAATTGAAACAAATTTGGAGAAAAGCTCCGGTTAGTCCAAAATAGGCTCAAGGGTGCAAAATGTTGAATTACTTTTGAATTTGAGTCTAGGACCGCCGTTCTATAAAGAGGGATACGTTGAAAGTTGTTCCGAAGCTTTGTGCTCAAATAAAAATCTTTTTGAATGATTTTTGAATTGGTTCAAACTAATTTCTGAATTTTCTAGTTGGCCCGGAACTTCCGAAATGAACCTTCTGTACCCGATTTTTATTTGGTCCGGAACTTCTGGTTAAGCCCAGAACTTTCGAAATGAACCTTCTGTATCCGATTTTTATTTGACCCGGAACATCCGAAATGAACCTTCTGTATCGGATTTTTATTTGGCCCGGAACTTCCGGTTAAACCTGGAACTTCCGAAATGAACCTTCTGTATCGGTTTTATTTTTGGCCTGAAACTTCCGGTTAACCCTGGAACTTCCCAAATGAACTTTCTGTATTGAGTTTATATTTGGCCCAGAACTTTTGGCTGAAGCCCGGAACTTCTGAAATTGCTGTTCTGTTTAAATTTGTTTTTCATCCCGGAACTTCCGGCTAGTCCCGGAACTTCCGGATGAACAGTTGCAAATTATCTTCAAACGACCACTTTTTGAGTGAGGGGTATAAATATCCCCTAACCTCATTTCAAACAGCTCTCTCTCTCACCTGAAGAACTCCAAGAACCCTAGAGCTAAAACCCTAAACTCTCTCTCTTTCAAAGCTAGATCTAAAGCAAATCTTTGAGATTTGGTTTGAGAGTGCAAAACAAATCTTCTAGCAAACTCCTTAATCCATCTTTTGAGAAGATTTTGCGTGGATGAGTTCGTTGGTTTTCTTGATAAATCTTGAGCATAAAGATTTGAGCCTACAAGCCTTTCAACGAATTTGTTACTCTTGGAGGTGCTACCTCATAGACGGCTAGGCGTCAAATCCGTGAACACCCAAGAAGATTGTGGTGTGCCCGGAGAAGTTTGTACAAGCTCTATCTTGGCTTCGATAAGGTAACTAGTGAAAATCTAAGCTTAACTTCGGTTAAGGCTTGGTGAGGAAAATGGTTGAAAGAGACCCATCCTTTTGGGGCCCTCAACGGAGACGTAGGATCGGTGGATCCGAACTCCGGGAAATATTCACTTGTGTTCATTGTGTTCTTCGTGTTCTTGCTACCTCATATCTTCATATTGCTCGATCTACTTGCTAGTTAAGTTGTAGATCATATTCCTGTGTAAAAGTTGTAGCTAACAATATTGTTCATACATGTATTCATTTACTTTATTGGCTAGATTAAATTTTATATCTGTTCTAAGCTTTTCTGGTCTGCTCGGAACTTTCGGTTACAGTCGGATCTTCCAGAACCCCAGAAGTTCCGCCAACCTCCAGTGCCCCGAAACTTCCGGTTACAGTTGGAACTTTCGAACCCCCAGAAGTTCCGCCAACCTCCGGTGCCCCGGAACTTCCGGTTCCAGTCAAAACTTCCGGGCCTGGGGTTTTAGAACTAATCATTTTCCGCAACAAATTTTCATATCGCCTATTCATCCCCCCTCTAGGCAACTTTCAATCTCATATGGTGTCCTCTCTACATATTTAGATGGAACTCTGTTTAATGTGAAAGCAGCAGTTTCTAAAGCAAATCCCCAGAAAGACAATGGAAGATCAGTTTGACTCATCATCGATCGGACCATGTCTAACAAAGTTCGGTTCCTCTGCTCGAACACCCCATTCCATTGGGGCGTGCCAGGTGGAGTCAGCTGTGGAACAATTCCACACTGTTTTAGATGATCAATAAACTCATGGCTCAAATATTCACCTCCACGATCTGATCGTAGAAATTTAATTGTCTTGCCTATATGATTTTGTACCTCATTCTAGAACTCCTTGAACTTTTTAAAGGATTTCGATTTATGCCTCATTAAGTAGATGTAACCATATCTACTAAAGTCATTGGTAAAAGTTATGAAGTACTGAAAACCACCTCTAGCAGTGAAACTCATTGGTCCACATACATCAGTATGTACAATGACCAATAATTCATTTGTCCTCTCACTTTGATCAGTGAAAGGCATCTTAGTCATTTTGCCAAGTAAACAAGACTCACATGTGTCAAACGATTCGAAATCAAATGACTCCAAAAACCCATCTCTATGGAGCTTCTGCATGCGCTTCTCATTTATATGACCTAAACAACAATACCAAACATAAGTGAGATTCAAATCATTAAGCCGAGGCTTCTTGGTATTAATGTTATAAACATGTGTATCCTCAAGATTCAGAACATATAAGCCATTCAATAATGGACAAACACCATAAAATATACCATTCGAAAATATCGAACAACACTTGTTCTTTATTACGAATTCAAAACCGTCTTCCTCTAAACATGACGAAGATATAATGTTTCTGTCCAAGACGGGAATGAAATAACAATTATTCAGTTCTAAAACTAATCCTAAGGATAGCGATAAAGAATAAACGCCGATGGCCAATGCAGCAACTTTTGCACCATTGCCGACACAAACATCCAATTCACCTCTTGCACACTGCATAGTTCTTTTCAGCCCTTGTAACGATTTGCAAGTGTGAATCATTGATCCGGTATCAAATAGCCATGAATCACTTGGACAAGTAGCAAGATAAATTTCAATAACATTTATACCTGAAGTGGAAGCCATACTTTCCTTCCTTTTCTTTTGTTCTTCCAAGTACAACTTGCAATTCCTCCTCCAATGACCAGGCTTATGACAGTGATGGCAAGTGTTAGAGTTAGCAGGGCTTGACTTAGACTTTCTAGTCGGATTAGACTTAGAGTTCGAGATCGCATCTGAAGCTTTAGCTTTTCCCTTACACTTTCTCTTCTTACTTTTCTTTTGAACCATCATCACATGACTAGGATTTTTTTAAGGCTTTCCTCGGCTGTCTTGAGCATCCCATGCAATTCAGCCAAGCTTTTCTTCATGCCATTCATATGAAAATTCAGAATAAATGGTTCGAAGCTCGCAGGGAGCGACTGAAGAATCACATATGTGGCTAAATCTTTATCAAGAGTGGACCCAAGTTTTTCTAGGTTCTCAACGTAACCAATCATCTTGATCACATGATGACTTACTGGGCTGCCTTTCGCCAACCTATACGCAAACAAGGACTTTGAGACATTATACCTCTTAGTCCGTACTTAGTTCTCAAACATGTCTTTGAGTCCCACGATCATATCGTAGGCATCCCTGTTCTCATATTACTTCTGAAGCTCAGAGGACATGTAGGCAAGCATGAGACAGTTGACATCAACTGAATCATTGGCGTGCTTCTCATAAGCCCGTCTTTCAGCAAGTGGTGTATCATCATTTGGATCATCAGGGTGGGGTTCCTTTAGAACATAATCATTTTTCTTCTGCTTGAGAATAATTCTCAAGTTTCTATATCAGTCAATCAATTTTATTCCAAACAATTTTCCCTCTCTAGGATAGATCGCAGATTAAAAACGGAAGTGTTATTTGCAATAGGTGCCATGATCTACAACAAAATGCAAGGTTCAGCACTATGCTATGTTGATCTTCTATTAAATAAAAGATGTACAACAATATGTAAAATGATCGCTTTTCCTCTAACGACACATTGTGGGACAAGATCCATATTCATCTAACTCCTAGTGAGCTTTGGCATCACTGCTAGAAGATTAGTGACGTAGGTAAGCAACACTTGCTAATCACATCCTATGTGACTCTTGTTCGTTGGGGTGACATCCAATGCTCGACTCCCAACTCCATGCCCCAAAGCCCAAAACCGTTTTGATAGCTTTGTTAAGCAACTCAATACTATGCATGTGGTGTCCGATATCCACCCTGACTGGTTGAGATAAAAGATGGCACCCTGCTTTGGCAGACCTACCATACAATAATCAAAACCTTTGTAGGTGCAGCTATTGGAAAGAGCATCAATACTTAATTTTCTGAGGGAACTATTCTAACATGGTAACGATGCCTACCGCACACGGAACATGAAAGAATAGTATGACAGGAACATAAGTAAACATCACAAGCAATCATATTAACTGTGACATGGTATGGTCCTCTCGCATGGTGATCTCTATCTCCATGGTTCTTATCCTTCGAGTCATCACGCTTCAGGCCTTCATGAATATGTATTAGTCTATTATAGCTAATAGCACTATACTAATTACATGAGCAGAAGCATCACATGTTGACGCGCAGGTCATACAACATTTGAACGGCCATGGGCTGCAATTAACCATGACCCGCAAGCCATGAAAATTACATGCTAGTATCTTATACATTGCAAGGTCATACCAGTCACAACATTCTCTGCAAAAATAAGTCAGGCGTAGAATCTACACGTGATTGAAAACTGGATCCGAAACTTCAAGCTCAGAGGCCCAGAACTTCCGGTCGAAGGGCCCGGAACTTTCGACTCAGGGCCAGAACTTCCGAAATCAACCGTCTGACTTGAATTTATTTAGGTCCGGAACTTCCGGGTCACACCCGGAAACTTCAAAAATAACCTTCTGCACGGAATTTATTTCTGTCCGAAACTTTCGGTCCAACCAGAACTTCTGGACCTGGAACTTTCGGTCCAACCGGAACATCCAAAAATAATATTCTGTATCGAAGTTTATTTTGGCCCGAAACTTCCGGGTCACACCTAGAATTTCCGAAAATCTAACGAAAAACAATAGATCCAATCTATTTCCATCACATATCACCTATATGTGATCGATCTAAATCGAACACTATGCACGTAGGCTCTGATACCACTATTGGGTTATGGGGAGGCTACGCTAGCGTTAATTTCAAAAAATTACCCCGTTAGCTCAGGAACCATACGTGTAATGGGATCATGGATCGTTACCTCAAGCTATGAGACGTGCTCGGGCAGCGGAAGTAGAGTCGATGAAGCGCGTCCTCGATCGGCCTCTCCTGGCTTCGTCCATTCGTCTGTGGCGAAGTCGACGTAGTCCGGCGATCTCCACAGGAGAAGATCAGCACCGATGTAGCAGCGGTGCCTCTACGGTATCCACACGTACAGGGACGGGATCACCTCTCACCGGTATGCTAGTACCGCGTGGGAGATTAGGGCAGAGATCGCTACAACCAGTGTAGCTAGAAGAGGTGGTGGCTAGGGTTAGAAACCAGAAGCAACAACAGTCTTTTCGTGCTAGCCCCTCCTCTCCTTGTATAGTACCCTCTCATGGGCCTTTAATCAGTAATAAAGCCCAACAGATCTAATTTTTTCGCCTGGACCCAGAACTTCCGGTCCTAACCGGAACTTTTGGTTCGTCCAGATTTCACTTTTAGGCAGGCCCGGAACTTCCGGTCCAACCGAAACTTTCGGTTCCTCTAGAAACCGAAACTGGAGCTGGTCCGAAACTTCCGGTCTAACTGAAACTTCCGGATGCTCCAGAACCCAGAACTTTCGGCTTCTAGCCAGAACTTCTGGTTCCCCAGAATTCTCTTGGGCATATTTCCATCAGCCAGCCACGCTGCTCCAGTTCCCATGGAAAGGCTGCGATTGATGTATGCCTGCTCGGATTAGATGAACAGAAGAATTGAAATGGTATATTTTGTAATGGCAGATGTGGGCAAATAGTAGCGAACTCTACAACCACGTCTAAAAAAGCAATCTGTAGAGCACCTCCTGAGATGCTCCACATAAAACGTAGAGCAACACTCTAGATCTTCATTTTTCGTGGATCTGAAAACCCAAAGCTGGTCCTATTTGCCTAGCAGTTCGTGAAGCGGAGCTATAAAATATGGAGTGGAGTAGTCCCAAACACCCCCTAATTTTCTTTTGCACGGTTCATCAACAAAACGATATGTCTATTTGTCAATCACATGATTTTTAGCTAAATCTCAATCACTATTAAACTGTTAAGGATTGCTCCAAGAATTGTGCATCTTTCCATTCCTCTGCTCCAAGAACCCTATCAGTGTCTGGTGTGCGTGCTCTGCCTCTTCACACGCGCTGCGAGCCATGGCCTTTCTGCCTCTTGCGTTGACGCCGGTCACCTTCACCTCGTCGTCTTCTTTAACTCTATTGGCCTCTCTCTTTCACCTTCCCCATCTCCGGCTGCTCGCATAGGCTGCTAGGTCAGTCGCTGCCACACCTGCCTTCTAACCGTTCCAATGAGCCTTTCCCGCTTGCTGACGCTGACCCATCGCCCTCGTCCTCTCATATAACCGAGGCGGCACCGTCGCAACCATTCTGCCCTGGCCGCTGTTGAGAGGCACTCACTGGTGGGCTTCCGCCTCCCGCGGCCTCCTTCTAAAGCTGCCCTCTCCATACAACTTTCCTTCCACCCCGTCCCTAACCCAGGCGACCTAACTAATTCGGACCATGGATATGATCAGACTAACAACAAGACCTTCAAGCAGCAGCCATCGACAAGATGCCCTCGCCGCTGCCGCCGCAGACGACATCGCCACCGCCTTCCCTTCTCACTCCTCATCAGCTGCAAGCGCTGAGGTGAATGGTGGCGGCATCGACCATAGCAGCATCAATGAGTTGAGGCGGCGTTCGAGCTTGAGCGGCCAATGGAGCTTCGACTGCAGGAAACATCAGTTTGTATTGTTTACGTGGCTACAATTTTGCAGTGTATAATACTGTTATAATCATACTAATAGTTCGATGAATCCTGGTCACCAATTTAGGATAAATTAGTATTTTTTTATTTGAGGATTTACCACTAAAAAATTTGTGCTATTTAATTATTTGATACTCATGTGGATGATAAGTTGAATCTTTTGAGTCTATTACCGTGGAACAAAGTGACAAATAATCAAATTCACTTTTTAGGGGTGGTAAATCATCAAATATTCATATTTTTTATTGATCATGCTATCAATATAATTGGTATTAGCGAATTTATATTTATCCGTCTCTTTCGCTGCCGGTCTTCTCTCTACGTCGCTCAAAATGCCACCTCCTCTTCAACAATATTATTATACAAATTTATAATTTGATCTCTCCGTGTCACTCGTTTATGAGAAGATTTTATCCTTTTAATTTCAACTACTAGTTAAGATAACAAAAAACATTTTAACCCTAGTATAAAATGAGATCAAATTCTCTATTGTTATTGTTATTGTTATTGGCTTATTCAATTTCATGAACTATTCACATGAAATCAAAAAAGGAACAGTTTCAAATAGAATGTGATTTCAAATCCAAAATCAACAAAAAATACCAGACGCAGCATTGTGGTTTCGAAAAATCTGAATTTATGTATATGTAATGAAAATTTCGTTCAAATTAGACACGTCACAATCCACGACCGGTTCTAAGACATCGTCCATTGGTGGGTCCCGGTCCAACATTATGAACACACACGTACGAAGAACAAAAACAAATGCACGGCCATGACTACCTCTCGTACGTCGTCAACGCAGTTACGGATACACGGTCAAACTCAAACAGCACGGCCCAGACCAGTTCATCCCTTCCCACGCGTGGCCGCTTCGGTTATAAATACAGCAGCTCACCTCAGATTTAGTGCAACAGCTCATCCTCATCAACTGCGGCAACCTCATCGATCGCCTCGAGACGAGTTCGATCACCTGCTGATATTGATCAATCCGGTCATGGCCGCCATGGCGTCGCCCACTTCGCCCTCGTCGCCCTTCCTCCCGGCGCACCTGCTGCTCCACTGCTCTCCTTCCACCGACACAAGGCAGCTGCCGTCGCAGCTCCAGCTCGCCGTCGCGGCGGCGGCGGAAGAAGAAGAAGCCGCAGGTGTCCATGGTGAGTTCGTTGCCGCCGCGAACGCGTTGCGGCGGGGCCCACCGAGGAAAGGCAAAGTCGGCCAGACAAATGCCGTGAAGCCCACTGGAGGACAACTCCGACATCCGGCGCCGGCGGCTCTTAGTCTTCCGAGGCAAGGGACAGGCGGCCAGACCAATGCCTTGAAGCCCACTGGAGGACCACTCCGACAGCCGGTGGCG
>KE372763.1:58682-68766 GCA_000418225.1 Zizania latifolia | reverse complement strand
GTCAGAGCGTGCGCGGCTTGAGTAGGGCGCGACCGGCGTCCACACGACGCGTTCCACACGTGCGAGGCGCAACACTGACGCGCGTAGGGAGCACTGAGGTCACGTGGCTCGAAACATCTGCCACAACAACAGCGAATCAATTCCGGCCAACTCTACATCAAGATTTGCAGTATACATCTCTTGCTTACCATCTGTTTGATGAAATGCTTCAAAGAGTTTTTGCACTGCAGTCTAGGTGTTTGATTTAATGTCTACAAGCATTTGATTTTCATATTACACTGTGGATATTTTTCTATGTGTTCTAGTGTATGTCGAATGTTTGTTGACTTTCTTGAGATGATCTGAGATGTACTAATTATTTCATCAAGTACTCGATTGTCTGCGAAAGAGTAGATTGTGCATCTCTTCTTCGATAAGAACGCTTGTTTTCACTCATGAACGCACTCTGATCGATACTTGTGTTCCTCTTTAGTTGCTGTGTTCAAAAGTGCTTTCGGTAGAGTTTTTGTATCAACTTGTCTGGAGTGACTTTTCTGGCACAGCCTAGCGCTGAATTTCTTCAAGTCACTCGCAGGTTTGTTACAGGAGTTTGAGGAATTTTGGTTTATCCGTTTTGTTTTATTTTGCGCCCATTCACCCCCCTTTGGTCGCTAGTTTCGATCCTACAAGGTGGCGGGTAGGGTTAGGTCGAAGCAACAACTAATAGAAGCACTTTCGTCCTAGCCCTCTTCTCCTTATATAGTGCCCTCTCATGGGCCTTTAATCAGTATTAAAACCCAACAGATCTAATCTGTTCGTCTGGCCCTAAAGTTCTGGTCTAGGCCTGGAACTTCTGAAAATAACCTTCTGTACGAATTTATTTCTACCCGGAAGTTCTGATTCCACCCAGAACTTTGGGCTCATCCAGAATTCACCTTCCAGGTAGAACCGAAACTTTCGGTTCCTCTAGAAACCGAAACTAGGGCTGGTCCAAAACTTCTGGTCACATCGGAACTCCTGGTTGCTCAAGAACCCAGAACTTCCGGCCTCAAGCTAGAACTTCCGCTTTTTCCAGAATTCTCTTGGGTATATTTCCATCAATCTCCCACTTACACAAGAGCCAATTCTTGCAAGCTTTAAATTCCATCTCCTTAAGCGTGTGATCCAATAGGTTCATATGCAAATGGCCGCTACCCAGAAACCCCTTTCAAGATCGCAAATCAATAGCAGTACCTAGCAGCACATATTTACCCCTGAAAGCATACAAAAGCAAAATCATATTTTCTGAACCTTGATGTACTCACGCACCAATTCCTTTACCACACGACATCAGTCAAGCTTAAGGCGAGATTCGTGCCACCCTTGTGATAGCTCGACACTTCACTCGATCAAGTAGTGGATTAATCATGATTAACTCTTTAATAATAGTGGTAAGGCCATGCACCTTTCCAATCCAATTATCTCGAGGGGTCCAAAGACGTCTCTCCCGTTATTTAGGAGGGGTAAATTCTATCTTGACCGCTTACATCCCACGACATGTTTCATAACACACCCGAAAACAAACCTTTATAACTACCTAGTTACGGAATAGCATTTGGTAGATCCTAAGTGCGTCACTACACATTCTGGAATCAATGACGATCTCAGGTCTAAGGATTCTGTAGGTACACCATTTGAGAACAACTGATGACACATTCAAAATAACAATCCCAGCAGTATCCCAAAGTGGGTCTATCCAACACCATGTTCTCTAACCTGTGTCCACATTATTGATTTGATATCTTCATATCTATGATCCATGAAACATGATCATCAATCAGTTAAATGTGCTAATCTATGAATCATCACTGTCCAACATGATGATATGAGATTAGGGATAGTTTAGAATAACATCATTACAAAACAAAGAGTTCTACAAATAAGTCACATACTTGCTGATCAATGTAAAAGATATTTATTGAAGGAACAAGATAACCAATTATTCAAAGTACATTAGCATAGACATGACACTTTCTCTCACATACACTAGACTCAATCGCATAAGTATCTAATACCCATAGAGCTCAAGTGCGTCTCATGCTTGGGCTATGAGAGAGGCTTTGTCAATGAATCGGCAACGTTTAAATCCATGTGCACCTTGCATATCTACATCACCTCTATCTATGATCTCACGGATGAGATGAAAACACCGAAGTATGTGCTTGGATTTCTGGTGCGACTTAGGCTCCTTGGCTTGCGCGATGCCACCACTATTATCACAATAGAGGTCCACTGGACTGGACGCACTAGGGACAACACCCAGCTCAGAAACAAATTTTCTGATCCAAACAGCCCCCTTCGCAGCTTCAGAAGCTGCAATGTACTCGGCCTCCGTTGTTAAATATGCAACTGTTTTTTGCTTGGAACTCTTCCAAATCACTGCGCCTCCATTGAGGCAAAACACAAATCCAGACTACGATCGCGAATCATCCTTGTCGGTTTGGAAGCTAGCGTCGGTGTAACCATTTACAACGAGCTCCTCCTCTCCTCCATAGACTAGGAACATATCATCAGTTCTTCTTAAGTACTTAAGGATACTCTTTACTCTTGCCCAGTGACTTTTACCCGGGTTTGATTGGTATCTACTCGTAACACTTAGAGCATAAGAAACATCTGGGTGTGTACAAAACATGGCATACACGATGGACCCGATTGCGGAAGCATACGGAATCGCACTCATCTTCTCAAACTCATCAGGTATCAAAGGACACTGACTCTTGCTGAGAGTAATACCATGTGACATTGGCAGAAAACCTTTCTTAGAATTCTGCACATTGAACCGTTTCAATACCCTATCGATGTACATGCTTTGGCTTAATCTAATTAGCCTTCTCGACCTATCTCTATAGATCTTTATGTCTAAAGTGTATGCTGCCTCTCCGAGATCTTTCATTGAGTAACTTTTTTGCAACGAAGATTTAACAGCATCGAGCATTGAAATATCATTTCCTATCAACAATATGTCATCTACATATAAGACCAGAAATACAAGTACGCTCCCACTAGCCTTTTTATAAATACAAGGCTCTTTTCATTCTTGACGAAACCAAACCCTTTGATCACTTAATCAAAACGAAGATTCCAACTCCGAGAAGCTTGCTTCAGCCCATAAATGAACTTTTGTAGCTTGCAAATTTTCTCAGCGTTCTTTGGATTGTCAAAACCTTCAGGCTGTGTCATGTACACATCCTCACTTAGATTTCTATTAAGGAAAGCCGTTTTGACATCCATTTGCCATATCTCATAGTCATAATATGCGGCAATTGCTAGGATGATCCTAATAGACTTTAGCATATTCATTGGACTGTTAAAACGTTTCATCATAATCAACACCTTAAATCTGCCTGAAACCTTTCGTCACCAATTATGCTTTATAAATGTGAACATTTCTATCAACATCTATCTTTTTCTTAAAAATCTATTTATACTGAAAAGTTTTTACACCATCAGGTGGATCGACCAAGTTCTAAACTTGATTCTCTCACATGGATTATAACTCGGATCTTATGGCTCCAAGCCATTTCTCAGAGTCTGGTCCCATCACCGCTTTCGAATAGGTCTTAGGTTCATTATTGTCCAACAATAATATGTTGCGCTACCTAGTGGTTAAAAATGTAAACCGCTCGAGCGCACGACTCAAACTTTTTGACCGACGTGGAGTTGGTGTCTCGACAACAGGTTCTGTAATATCTTGCATATCAAGTCACGGTTCGGTAGGAACTGAAACACTTTCTAGGGGTTCTCGAACCTCTTCGAGTCACACCGTGCTCCCACTAACCCCTTTCGAGAGAAACTCTTTCAATAGAAAGACACTATTCTAGGCGTCAAACACTTTGCCTTCTTCTCGGTTATAAAAGTAATATCCTTTGATTTCCTTAGGATATCTCATAAAGAAGCATTTATCAGATTTGTGAGTTAGCTTATCAGGCGTCAAACGTTTTACATAGGCCTCACAACCCCATATCTTTAGAAAAAACAACCTAGGACGCTTCTCAGTCCATATCTCATATGGCGTCCTCTCTACAGATTTAGATGAAACCCTGTTTAAGGTAAAAGCAGCAGTTTCTAGAGCATATCCCCAGAAGAATAATGGAAGATCAGATTGACTCATCATTGACCGAACCATATCTAACAAAGTTCGATTCCTCCGCTCAGACACCCCTTTTATTGAGGCGTGCCTGGTGGAGTCAGCTGTGTAACAATTCCACACTGCTTTAAATGATCAATAAACTCATGGCTCAAATATTCATCTCCATGATCCGATCATAAAATTTAATTATCTTGCCTATACGATTTTGTACCTTATTCTGGAACTCCTTGAACTTTTCAAAGGATTCAGACTTATGCCTCATCAAGTAGATGTAACCAAATCTACTAAAGTCGTCGGTAAAAGTGATGAAGTACTGAAAACCATCTCTGGCTGTAGAACTCATTGGTCCACATACATCTGTATGAACTAGGGCCAACAATTCATTCGCCCTCTCACTTTGACCAATGAAAGGCGTCTTAGTTAATTTGCTAAGTAAACAAGACTCACATGTATCAAATGATTCGAAATCAAATGACTCCAGAAGCCCATCTTTATGGAGCTTCTGCATACGCTTCTCATTTATATGACCCAAACGATAGTGCCATACATATGTATGATTCAAATCATTAAGCCGAGGCTTTTTAATATTAATGTTATAAACATGTGTATTCTTAAGATTCAGAATATATAAGACATTCAATAATGGACAAACACCATAGAGCATATCATCCAAAAATATCGAACAACACTTGTTCTTTATTACGAATTCAAAACCGTCTTCCTCTAAACATGATGAAGAGATAATGTTTCTGCCCAAGATAGGAATGAAATAATAATTTTTCAATTCCAAAGCTAATCCTGCGGGTAGCGACAAAGAATAAACGCCAACGGCCAACGCAGCAACTTTTACACCATTGCCGGCGCGGACATCCAATTCGACTCTTGCACACTTCCTTGACCTATTCAGTCCCTACAACGATTTATAAGTATGAATCATTGATCTGGTATCAAATACCCATGAATCACTCGGATGAGTAGCAAGATTAATTTCAATAACATTTATAACTGAAGTAGAAGTCACACTTCCCTTCTTTTTCTTGAGTTCTTCCAAGTACAACTTACAATTCCTCCGCCAATGACCAGTCTTATGGCAGTGGTGGCAAGTGTCAGAAGTATCAGGGCCAGTCTTGGACTTTCTAGCTGGTTTAGACTTAGAGCTCGAGATCACATCTAAAACTTTAGCCTTTCCCTTGCGTTTTCTCTTCATGCTATCCTTCTGAACCATCATCACATGACTAGAATTCTTTTTAATGCTATCATCAGCAGTCTTCAACATCTTATGTAATTTAGCCATGCTTTTCTCCATGCTGTTCACATGAAAATTCAAAATGAACGGCTCGAAGCTCACAAGGAACGACTGAAGAATCACATTTGTGGCCAAATCTTGGTCAAGGGGAAAACCAAGTTTTTTCAGGCTCTCAATGTAACCAATCATCTTGATTATATAAGGACTGACTGGGCTGCCTTCGGCCAACCTGCACGTAAACAAAGACTTTGAGATGTTGTACCTCTCAGTCCATGCTTGGTTCTCAAACATGCCTGAGTCCCATGATCATATCGTAGACATCCCTGCCCTCATATTGCTTCTAAAACTCAGAGGACATATAGGCAAGCATGAGACAGCTGACATCAATTGAATTGTTGGCGTGCTTCTCATAAGCCCACCGATCCGTGATAGATACATCATCTTTTGGTTCATCAGGATGGGGTGCCTCTAAAACATATTTCTTTTTCTCTTGTTTGAGAACAATTCTCAAATTCTGTACCAGTCAATAAAGTTTGTTCTAGAAAGCTTTTCCTTTTCAAGATTTAATCGCAGATTAAAAATAGAAGTGTTCTTAGCAGTAGCTGACATGATCTACAACAAAAATGCAAGGTTTAGCACTATGCTATGTTAATCTTCTATCAAATAAAAGATACTCTACTATATGTAAAATAATCGTTTTTTCTCTAACGATAAATAGTGGGACAAGATCTATATTCATCTAACTTCTAGTGAGCTTTGGCATCACTGCTAGAAGATTAGTGACATAGGTAAGCAAAAAATTTCTAATCACATCATATGTGACTCTTGTTCATTGGGGTGACATCCAATGCCTCGACGCCCAACTCCATGCCCCAAAGCCTAAAACCATTTTGATAGCTTTATTAATCAAACTAATACTATGCATGTGGTTGTCCGACATCCATCCTAACTGGTTAAGATAAAAGATAGCATCCTGCTTTGGCAGACTCACCATACAATAATCAAAAACCTTTTTAGGTGTAGCTATTGGAAAGGGCATCAAAGTTCTTAATTTTCTGAGGGACACTATTCTAACATGGTAACGATGCCTACCACACACGGAAACATAAAAAAATAGTATGACAGGAACATAAATAAACATCACAGGCAATCATATTAACTGTGACATAGTATGACCTTTTTCATATGGTGATCTTCATCTCCATGGTTTTTATCCTTCAGGACATCACGCTTTAAGCCTCTATGAACTTGTATCAGTCTATTACAACTAATAGCACTATACTAATTTGTTAGGTTATGGGGAGGCTACGCTAGCGCTTAATTTTAAAATTTTACCCCGTTAGCTTAGGAACCATGCGTGCAATAGGATCATGGATCGTTACCTTCTAACGCAAGACGCGCTAGTGCAGCGGAAGAAGATGTTGGGGAAGCGTGTCCTTGCTCGATTCCGCTCAACTCCGTCCGTTCATCGGTGATCCGATGATGGAGATTGCGCGATCCGGCGATCTCCACTTGAAGAAGACGAGCACCGCTATTAGAGCAGTGCCTCCACGGTATCCACACGTCTGGGGACAGGATCACCTCGCGCCGGCGTGCTAGCACCACTCGCGAGATCCAGGAGATCGATCACAACCCTTGCAATCGAGGAGAGAGGAGAGGTGGCGGCTAGAGTTCTCAACCAGGTGCAACAGTAGCAGCAGCCTTTCGTGCTCACCCCTCCTCTCTTTATATATTGTCCCATCACGGGCCTTTAATCTGTATTAAAGCCCAATAGATCTAATCTGTTCGCCTGGTCCAGAACTTCCGGTTCTAACCGGAACTTCCAAAAAAACATTCTGTATCGAATTTATTTCGACCCAGAACTTTCGGGTCTCACCCAGAACTTCCGGTTCGTTTAGGTGGTCCGGAACTTTCGGTCCAGCCGAAACTTCTGGATCCTCCAAAAACCGAAACTGGAGCTGGCCCGGAACTTTTGGTCTGACCGAAACTTCCGGATGCTCTAGAACCCAAAACTTCCGGCCCTAGGCTAGAACTTCCGGTTCCCCCAAAATTCTCTTGGGCACATTTCCATCAATCTTCCATTTGCACAAGAGCAAAGTCTTGCAAGTATTAAATCCAATCCTCTTAAGCGTGCGACCCGATAGGTTCATATGTAAACGGCCGCTACCCGGAAACCCTTTCTGAATTGCTGATCAATAGCGGTACCTAGCAGCACATATTGATCCCCGAAAGCATACAAAGTCAAAATCATAATTTCTGAACCTTGATATACTCACGCACCAATCCCTTTACCACACGACATTAATCAAGCTCAAGGCGAGATTTGTGCCACCCTTGTTGATAGCTCGACACTTCACTCGATCAAGTAGTGGATTCAATCATGATCAACTCTTTGATCACAGTGGCACGGCCATGCACTTTCCAATCCGACTACCTCGAGGGGCCAGAGACGTCTCTCCCGTTATGTAGGAGGGGTAAATTCCATCTTGACCGCTCACATCCCACGACATGTTTCGCGACAAACCCGAAAGCAACCTTTATAACTACCATGTTATGGAATAGCGTTTGGAAGCCCCTAAGTGTGCTACTACACATTCTGAAATCAATGATGATCTTAGGTCTAAGGATTCTATAGGTACACTATTTGAGAGACAACTAATGGTACTTTTAAAATAACAATCTCAGCAGTATTTCAAAGTGGGTCTATCCAACTCCACGTTCACCAACATGAGTCCACATCACTGATTTGACATCTCCATGACTATGATCTGTGAAACATGATCATCAATCAGACAGATATGCTAATCAATAAATCATCACTGTCCCACATGACGATATGAGATTAGGGATCGTTTAAAATAACATCGTAACACAGAGAGTTTCACAAACAAGTCACGCACTTGTTGATCAATGTAAAAGATGTTTATGCAAGGAACACGATAACCAATTATCCAAATATACACTAGCATAGACAAGACACTTCTTCTCACATACACTCAACTCACTCACGTAAGTATCTAATACCCATAGAGCTCAAGTGCGCCTCATGCTTGGGCTGTGACAGAGGCTTCATCAATGGATCTGCAATGTTCAAATCCGTGTGCACCTTGCATATCTTTACATCATCTCTATCTATAATTTCACGGATGAGGTGATAGCGTCGCAGTATGTGCTTGGACTTCTGGTTCGACCTAGGCTCCTTGGCTTGCGCAATGGCACCACTATTATCACAATAGAGGTCCACTGGACTGGACACACTAGGGAAAACACCCAGCTCAGAAACAAACTTTCTGATCCAAACTGACTCCTTCGCAGCTTCAGAAGTTGGAATATACTCGGCCTCAGTTGTTGAATCTGCAACCGTTTCTTGCTTAGAACTCTTCCAACTCACCGCGCCTCCGTTGAGGCAGAACACAAATCCAGACAACAATCGTGAATCGTCCTTGTCAGTTTGGAAGCTAGCATCGGTGCAACCATTTACAACGAGCTCATCCTCACCTCCAAAGATCAGGAACATATCCTCAGTTCTTCTCAAGTACATAAGGATACTCTTTACCACCGCCTAGTGACTTTCACCCGGGTTTGACTGATATCTGCTCGTAACACTTAGAGCATAAGAAACATCTGGGCGTGTACAAAGCACGGTATACATGATGGATCCGATTACGGAGGCATACGAGATCACACTCATCTTCTCTAGCTTATCAGGTGTCGAAGGACACTGACTCTTGCTGAGAGAAGCGCCATGTGACATTGGCAGAAAACCTTTCTTAGAATTCTGCATATTGAACCGTTTCAATTCCTTATCAATGTATATGCTTTGGCTTAATCCAATTAGCCTTCTCGACCTATCTCTATAGATCTTTATGCCCAAAATATATGCTGCCTCTCTAAGATCTTTCATTGATAAACTTTTTCTCAACGAAGATTTGACAGCATCTAGCATAGGAGTATCATTTCCGATCAATAATATGTCATCTACATATAAGACCAGAAAACCAAGTGAGCTCCCACTAGCCTTCTTGTAAACACAAGGCTCTTCTTTATTCTTGATGAAGCCAAACCCTTTGACTACCTCATCAAAACGAAGATTCCAACTTCGAGAAGCCTGCTTCAGCTCATAAATGGACCTTTGCAGCTTACAAACTTTTTTAGCATTCTCTGGATCATCAAGACCTTCAGGTTGTGTCATGTACACATCCTCACTTAGGTTTCCATTAAGAAAAGCCGTCCTAACATCTATTTGCCATATCTCATAGTCATAAAATACGGTAATTGCTAGGATGATCCAGATAGACTTTAGCATAGCGACGGGCGAAAACGTTTCATCATAATCAACACCTTGAATCTGCCTGAAACCTTTCACCACCAATCATGTTTTATAGATGTGAACATTTCCATCAACGTCTATCCTTTTCTTAAATATCCATTTACACTCGATAGTTTTTACACCATCAGGTGGATCGACCAAGTTCCAAGCTTGATTCTCTCGCATGGATTATAAATCAGATCTTATGGCTCCAAGCCATTTCTTAGAGTCTGGTCCCATCACCGCTTTCGAGTAGGTCTTAGGTTCATCATTGTCCAACAATAATATGTCGCGCTGCTCAGTGTTCAAAAACGCAAACCGCTCGGGCGCACGACTCAACCTCTCCGATCGACGTGGGGCTGGTGTCTTGACAACAGGCTCTGCAACATCTTGCATATTGAGTTGCGGTTCAGTAGGAGCT
>KE372763.1:29654-40208 GCA_000418225.1 Zizania latifolia | reverse complement strand
AATAGCAGCAGCAGCAGCGACGCCGGGAGGGAGGGAGGATGAGGTGGAGCCGTGTGCGCGGCCGCGCCGGTGTGCGCGTAGCCTAGCGGCACCTGCTCCACTTCGGGAGGGATATGGGCCGTCCGATCTGACACGTGGACGGCGGATGGGCGTGGCTAACGTGGTGTGTTGGAGTTCTCTGTTTGTCCCGGAAGGCCAAGTCGTGAAGCTTTGCTTCACTCCAAAGGAAGCTGGGATTCCATCTCGGGATCGGACGGTCAGGACAAATCCAAAAACTAATTTCGTTTTTTTCTCGAGAAATTGGCACCGACAAAGGCAATTTTTTCTTTTTTTAATTTTTTTAAAATGTTCAAAATGTTCAAAAATAACTCGACAAAGGCTATACTCGTATTCGATTCGCGAGAAAAATTACAGGATGCACTCGGAAATTTTTAGTTTTGAGCTCCTCTAGCGTGCACAAATTTCAAAGGATTTGTGCAAAAAACCAAGGGCTTATTTGAAACTTAGAAGTTTCATATGATTTTCATATGAATTAAACTAAATTCTCTAAAATTTCTTTGAAAATACTTCTTAGCTAAGAAAGAACACATATTATTCCCTGAAGGAATCTGAGTAATTTCCACGTTACAGATAGGCTTATGATTTTTCTTTTTGTGAGATCTTTGAATTTTGTGAAAATGTGTATCAAATATTTTCACCTGAATCAGCTCAAAGCAATTCTCCTAAGAAAATAAAGTTTTGGAACAGGACATGCCCACTACACTACCTCAATACGTCAGCATGCTGAACAGTTCTTATGGACAAAACAGCATGCTTTGGCAATTCATTCGATCAAGAACAAATCAATCTGAAAGTCTCATACAGGTCAGTATCTACTGGGGGTCTACCGCTATCAGCCTACTAGTGTACACTCTGCTACTGTCTATGCTGCTCTTTGCTGCTCTGCTTCTGCCACCAAAGAATGGATGGGTGTGATCTTCAGTCCTGGAGCTGCTTGCTTCTCTATGCCGGCTCGAATCAGCCGCATTCCACAGGATGGATTGGACATGGTCTTCGTTGCACGGACAGTCTAGGGCAGACAGATATGCACATCTGGACATGTGTAGGGCAGCAGAACTGATTATGGTTCTATTTGGCAGCGTACCAACTCTTCGCGAATTTGGCGTCGACGGCTAGGTCGACCTTCAGGATGTTGGTTCCATAGAAAGGCTTGGACATGCATTCCACCACGATGGCCTTGGCTAGTCCAGCTGATTCTGTAGGCCCTTCCAATATCACTTCATCATGCACCTGACAAATGCAGTTATAACATGTGAGGGCATCAGGACAATATTCGAGTTCTGGGGATCAATATAAAAATGTTTATGAAACAACAAAAGCAGTTATCAAATATGATGTAGATCTTGATGTGTCCACTTCTTTGAAAGAACGAAACCTGGGTGGGCTTTTTAAGTACGAGTACCAGCCTAACTAATTGTTAACATAAGAGTGTTACTGTCACAAACCTGCAACAGGAGTCTCCAACCAAGCTCCTTAAGGCGAGCATTTCTTTCTATCTCAAGCATTGCACACATAGCAACATCCGCTGCACTGCCCTGTGTATCACAAAGACTTTATGCATCCCAAAACTGAAGATGAATCCTAAGAACAACCATTGTGCCATAACTAGTAGTAGGAATTACCTGCACTGGTGCATTTATAGCAGCACGCTCAAAGTGACCCCTTTGACCAGGACCCACATGAGTCATGTTAGGAAAACGGCGTGATCGCCCAAGCAAAGTGTAAACCTCACTCTTTTCATGTGCAAACTCTTTCTGCTTCTTTTGCCAAGCTGAAACTTCCTTTCTATCTCTATACCAAAGTTTGAGCGTATCTCTTGCCTCCCTAACAGAAACCTGCTAAGACGATAAGCTATAACTCTGGAAATTGATTGTAACAGAACTTTTATTGAATAATATGTGATAACATATTGGGCACAAAAACAAGAAAAAACTGCATAACAATAGAAGATGAAAAAAGAATGTGAACCGAGCTATAGCTCAGTGGTTGGAACGCCAACTGTGGCCTCACCCACCCAGGCTCGAACCTAGGGCGTCACACCTCTCTTCTTTCAAAAATGTGGTGGGGCATCTCCCCCTCCATCAAGAAAAAAAGGATTGTAGCAATATTAGTCCATACCTTCCAATCCCGAGATAGCCCAACAGCAGTCTTTCCATATGCAATGGAGAAATTAAGCATTTTAGCCTTCCTCCTCTCAGCACCAAAAGCATCCTACAATAAAAAAGACATCAAATTTGGTACATTACCATTCTACTGGGGGTCTAGATATGTGCTCAATCACAATTGATAAAAACTCTTAGTAACTTCAAAAGAAACACAAGGTCCTACCGTGTAATGTATGACAAATGCACCTGTCAATACTCAATATCCATGTTTTCTTTGTATGAAACATAATTTCCACAATATTTTTGCCGTGAATTCATGTTATCCAACAAATTGTGTGGAGCACTCCACCAGGCACAAGTGTGACAAAGAAATACTCAATCACTCAAAAGAAGTAAACTTCGACTGAATGTAAGACATGATGAATATCATATTTGCACCTTATCACATAAGCAAATAGGACCATATATAACCTTTACATAATTCAAATGGAATAAAGAATAAGTGTATAACTTTGAGAGAAGCTGCTTGCAGAAAAAGTTAGTGCCACAAGCCCACAAGTACCTTCAGCAATGGCACTGGAGGTTTCTCCTGACCTGGTTGAGGATGCCATTCAAGCAGAACTTTATTTTCTTCAACAGCATCACGAATATGCTGATACATATTCATGGCTGTCCTAGAATGGAAGTCACCGCCAGCCTTGAAAGCTTCCAGCATACTTTTACAATTTGTAAGATGTGCTAAGATCCTCAGCTCCAGCTGTATGAAAAAAGGCCCTTCATCAGGTTGAAGCACTGAGGTGAAGTCACAAAAATATACTATTGAGAACCAATGAGCATACTTGGCCATAATCAGCAACAATAAGAGAGTTTCCTGGAGCTGCCACAAAAGCTTGGCGAATCTTATACCTATCCTTTTCAAGAGCAGGTTGATTCTACAAGGAAGATATACTTACTTCAAGAAATAATATTGGCAACAGGAATGAGAAAATATTTCAAATTAACTTAGCACCGCTTACTACACAAGTTAATAACTCAATACAGCATCATTCTAACTATTAGAATGAAGCATTTGTCAAAAGTACTAACAAATTGAGGGCACAAATACCCACGATAATGAAGCACAATAATCATAAAATATCCTGAAATAGCAGACATCCTATTAACTAGATGAAGAATTCAAATTTCCATACTGAGGTTGGCTGCACAAAATAAGATCGTTTCAAGGTGAGCTAGATCTGTTTAATCATTCCTATCATGTTTCTATGGAGCATTTTATTTATATTTGCAACTGGTGAAGTGGTGAATGCTGAAGTTTGAAGCTATCAACAGTTCACGTGCTCTATGAAAATTGGAAATTCCAGCATGTGCAACTTAGTTGCTAGTTCATGAAGGCTATTGTAGCAGTCATGGTGGAAGGTTTATGCGCAGTTGCGCACAGATAAGCATGGATGCATATGCTCCAGAGAACACTCATACACATAACAGCCATCTTTCCATCTTGGGTTAGTGACTGTGGAACAGCAGTTATACTGCTTAAGTACATACCCAAACCAGGCAAATCAGTGAGCAGAAGTTGCTGATGCCAATCTGCACCACTTTAATCTTCTTTAAAGAACTTACAGACCATTTGTTTATCCGTTCATCCTTTACTTTAGTGTATTGTGTACCATGTGCTTACCCAAGGGTGAACTGGAGAATGGAGATACTGACACCAGATTCCAACATAAATGCAAAAGGAAAGGCATACCTGTAAATTTGGTGTTCGTGCTGACAAGCGTCCTGTTTCAGTATTGATATTTAACGAACAGTGAACGCGCCCTTCTTTACATGATATATGATCTCCCTATCATGGATAAAGAGGTGTCAAGACTAACAACACTTCATGCAACTTAGAAGTTAAACGCAACTGGGACTATTGGTCTATGAACTGCACACTGCTCCCAAAGCTAATAGAAAACCTTAACCCTTCTCCAGCAATACACACCATAGTTGTTTCTCTTACAATCTAAAGGGTGGGTCAGCACGACTAAGGTAGCAGCACCCTTAATCTTCCAAATATATATGTCAAAACAGACAATCAACCATGGTATAACTAAAGTATCAAATCGTTAAATAAAAATATCAAACAGTAATCCAAAGAATCAAAATTCGAACTTGACGGTGGGAGCTGAATTTAACTAAATTCCATACTCTCTCTGAATAAAAAATCAAATGCTGAGAAAATCACCACATTTTTTCATGCATGCAGTAGCCCCAAAGTTTCAAGCACTGAAGCACATCAGGCAAAAGAGCATTGGAGATGTCAGGACACAGCACACCAGCACAACTTAATTTGCATTATCAATTTATCATTTTTATTGGTGAATGCCATGGGTGCTGTCTAAATAATGAACTTCAATCTGTATAAGTTTAGCTGGCTAACCTGCAAGGGAATAATGAAGCCGGATATCAACGAGTCAATAGAGCAAATTTCACATAGAGCAGCAATGGCATGACATGCTTCCTTTCCATTCTTTCCTCCACCAAATGCTTTATATGCAGTTCCGTACAGGGAAGTGTCTTCTATATCCTGCTCCAAAAGTTCCAAATTGCTTCCATCTTCATCATGCGTTCCATCGTCGTCCATTGTGTAAATATGATCTGTGGGTATTTTACCAGCCAAACTCCTTAATGCATCCCCGCTAACTGAAGGCCAGCCACTTGGGGTGAACATATCAATTTTAAGATCTTCCACAATACTGAAAAGTTTGATTGTGCGATATTTTGAAGTCTTCTTGACCTCTGTATCTATGTTTTCATCATTTGGCACTTTAAAAGTTTTATTTTGTGGCCAAGTTTCACCAGATTTATTTCTGCTACAAAGATTGCAAAGTTAAGAACTCTAAGAAGTATACATAAGCAACAATAAGCAGGTACAAATGTAAAGCAACATCAGTTTCTCTTCTCATAGGAATTACACACAACTACACAAGCAATTACTAGCAGGGATTACTTTTTCTTAGAAATTACACAAATGAAATGGCTAGCACACATGGAAGGCAAAGAAAATTTCTGTTTCCTTTTCCCTCTGTTGTTGATATGAAGAATTACTAATGCCTGGACACAAGAAAACAGATACTATTCAATTTAAGCCCTTTGTTCAACTGTTCATCACTGCCAATATGAATAGAAGCAATAAATGGTGTTAACGCAAACTACTGCAAAAATTAATGATATCCTTTGCAAAGGTTCCCAAAATAATAGACACTCAAAAGGATATCCTGGCACAAAGTAAATGGAAATCAAGAGGACATGCAAAGAGATCATACAAGGTGGTGGAAATACCTATTTTCAATGCCACCAAAGAAAAGTTGGCGAATTTGAGTATCACTATTCACATTCATGTACTTGGCATCAGGGCAATATTTAGATGCCCATTTCCGAAACTTATCTGCAGCTAATTTTCGTTCAGCAACAGCAGCTTTCTCAATCTCCGAAAGGTAAGCACGGTCAACAAGCATTCCCTCTGTTTCCATCTTTACAAGAAGGGCACCAAAGGGACGCCAATACTCTTCATAGAAATCGTACATTGTTCCTCTAGAACAACCATCAAAAATCCATTCCTTTGCTTCAAGCTTGCTTTTCAAGCTTTCATAAAGCTTCAATGTACTGATTGAATCTAGTGCAGAATAGCAAATCCACAACTCTCTGTCCTCCCTTTGTAACTTTTCAACTGGCTCAATAGATATGATTTTCCCTTCAGATCCATTTTTTCTAACCTTTTTCTGACCAAAAATGGTTTTCATAGACATCTTCCCAGTTTTCGGTAAATCCTTCAGAACAGCATTCATGACTCTGTCATCATTTGTTAGTCCTTCAAGCGAATATCCACCATCAATTCTCCTGGAAGAATCCCATAGGCGTGCAAGATGCATTGTATCAGCATGAAACCCAGCAACCTTGATTCCACAGTTCTCAATGACATGGCTATCAAAACTATAGTTATGCCAAACCTATATAATGAGGAGAAAAAACAGATCACTTCAGATAAGTCAAGAAAAAACAAAGATAGTAATAACTGACTGGTCATGATCAATATTATATGTTTATAGGGTTTTACAGATATAGTACAGTAACATAAATTGGTGGTCAAAGACTCAAAGTTGTATTTTGGAGATTGTGTCAATGTCTAAAACAACATATTTTCCATAGCAAAGGTACTAGTAACAAATCTGGGCTACATAGAAGCAAATCTATCGGTGAAGAATGAAACTGATCAAGACAGAATAATCAGAGCAAGTAAGGGTTTGCCTAAAACAGTAAAGCTTGAGATAGTCCATTGACATTACTACTCTTGACTTGACCTTTGGCAGCTATGATTTTTTTGGTTATAAATCCTGCATATTTATGGTGCTGAGAATCTTCAATCTTGTGACATGAATAATTATAAAATGGTAAAATATGTCAAATCATTTTCAACATTGAAGTGTAATTTAGGAGTAATAGGCAATGGTGTTATAGTGCAGTTTGTTGTCAAAATAAGACCTACTTTCGCAGAAGTAACAAGACTATAGAGTAATAGAGGAGTCACAAGGATTTATCCAACACATAAAGGAAAAGGTAGCTGCCATTAATTTACTCAAAGATAAACGAGGAATAAAAGTGAACCTTCTTGATAGATGAGTCCTCAAAAAAAGTAGCAAACTCCATCAGGACATCTCTTCCACCATCTAGCACATCCACCCATATGCATGTTTTGCCATTTCCAAAATCAGCATGTCCATCGGAATTTCCTGAATAGATGCTAAAGCATATTACTTCTCCATGACCAACTGGTGTCTCTTCTTTGACATCAATATTTGCCACCTGCATAATATTGTACTGTCCTAAATTAGAATTTTTTGGAGCTTGGTATGCAATAAAATTGTAAATACTTCTGATCAAAGCTTGCTACCCCAGAAATAGACAATGAGCACGCTGGATCATGCAATAAAAGAAACCAATAATTATTATTAGTTAGCACAATCGAAAAACAAATGATTGAAGTCAGCAAATGATAGATGATGACCAAACAAGATACCAAACTATCGCCTATCAGAAATATACTTCTTTCGATAACCATAAAGACATGGGGCATCATTCAGCAAAAACCTAACACATATAGCCAAAATTGATATATTGATGTTACCCAACATAGAAATCAAGCAGGATTTTGGTGAAATACCTCTGTGTCGCATGCATGAATAAAGCTTTTGTACTTTGTAGTAAGCAGTTTAACAACACTCCTAGCTGACTCAACATTGTCGACAACCAAAACTTTGTCATAGATGCCAGCAAGAATCTTCCGTGCATTTTTTGACTCACTGGGCAAGGAAGCTTTATCTGGGATATTTGAAGCCACCTTTCTCGTTTTATGTTTGTGCTCCTTTTTGTCAGGGGCAAAATTAGTATTATCAACCATCAAAGTTGTCTCTGCCTTAGAAATGTTAGGCAGCGAAGACTCCACTGTGAAACAATCATGCCAAGGGATTTCTGCATTAGAGCCATTTGGCATGTTTGGTGGTTTGATATCATTATTAACAACAATGAACGGGGCTGGCACAGCACGGGCTGACTGATTTATCACATGATGCTTAGCCAAATTTGTATTGGCATGTCTATTTACAATTGAATTAGATGGACCTCTTTCTCTTAGATTATACAAGGAAGGATAATTTGCACTCCTGAGATTTCCAACCCGCAGATGAGTGGTGCCATTAGAGATGCTGTTTCTGACGTTGTTGGTGGTTCTGAGAAAAAACAGCCTCCTTGTCTCCTCGACCCATTCTTGTTTTTGTACATTTAAGCTGACATAAAATCCAAGCTTGAAATGACTGCTTTTGCTAACCCCCATGTCTGAACTATGAGAATAGTCTTGCCTGTCAGCAGAACCATTGGCAAAGTTAGGAAGCACCCAAGCGATGTGAAATCGTCAAGTACTACAAGGCGAAAGCAGAACATTTAGGAGAGGGACAGTAGAACCAAACTACTCTTCAGCAGACTACTATGACCAGGCAATCATAGCTTCCTTGCCATGAAAATAGACACTATAACATGAGAATGTGTTTCCTTGCCATTAAGGAATGGTAATAGACACTACCTCGAATAAGTTCATAAAGATTGTCTGCAAAAATCAGATGCATATGACCTAACACAGTCTAACTCAATTAACCAACACATCACCCTCTGCACAAATAGCATACATTTATTATGTTCATAGCGAATTAAGCACTACCCAACAGCTTCCTGTTTTTCTCCTCCGCCTTCATGGAAGGAGCATTTCAACTACCAGAAAAGACTAATACTTTAGAACATAAAAGACAAACATTCCGATTCAGTGCACCAGCCACTACCTTCTTCCACCGGCGAAAGCCGGGCGCAACAGGCGGCTGGGTCGTCGGAACGGATAGGGTATCCACGGCGGCGACGATCCCGGGCACCGCCGGAGCGGCGCCGGCGGCGCCACCGCCATGGACCCCACGAACCGCCTCAGCTTGGACCCAGCTCGCCTCCCTCCTCCTCCTCCTCCTCCTCCCGCTACGCCACCACCGACCCCGCAACCGAAGCCGCAGGGCGCCGTCTTGCACGACGCGCGAGACCACCCGGAGGCGTGGCGGCGAGGCTAAGTCTCGCGGCGGCGGGCGGAGGAGAAGACAAGAGAGAGAGAGAGAGAGAGGGAGAGAGAGAGGGTTTGGGAGTTAGGAGGTGGCTGGGGAACGAGGGTTTAAGCGGCTGGAGCCTGGAGGCTTCGGCGCATTCCGCCACAGTGAACTGATGGCGTCAATGGCCATAAACCGTGTCTGCACCATAAAGGCGTATTTTCTATTCTGACTATTCATGTACAAGGCGTATTTCTAATTTCCAAGGCAGTTAACGACAATTGCTGGTTCTTTTTGTATGTTTAGCATTTTAGCCTGACGAGGTGTACTCGTGATTTGATGGATACACTTAAAATCTTGCTAGGCTTTTATGCATAGTTCTTATGGAGGAAAAATCATCTATAAAAAATACCCCATAAAAAATCATGTATATTCCACGTAGTTTTCGTGGTGGAGTCGTGCGTATATGACTTTATTTATTAAATAAATTTTAAATTTTGATACCATGAATATTATATATATTGATGTGTTTTTTTAGCGGTAGGTAGTGTATTTGGTATGTAAATGGTGATGGATGTATATGTGTGAATTTTATGTAATATGAAAAAATATAACCAATATCAATCCATGATCCATCACCACTGAAACTGTGACTGTTTGGTCCAAAGAAATTCATGTTTCATACTTTAATTCTCACCACAAATAAAGACGGCAATGGATACCCGAAACCCAATGGATTTTTATCCATTAGTATATATATATACGGGTTAAATTGTTTATCCGTGGATCTGTTAATGGGGAAAAACAAAATCCGATGTGTACGTGGGTATAGGTATGATTTCATACTATCTATACCCGTTTTCCGATAGATACCCACCACCCAATGGACCATTTATTTATAGCTCAATCTATTAAAAATGCTAAGTTACTTCAGTTTTTTCTAAATTTTTCTTTCCTAGTCACTGCTTCTCTCCAAGAGCCTAGCCCCTAAGTTCTGCGGTGGCCGACGATGTGTGTCTCTACTCCTCCTTAGTCCTTAGTCCTGACTCTAGAGTTTCAGACGTGAGACGTCCAGTGTAGGCCATTGCCAGTCGTCTATGCTCCACCGTCTCCACGCTCCATCCTTCAGTGTCGGTCACCGCTAGTGCTCTACCGCCTCCATGTGAGTACGCGACACGCGATCCACGCATTTGTCCTCCAATCAGCCAACAGTGATTTCAGACGTCAGACGACTCTAGCGACCCCACAGCCATCCAGTGACTCTCAACAGTTATTACGGGTATGGGTTACCTGATGGATATATTTTACCCACATGGGTATAGGTTTGAGAAAAATTTAGATCCGTATATATAAATGGGTTACCCGATAGAAAGATTTTTTCTTAACAGATATGGATTTGAAATAATCAAACCCGATAGATATAGACCGATCGTCATCTTTGACCACAGACAATCGCCGGATCCGTGGCGCAATCGTTGCACCTCTGACTCCAGATTAACGTCGGGTTCAAACCCTCGATTCAAATCCGGATTTCTTTTACAGTTTTATCCTTTTTCATATTTTCTGTCCTTTTCATGAAAAAAAATGATCCACAGAATTTTGCTATGTCCGGACTCCGGAGGAAGACGAGAGGTCGTTCGTTCACATTACGTTGTCACTGCAGTCGCCGTCGCTCTCCTCCTCTCCCAGGCTCCCAAGTCCTACCTTCCCCCAAAAAAGAAGGCCGCAAGGCGAGCGCGAGACGACGCAACCATGGCCGCGGATCCGAGCGG
>KE372763.1:0-10293 GCA_000418225.1 Zizania latifolia | reverse complement strand
ATACAGTGTAATTTTTTTACTACCAATCTAATAATTTTGCTACCAATCTAATATGCGAAGTGTAATTTATATGGGTTGTAAATCTTTTACTACCTTCGATCTGTTTCTGTACTATATGCAGTGTAATTTTTTTACTACCAATCTAATAATTTTACCACCAATCTAATATGCGAAGTGTAATTTATATGTGTTGTAAATCTTTTACTACCTTCGATCTATTTCTGTACTATATGCAGTGTAATTTTTTTACTACCAATCTAATAATTTTACCACAAATCTAATATGCGAAGTGTAATTTATATGTGTTGTAAATCTTTTACTACCTTCGATCTGTTTCTGTACTATATGCAGTGTAGTTTTTTTACTACCAATCTAATAATTTCACCACCAATCTAATATGTGAAGTGTAATTTTGTATGGGTTGTAAATCTTTTACCACATTCGGTCTGTTTCTGTACTATATGGAGTGTAATTTTTTTTACTACCAATCTAATATGCGAAGTACAATTTTATATGTGTTGTAAATCTTTTATCACGTTTGGTCAGTTTCTCTAATGGTTCGTTTGTGTGGTTAAAGATTTGTAATCCATATAAATTACACTTCGCATATTAGATTGGTGGTAAAATTATTAGATTAGTAGTAAAAAAATTACACTGCATATAGTACAGTGGATGGTGGAGCGGTGCGGTAGTTGACGTGGGTTTGACCTCCTCGCGCTGAATAATAAACAGCGCGTCACGCGCTGTTTATCGCTACCATATATATATATATATAAAATAAAGTTAAGAAAAAAAACAGCTTAGAAAAACTTATCTAAGCAATATAAAAGTTTTTAAAGAAACCATATTTTGAGGTGTTTTACGACTAATCCGATAATAATCCATCATCCATTAACTATAAAGAACAACCCCTTAGTTTTAAAAGGAGAATGCACTATCTCTTTGCAATGAAAAATAATTTTCGAGTAAAAGTTTTATATTTCTATTCATAATGGTTTTAAATTAAATACATAAAAAAATTCCTAATACAATAATCAAAATTAGTTTTTTTTTCATTTTCAAATTTAGAAACAAGCACCCCCTTTAACTATAATTTAATGCAATTTTGAATCTTAAAGCTCTATTTTGAAGAATATTTTCAACAAAAATTTTAGTTATCTAATTAGAGCTCATACAGAAGAACATTAGGCAATGAAAGTAGTGAAAAGAAAATTTAAATTTAAATTCTAAAATTCAAATTTATATGGAAGGGCCCTTGGGCTTCAAATGGAACTCCTAACTCGGCCTCATCTTCCAATAACCCCTAACTCCAGCGCCCGCAACCTCCGTCGCCGCCTCCACCCCTAACTCCGGTAAGCCGCCGCCGGCGGGCGCCGCCTCTTCTTCCTCTCGCCGTCTCGGATCTTGTAGCTAGAGTCTGTAACCTTTTGTTTCCCTCATCGCCTCGCAGGTTTCAAGTGGCCAGAGCGGCTGGTTCGGGATGGTAAGCTATAAAACCCGCCCTTTCTTTCCTCCCGTGGTTTCGCTTGCTCGATTTGGATCGATCCGTTTCCGGTTCTTGGTTGGTTGGTTGGTTGGTGGGTTGATCGATCCTGGTTTCGTGTTTGCTTGAGCAGTCGGGGCGCAAGGAGACGGTGCTGGACCTGGCCAAGTTCGTCGACAAGGGCGTCCAGGTCAAGCTCACCGGCGGCAGGCAAGGTTGGCTGCTGTATCATTTTCACCTGTTTATGTCTTGGTTCTTGAGTCCTGGTAGGTAGGTACGGGCATAGTTTCGGCTTGGTTTAGATGCATGGTGAAATCGCATGGCAAGAAAACCTTACAGTGGTACAAGCAGGAGATGCTAGGTCTGCAGCAAAATCATAGGGTAGGGCTAGAAGACTAAAGACTTATTGAGTGATACCCATCACTCTTTCAATAAGATTCACTGAATGCGCTGACTATGGTCCAGAGGTATGGTCTAAGTCTCTAAGATATTGACCTTAGAGCCTCCATGGTGTCCTTGTGGTTAGTTTTAGTTTTAACATGTCCTTAAATGCTTATAGACTTATAGTGCATAGTTGATTAGTTGTGACTTGTTAAGCTTGATGGTAACATTAATAATTATGACGGTAACTGAGTACTGTGCTTTCAACATGCCCTAGTTTTAGTTCAACATCGTGACTTAGCAGAAAGTTCATGGATTGCTTCTGATTTCTGAAATGGGGAACCTTCTGGTTTTGGCTTTGTGGGGATAAGGTTTTATCACAAAGTAGCCTTTTTTATTATTTCTTGCCATGGATCCTGCAGTTCAAGGTTCACCCAGTTAAGAGATGTTTCCAAGCCAGAAGCCCAGAACCACCTTGATCTTGTTTTGGGCAAACGAGTAGCTACATCATCAATTGACACTTCCTAATTGCTTAATATTCTTTCAGAATGAATATGTCTGTAAGTGAGCTCAACTCACTCTCTTCAACACTGATTTCAGTGTTATTAAGACATATATATGACGCCATATATTGATCGGCATTACACTTGCATTCATTCAGAATTTCAGCAACACAAATATTCCACCGTTGAGAGGATTTGCCCTTCTAGAAGCTTACTGCCTTCCATATTTCTCCCCCACACCCCTCATGCCTTCGAGTTCTGATTTTCAATCTTGTATGCTGACAGATACAAAATTCTGTGAATGCATTCTTTTTGAATTAAACCTTGTATTCTGTTTGCACTAGCCTCATCTAGATAATAAGGGTCACTCTCATGGTTGCTATGCAGATAACTGTATGATGAGTTTCATCTTTCATGTTTTTGCATTTATCAATATCATTTTATGTATGGAGTAGTAAAAGATCATATGCTATCTGCATGCTAGGGTAAGAATAAATTCCTTAAGCAGATGGGTTACCTGCTCCTTATGTAGTAATATCTCAAGTTTTGGCATTGTTTACCATAGTTGCATGGAGGTCAGTAGTAATATTAAGATAAAGATTGAAAATACTCTCACCTGTCCTAAGATCATTTACATGTCCTGGAGATCACATTTGCTAATTCACTTTTGTCCGACATTTCCCCGTCTCACCCCTTTTGATCCATTTACACCATTTAGCTGTGGTTTCTTTGATCTAAGCATGTTTACTTTATACAGTGGTAAAGAAAGATAGAGTCAGCATTAAGGTTTGCTTCATTACAAGGGCATTATTTTTCTGCGCTAACAATTAAAACAATCAAGCCCATGGTCTGAAGACATGCTCATAGAATGGTTCCGATTTACAGAAATCGAGAGACAACTCTTGTTTTCTTGCAGTTTGTTGTAATACACTATGGCCATACTACAGTCCATAACTTGGCATTTCTATACCTGCAGTTACTGGGACTTTGAAGGGCTATGACCAGCTTCTGAACTTGGTGCTTGATGAAGCGGTTGAATTTGAAAGAGGTACTGCTGCATACATTTCATAGCTTTATTTGATCCATCAGTTTGGACTATAAACCACATTTATTTTTTTGGTGTTGAATCTTGACTGAGAAGAAATTTCCATCATTCGTACATCTTGTTTGTTTATACTGTTACACACAAAGAAGATTGAACTAAAAATACAGCATAATAATATTTTATGAATATCGTAAGTTTGTAACCCATATCTAATACTTCCTGATGTAGGTGTGGTACATGTATAGATAAGAAATGCCTTAAGTTGTCTTTTTGTGAAGTTTAATGAAGTTCGCACTTGACACCTGCTGTCTCATTTTGTAGAGCAAGATGATCCATTGAAACTATCAGCGAAAACCAGACAGCTTGGTCTGATTGTAAGTTTCTTTGCAGTATTGATTTCAATATCCAAGATTCCAAGACTCACTTATGCCCTGTTAAGTGATGAAAAAATCGGCCGAATCACCGATTAATCGGTGATCGGCCGAGTTAATTTAACCTGTTATCGGCTAATTAATCGGTGGGCCGATTAATCGGCTAGTCAAGCCGATTAATCAGCCGGAGAAATAGGGTTCTGTTTTTCCCCTTTCCTCCTCTCCAGCATGCGCCGCCGCGCCGAGTCCCTCCTGTCCCCTCTACTCTCTCGTGTGTGGTGGAGAGATCTGTAAAATATCTTTTCATGTAGTCTTTGTTCTTTCCAATGCACTTTTACAACTGTTGGGCAGTATAGAGCTGAACGCTAGTTGGCAGTGGAGAAAAAGAGGACATGGAGAGATAGAAAGACAGCCAATGGCTAGCAATGTTTATCTTAAAACAATAATTGTTTGCATGTTAAGTATGAATAATATATTATTTAACTATTTAGTGGGCTGATTAATTGGTCGACTGATTAATTCAGTTAATCCCCCGATTAACCGATTAATCTCTACTCGGTGGTCGATCGATCAGCTACCGATCATTGATTTTTCTAACACTGCCTGTATTATGTATATGAACTATAGCATGGCGATTATAGTTCCAAGTATTTAATGCCACCCTGTATGATTATTTTGCATGGTGCTGGAGTCTGCCATGGTTAAATTTACTGCAATGCTGTTTCAGTCAGATTTGCAACAGAATAGTGATTAAACAAAAAACAATCACAAATCAAGGACCATTATCTTTCATACGATTTCGTGCAAATACTCATTCATTTATGCCGTCTGTTTTCTTATTGGCTGATTTCATCATCCTGACTCCTCACCTCCAACGGCTGTCTGTTGTAGGTCTGCAGGGGTACAGCGGTAATGCTTGTATCGCCAACCGATGGGACTGATGAGATTGCCAACCCTTTCCAAGCTGATGGGGCATAAACCTGCGTGCTGTGGTGACTCTCGTAGCCAAGATCCATGCCCTCTAATCATGATGGAGGCCTTTGTATTGACTCATGTAATTTGGTGCCAGTCTCTTGTGACTTATGGTCCATACTTGCTGGTGAATTGGTGATCTATGTCAAACCACCCGAACTGATTTCTGAAGATCCCTTGTTTTCTGTCAGATGATATGAATTATGCGTGTACCCTTGTTCGGTCACGCGTTCAGTACTGTGTATGGTTGGTTCCGCTCTCACTGTTATCCGGCTGTGTGCTTGCAGTTTACTTTCTTCTGCATAAACTGCATCGCAACAGTCAGGAAGGCATGGGAAAAGAATACAGTTTATCTTCCCTGCATTTAGCACCTTTCCCTATGGTCGCTGTTCATGCATATGATCATACTACCCTTTGTTAGATGGACGTCTAGTGTGTACTAGGGAAACCTCAAAATCTTAAATCATTAATAGGTTTAAAATTAAAAATATTATGATTTGTTATATACAAATAATATTAGTAGATTTTTCAAAGTCTGTAGGACAAGAGGATGAGGTGGGAAATAAATTCTGGTTGGATGGGCTTCAAAGTGTGAAACCTCGAAATCTTAAATCGTTAATAAATTTAAAAATATTAGGATTTGTTATATGAAAATAATATCGGTAGATTTTTCAGTCTACAAGACAATGAGGTGGGAAATAAATTCTGTTTGGATAGGCTTCAAAGTTCTTCCCATAGAACATCAACTGGATTAGAGCATGAAAGTATTAACTAACTGGATTATTCTTATTTTTAAGAAACTTATACATTTTTTTTGTAAAAATCAAACTAATCGGCGGATCAGTCTTTCTCTGCTGATTCGAAAAGGCTCCAGGTTCAAATCCCACTCTCCACGCAATTTTACTTTTTTGTTCCACAACCCATTTCATCAAGTTTTATGGTTGCTTCAGTTATAACTTATAATCCACATCCAAATTTAAATTTTAGAACTTAATTTTGAATTTGATTTAGGAGTTTTTCCTCATTTTCTATCGCACAACCTCGAGCACTACGAATATATGTATAAAGTCTTATTCTCAAATTAGTTTTCGTTGCCAGTTCACGTATCTTGGGCTTATAATCCACAGCCAGATTAGCTCATGCTCATCCAATCAGATCATCTGTTTTTTCCCAAGAAAATCGCCCGTGCCGTTTTCTCCTTTCAATTCATAACGAAAAGGCAACAGAACCAGCTGCATTATCCTTGTTATCCTGCTCATCGGTACGGCGCTACTCGCTCTCGCTGTATCACATCATATTGGCTCAAAAGTAGCGAACAAAAACAAGCAGAATTGCCACTGAAGTGGCAACAAACTAATAGGTAATCGCTAGCCTCCAGCTCAAGTTTCTGCACACTACAAATAAAATTTTGAGACGATTTCCTCCCACTGCAATTACCGTGTCAGCGCTGCAGTTCAAGCCAGTAGTCATGCTGGCTAACTGTGGAGCAACCTGGTCTACGCTCAAGTCATTGGTTCTGTGATTCTGTCAGTCATCTGGGAAGAACATGCTGCCACATGACTTCGGTCCAACAAAAATGGTAGCAATACACAAATTACTCCCAAGCACGACCGGCACTAGGTCAAGGGAAGTTTGACAGCTCTTGAATTTCACCAACTGTAGAAAGGAAGGCATCAGGTGCAACATTTAGGAATTTTAACAGCATGCAAGTGAAATTCTGACAGCAATTTCTCACCAGGAAGTTCAACTGCAAAGTTAGCTTGAGCATCAGCATCTGAGTTAAATTCCTGCGTGACAACAAGCAAATGATTGGCATCAAGATTGAAGTTCTAGCTGCCAGCTGTATGGACAAATTTTCAAATCAACACTAATGCAGTTTAAATCGTAGCAGCAAAGTGATGATTGCCCATGCTTAATTTGGAGTTATAATTGGAGGTGTTTCAGGAGGCTCATGTAACAAACACTAGTACTGAAAAAGCATGGTTCCGAGCAATTTGAGAAAAAACATTATAAACGCATGGACATGTCAATCAAAATATTTATAGACAGAAATTGCTGGAATAGACATGTCGACTAGTATAGCCCTTGAGATGAACTATAAGTCCTGGCACTAAGAATCGAATCATGTAGATAATACCCTCTATCCACCCATGGAAGTTGGCGAAAGTCCCTTGTTTGACCCTCTGAGACTGCTTCTCTCTCTCTCTCTGTTGCCCCGTCGTTCCTAACTTTTATCCTCTATATTCACCTCTATCATTAGTTAGCTGCTGTTAAGGCCTTCCATTTTATGCAATTTTGCACAAATGACAGCTTTACATTAAGACTGGTCAACTCGTCAGTCTTCATCTCTTCCTTCTCTCCTTGTGCTGATGAGGCTCACCTCAAGGATGGGTGGCATCAAGATGAGTGTGGCGTCAAGATTGAGTGGTGTTAAGGATAAAAGTTGAGAACTAGGGGCAATGGACAGAGAGGCAGTTTCAGAGGGGTAGATAAAAGAGGTGACCAATTTCCAGTAGCAAATAAAAAATTTACTCAATAATGTAATGTTGTTAGTTGTACCAAGCATTCATAGGCAATACTGCAAGGTTGGTTGATGCAAAATAAATTTGAGCAAGCTTGAAAGACATCATAGATATGAAATACCTACCCTCAAAACATGGTTGATTTGAAATGTCTGAAATGTTTTCTTTATTTCCTTAACCTTTTTGCACAAGTCAGCCATATTATCATGCCTAGCACGCCAGAGATCCTGGACCTGCTTCAGAAAGTTTGACATGTTACTTATATTAAAAAAGAGTTCAACATTGAAATTTGATAAGCTGTCAGCTGCTATAAAAGCTCTTCAAAGGGTTCTAGTGATTAGTTCCACCAGAGTTTGTATGACCATTGAGGCATTGACAATCAAGGCCTTGATTCAATGATACATACTGATGCCTTAACTTGCGCTTCTGTTGATGGATGCAGCATAAATATTTGGATAAAAAATCTTTGATGAGGAAATTTAGGGAACATGACAAATCAAATAAAAAATTTAAAAGTTTGCTTAAAATTCCATTTATTAAAAAAACAATGTTTTAATGGACTGTGCAGAGTGAGAACAACCTGAAGTACAACACTCAGCTATCTCTTGGTGGTTCTATGGTGGAACATGAAAAATAGAAGTAGCAAAGGTGCAAACACAAAAGTTTGCTTAAAAATGTTCCATGTATTGAAAAACATAATGTTTTAATGGACTGCGCAGAGTCAGAACAAACTGCAGTACAACATTCAGATTCAGTTATCTCTCGTTGCTTCTGTGGTAGAACATGCAAAATAGAAGTAGAAAAGGTACAACCACAAACCTGGTAACAGACAAGCTTAGAATCGCCTTGAGCACGGATATATTTGAATCCCTTCTTGGCAGCATATCTTAGCCCCAGGATCAATGCACGGTATTCAGCAGCATTGTTGGTTGCAATACCCAAACCTTCTCGTAGTTGAGCAATCTTCAGTCGAACAATAAAACACATCACCAGTTAGTCATGATAATTGAAGATTGAGAAAAATACACCAGCACTGTACCAGTTGGTTTACATACCACTGTCCCATCTAATCGCCTTACTACTGCCCCAGCACCTGCTTTCCCAGGATTTCCTTTAGAAGCACCATCAAATTCAAGAATACAAGAAAGCTGTAAAAGATGAAGTCCACTGGTGAGAACAAGTCAGCATTTCATCATAGCAAAGATAAGTTCCAAACATAAATGCTAATAATTAGGACACATGACCAAACAACAAGGTAAATGCATGCATAGTTAGCACATTGCATTGTTCATACTCACAGAACTATCAGGTAATGGTTCTTGTTCAATGACTTTAGGCTGCTTCTTTGAAGGTCCAGTTTCCTTTCAGCAAATGGTTCTTAGTGAGAGAATGAGATATGGAGCCAACATATTTTCCGCTTAGCTTGAAAAAGATTGATACTCACCATCTCCACTGACCGTTTTAAAGTAGAAGTCCCAGTTCCATCAGGTTGCTGAAACAAAAAGTGGAATACTCTATGTTAGGGGTAAAACGCAGAATCCGGTAGTAACACAACCACCTTGGTGGATATAACTTAACTGTGTGTGAAAAAACTAAGGCCCTAAAAATTAGGGGCAGTTTGTCAATCAGTATTTAAGTATATACTTTATAAAGCATGACATTATACTTTGATGATGATCATATACGTCTTTCTAATACAACGTCTATAGTGGGTGAAGTTCAAACACATTGTAAAATGAACTGAAATAGCAGTGCGGTCCAACAAGTACAGAAAATGCAAATATAATTAAGGAAGTGGAAACTGGAAAGTGGAAACATAAGTTCCATTAGACATTTCCAGGCTGAAAATGGTGTACATCAACAACTTAGTATTGCAATACATTATGGGACAGAGAAAATTGATCCTTCAACAGGAAACATATTAACATACCTATATAAGACATTGGCAAGTGACAGATTAAGGAAGCTGAAATTAAAAACATATATCATTTTTACCTGGAAAGGGCAGGGAACTAAATCATCAAATAATTCATCTCTTGCGTCTGCTGCATTAATGGAATACAGAGGATGCCTTAAACCACGTGCAGCGAGGTATTCTTCAGTTTCATTACGCAAAGAATAGCCTTTGTACACCGTCACAGAGGGATCGCATACCTAGCAAGATATGTTTCACATAAACAATGAATTTTGCATTGAGAAAGCAAACCAATCCATAGAGTAAACTCCCAATCTCTACCGGTTACCACAACAATGAGTTTAGTACCATATGAAACACATGAACAAAGCTGTGTAATGTGTAAGGTATTAGCCCATCTTTTCTTTTGGTTTCAGGAATGCAACTGCGGTACAGTGAAGTGTAAATATGTTTGCTTATGGTGTGACATTCAATGACAAAAGTGACAAGATAGCATATGGCGATTTTTGATTTGCTGCATTCATGAGGAGAGACGGTGGATGCACACAAGCATAATGCTAGAGCGAAGAGTCAGGAGGATGCATCGTCTTTACCGAATTGCTGACTTGAAGTTGGCAGTCGCTGAGGCTCTTGTAGATGCCGATGACGTCCCCCTTGCGAACGACATAGAACGGCTCGCCCGCGCCCCCACCGGCAGCGTCCATCGGCGGCGGAGGCGGAGGCGGCGGCTGGTTGCCCTGCTGCTTCGCGGGGGCGGATCTCTTGCCGGAGCGCCGGGTAGAGGAGGAGAAGAGGCGCTCAATAGCGAAGACAATGGGCGGCGGCGCGGGAGGCCTGAGCGCCAAGTAACGCAGGTGGTGGTGGTGGTGGTGCTGCTGGTTCAGAGCTCCGGCCACCGCATGCCTCCTCCAAGCCACTCTAGAAATTCCACAGAGAGAAGTGCAACTCCTCATTGGTAGCTGCCAGGGTGAAACCAGTCAGGGGGTGGGGCTTACCAACTACTACCCCTCCGGCCTCCTCGGCGGCCGTCGTGACGTCTCCTGCGCCGCTGCCTGGGAGCGCGTGGTGTGGTAGGAAGGATACGCGAAACGATTCCGGCGG
>KE372762.1:379346-411657 GCA_000418225.1 Zizania latifolia | reverse complement strand
AGAGAGGCAGGATCGTGCCCGGGACGCGGAGGACGGCGACCAGCATGCAGCGCAAACGCAGCACGCGGCGGAAGGGAAAGCGAGGAGGAAGGTAGGCTCGTCTTCCACCTCGGGATTTGGAGGGCAGAGAAGAGAAACCAACCAACTACACAGTACACACACGGCACGTCGTGTTTGGTTGGTCTCCGGCCATCGCGTCAAAGCCCAGAGGGCTAGTATTCTACGAAAATATTGACCATTTGTCGCTCTCACAGTTAAGATAATCCTGATTATAATGTCCCTAATTTAATATGACAAAAATTCAAAGTCGCTTCTTATAATTGGTAAATTATAGCAAAAATTCGAAACCATTTCACTTCTCAAGAGTGACAAATTATTAAATCTCTTGAATTCTCCGTGCCACAAACCGAGTCACGACACACAAAGTTTGGCTGGATGATACAAAATTTTCGTGTTCAAAACGTGCATCAGAGCACATCAACTAAAGTGTCAGCCAGATGATACGAAATTTCCGTGTTCAAACCGTGGATCAGAACACATGAACTTCGAATGGTTTACCGATCTGAGACGTGCACACCGTTATAGAACAAAAGTTGGTTCTGATCTGTTCTACATTCTACTCCCGTATTTTATTTTGACTAGTTTCGTTCCATCCATCAGGGTATCAACACTAGCAAGACACAACCATGGTTTCCGAGTTTACTGTCGGTCCATACTTAGCAGTAATCAGACCAATTACCATCAAATTGTACAGATAACAGTAGTAATTATGAATTATGTCAGTAACTATGGTAACCATGTACGAAGAAGTGGCATCACCGAGTACCTCAGTAACAATTCACGGTATCCCTTGAATTTTCTCCATTATAGAATAAACCCGATTTTTACATGTTACAGCAATTTTCAGTCAGGCAATCTAATTTATGCGAGGCACAAGTCGGCCAGAAAACAAAGGAACATCCCAACAGCAAAATCAGCCATTCGAGATGAATGCCAAACTGGGAAAATGAAATGTGCAATCAAATTAGAAGATATGATAGATATCACGCACTTCTGCTGGCTCTGTTTCTCTTCTCCTTATGTTTACCTTCTCTGTCTGAGCAGGCTCCCGAATCAGACATCTGAAAGGAGTTAAGCTGTAAGAATGTGCACACATGGGACATAATTTGGTGTGCTCAACTGCATACCAAAAGGAGAACAGCATACCTAGTTAATGTCTCTGTCGCCACCTTCTAAGATTTAGCCATGTGATGCATCAAACTATGATTGACCTTAATAACTCAAGCAACCACCAGACATCACAAAGTTGGTCCTTGAAGCACTTTCACAACTTCCTCTGCCCTTGCTTGTATCTCTTTGAGATATTCAACAAGTATGCGCTGCTGATAAGAACCTCCTTCCTGCAAAACAACAAAAGGAAGGAAGGAAGAATGGAAAATGTGCGAGAGGATGCTCATGACAAGGCACTGACAAATTAAAAGAGAACTCAAAACGTTGTGGATCTTACAGTGCGAATTAAGACTCTCTCAATTCTTTTCTTTACAACAGCATAAAATTCTTCTGGTGAAACATTTCCTTTCCCCACTGTTAGTCCATCAAGCAACAGCTTGTTCCACCCATTTTCTGGAGCTGCATGGCACAATCCAGATATATTAAGGCCCCCTTTGAGAGAGCTTAAAATAAAGTAATCTCTCTGTGCAATGATACATACCCTGTATTACAGATTCAAGAAAACTTTCGGGGACTAATACTTCTCCCCCTGGAAATAAAAGACATACATTAAAGAATCAACTAAAAGCATAGCTATTCTCAATGTTTTTAGTTGAACAGCCCAAAACAGATTACCTTTGTAAGCATAACTACGCTTTTGGAGAAAATTGGAAGCATATAGCTGCAACACCTTCTGTAGCATAGCTTCAAGTCCTGGTTTATCTCCATCTTGTTTAGCCTAAACAAAAGTAAGTGTGAATTAGTAGCGTGAATAGCAGAATCACTGTGTTAGGAGTAATACATTCAACAAAGCTAGCTCAGAAAGCAGAAAATGACACTTACTTGCCTCAATTGAGCACTAACTTCTGAGAGAAATCCTTCATCTAGCTGTCCTTCTTTTTCTCTATTTGAAATTTCCTGTGAATACCAGGTCGTCATAAAAAGCACATTTACAAGCTTGAATCATAAAACTGGCATTTTCTAGGTATACTTGACTTAGTTAGTGTGCTCTGTGGCAGGAAATGTTGAATCAACAAAAGTCATAAGATAGGCACCGATGTAATATCCAAATAAAGAACACGGTGAAAAAAATGAATATGTGTTCATACTTTCTCCATCAAATTGAGAGCATCTGGGTCACTTGGTGGCCACTTGGCTTCTTCACCTTCATGCATTACAGGACTAATGATCGCCTTCAGCACATCAGTTGACTGTTCAATCTTTTCCTGAATAGTAAGGGTTAAAATTAGCAACATATAAGGCACTTCTGATCACAATGAGAATACCAAGATGTTGCTGTTGGTACAAATGAAAAGTTATGTGTGATGGAACGTTGTTCTTACATCAGTCTTGTGGACAACATGGTCCACTATGTTCATGACATTTTCAGCCAGTTCTTCATAATCTTTCTGAAAAGGAAAAAGGGAGACACCACTCACAAAGTTAGATCGATCGAGATAAAGAGAAGGGCATCCACATCCCATAGTAAGGAAAAAGAAATCCAGTTGTGAAACCATGCTTTATCATCATCCGATTTGCATAGATCAATTCTAGCAGCCAGTCGAACCCAGAAACCCTCATCGAATGCCAGAATGTTTTCAACCACTATTTGATCAAGCTGTTTACATGCAAGAAAGGGTAGATTAGTAATTTAATCAAGTAATTTTTAAGTTGAAAGTAACCTCGAAATAAAGAGTGTTCATTGCACTGATTGGGAATAGAATAAAGTGCCTAAACTCTGTCCAGCAATGCTTCATATTTAGAAATACAATAGAAATATTAATAAAATCCAGTGACAAACTAACAAGCAGAAGCACATTATTAACACTTCTAAATGCATGCAATAAACCTAGTAACAAACTAAAGGCAAATCTGAAATCTCAGAAGTGAGTGATATTGTCCAGTTCATGTTGTTAATAAAATGATAAAACTTGAGGTTCAATACTTCCGTGACCAAGTCATAGTACTTAGATTGGTTGTACAGATTTTGAACCAAGAACCAATGCAAGCATGCTCAAGGCAAGGACAGCTATATACCAGAGTACAGAGGTTTCTTTGTTCATGTAAATTGTTAGAGTTGAATGGCAATATACCTAAATCAGTGCTGAAGTGTGACGCAAAACCTGAAATGGTAACCTTCAACAGTCAGACTGAATATATGAGGACTTACCTCTCTAGGATTTGCATCCCTAAGCATATCGATCAGCCTATCCACTTCAATGGTCTTCTTCAAGGATTGTTCTGGACCTTTATCAGTTGCACATAACAAAGTCTTCCTGTTTAATACAAACACAGGTTCTCAAATTACAAATATTAACTCAGTGTTGCCCTATCTACTGCGACCATCACAATTCAAGTTGGAAAGTCAAATCACGGATCCGGGCATGTACAGAATAGTATCAAATCTTAGGAATATATAAAAAGACGTCGATTTGTACATCGGTCACAAATGTCCACCATGTTACTAACATCTGGACTGTATGAGTGGCACCAGGGAGTGCACTGTATTCTACTCTGCAGAATAACTCGTAGGAACAAAAAATTTCAGGTAGCGGCCATGCCCTCCTGTTTACCTCAAAAACTCTTTAACATTTCAAATTAGCTATGCTAGATGGCACTTGGCACTTGGCAGGATCAGTATTCAGTACAGTGCTTCGCAGCAGCAAGACACAAACACGACGATACACACCAGCATTACAATTCACAAAGTCGGCACAGCGATGGACAACGAAATTCCCAATCCAACACGGGGAAATGCGAAAACAGGCTAACCGAACGAAATCCCACCTAATCAATCAAAGGAATCAAACTAACAAAAGGCCGTTAAACCCAATCCATACTAGGGGCGGGGCGCAGGTAGAGAACACGAACCACCTCCGCCTGTCCGCGTGGGATGTCCTCCTCGAAGGGCAGTGCGCCGGGATCCCCCAGCACCACCAACGCGGCGAACTCTGTCGATTACCAGACAAGGTTAACCGGTCAGAGATGGCGAACGACGAGAGGTAGACCGGTAGAGGGAGGGGAGAACAGGGTGAAACAGCTAGACCGCGAGACGGAGCGGGGACGGGTAGACCGTCCGGAGCGACGTGGAGGCTGCGGCCGTCGCCGCCGCCATCGCCATCGCCATCGCCGGCCGGTGCGGAGCGCGCGCGTTAGTCCGGTGGATATGTGGAGACGGGAGAGACTGAGAGAGGATGAGTGCGCGGACGTCTGGACGCGGAGAGGACTGTGTGATGAATTTTTTTAAAAAAAATTATTCCATTTTTTTGTTCAAAATTTTATATCAAAGCCGCCTTTTAAAAAATTTACAAACCGATTGTGCGATGATTTTTTTTAAAAAATATTCTATTTTTTTATTCAGAATTTTATTTGTAGGTTGCTTTTCAAAAAAATTACAAAATTAAGTGGTAGGACACTGTCGCCAGTTCAAACAGCGACATCAGTCTATTTTTGTATTTTGCATAAAAATGGGATATTTAAACAAAACTCATGATTGTGTCGTCTGCGTGTGGTTGGGCTGAAATCCATTGGACTCATTTAGCATGGGCCGTGTTCGGCCCATTACCGTGATATATTTTACATATAAAGCTTAACATTTTACTAATGATAGTTTGATGTATTTGAAATAAATTTAAAAAATGCTATATTTTAAGATGAAGATAATATATTGTAATATAATATAAGGGATAAATATGAGTGGAGTACAGGGTTTGCTAGTTGATCGAGCGAGAGGAACCTACCGGTTGTCGATTGTGATAGGCCGAAGCAGCAGCACAGAACAGACGATGGCACAGGGGCGTCTGGGCGTAGTTTCCAGACTGTGCAGTTTAAAAACAATGTGTTGTAGTAAATGATGATAGAGAATGAAGTCATGGCATCGTGAGGCGACGACGAGCGCTTATGCTCTCATGTAAAGTCGACAGCTAGCTATATGTTGTACGGAGTGTTATCTACTTATCTCCGATCAACACCACACGGATGCAGCTTCGCGCGTGAGATAAACTGCGAGCATTAAATAATTTATAGATATTAAATAGACAGTTTTATCTGTAAGTTATATTATTATCTATTTAGCTATCTATATTATAAATTTAGTTATATTATTATCTATTTAGCTGTTTAAAAATTTTAAGAACTTATGTGTGGTATATGCCTTGCCTTCGGACGACCAAATGGTAGACGTATCTGCCCTCGGAAATCGAAGTTAGAGTCTCTGGGGAAGCAGCACGATAGCAGCGCCGCCGCGCCGGTGCCCGGCGCCGCGGCGGCTTCAGTGATCGATCAGCGCAGCTATTAAACCTTCTCCAGGATCGATGCATCATCACTCGTGGACAAATCTTTCTCTCTTTTTTTCCATTCAGATGTATTGGTACTCGATCACACATCCATTTATCTACGCAACTTTGTCGTGGATGGCCAAAAATATTTTCAGAACGAAGATTTGGCGATCTCAGTGCTACCATTATTTCATGCATCCCAACTTGCGATTTGATGGCTACGACTGTTGCAGCGTGGCGGATAGGCTGGGCGCACGCCGCCCTCTAGCTCAAGCACTGAACCGTATCCCGGCCGATCTAGTCGCTCTAGCCCTAGAATGTACGGATGGATCGATCGAACAATTGCACAATGCACTGTCATTTCTCCAGCCACATCAATCGAACACTCCTACTCTACAGCTAGTGTCACTCCTACTCCACTCTCTGCGATGAGCACACTGCAGTACTGCAGCAGTGGATAGAGATCGGAGAAGACGGCCATGCAGAATTGCAGAAAGGGCGCGGCAAAGCGGAGCTCTGAGCTCTCTTGCGAGGAGCCTCACATCCCATTAATGGCGAGGGCATGAGCATGACCTCACCGCCGGCGTCTCGTCGCACAACTGCGGCCGGCCCACAAGTCAGCAGCTACAGAGACAGCGAGGACAGACGAGCCATCCAGTTTTGCAGGTTCGTGGGAGTATTTTGGATTTGGAATGTGGTATTTTCACGTCAGATTTGATGAAAACCCATCTGACCGTGCAGTTTCGCACATTGATAACGCCTCTTTCAGCTGGATTATCTGATGCAAGATGCGTGCATCAAATGGTTTGGGTTATGACTTTTCTATCTGTTACCAGTTTGTTACCATAATTCATCCATTTCATAATATAAAATAAATCTAGATAGTAGCAGTTTATATGTTATAGGACGAAGAAAATAGTTCTTATAAGGAATTATGACGTTTTATGATCCTCTTTATATGTCATTTATTTGACGGTAACAAATAATGTATACCTCATCTCATATCAACTCTTTTTTAACACTTTCTATATATTTGTTCTAATTTGGGACTTCCAGGATTCAAATAAGTGTAATTATTTGGTAAGAAACCTTTGCTGTGGGAGTGGGTGCAGTTTTTAGCGATAAATAATCACGCAATGAAAACATAAGATTGTAGAAAACACCATGACTCAGGTGTGTTACAATTAGAAGTGAGTTTCTCTAGGTAAAACTCATGAAAGGAGTTATTATCTTAAAAAACATTCTCTTTTGGAAGAAACATTATCCAATTTAGAAGAAAAAACAAGATCAAAACATACAGTCATCTCTATATATTTTCCGATTTCCATTCATCTCACATGTCACCTCTGGGTTTTCATTACGTCTCTCAGATTTTGATTCATTTCACTGTTTCCATATATTTCCATATCTAAATTCAAGTTTTGTAACATTAATCCGAGTTTCCTAACATTATTAACATATTTTCGATCTGCTTAAGACGCTCTTTGTTAGGATTGGATTAGAGTCACTCAAATCTCTTTGAGAGTTCCTTAAATGCAGTTTCTCTCTTCCTTTTCTAATTAAAGAAGATACAATCTATGCTATCTTGATTCATCTATATTGTTTCTACAGGACATCCAAACAATGATTCATGTCGTTCGACGTGTCAAATTTCAAATATAAGTTTTATCTATTTATTCATGTGTTTTTACATTCACGCGTTTCGAGGACAACTTGCATGGAATATTTAGATCTATTGTACTGTGATACTCGTATCATCAACCATTTTTAATGCTTATTTCTCCGTCCACCTTTACTTGTAACTCCTGACCACAACCGTTTTAGGGATCATTTAAAATGTAGTATTTTAAAGTAATTTTAAATGATTTTGTGTATAAATTACGGTGTTACAAAGGAAGCCCTCAACTTTAACGTAACTTTTATATGATCAACCAAAGTTATATAGAATATATGGAATCATATTGCATATTTGCTCATATTTTGTTGAGACAGCACGAGCGGTCAAAGCTAAAAGGATAAGTTTACAACATTTAAATGACCATTGATCCGCTAAAACAACACATTATACAACACAAGTGCAACTCTCTAGCTACTAGAAAAACAAGTAGATAGTGATTAGGAATTGATCAAGCAAGCCGGCTTTTAAGGGATCTATCTCCCGTTCTATCCATCCATCCATCGATGCGACGATCCAACGGTTAGAATGCAAGATAGAGACCATGCAAGCCGGCGGCGGATACCTCGCCGATCAGCGGAGGTCGCCGACTACGTGGGCCGCCGTCTTCCGGTCGCCGTCGCGCGGCGGCTCGAACCACACCGGCAGGAACGCCTTGGAGCGGCAGGGGAAGCGGGACGACGAGAAGTGCGCCACTAACGCCTCACGCCCCTGCGGATTGCGAAGGAGACGGCCGGCGAACTCATCAGCACGCGCGCGCGGCAAAGAGAATGAAAGATCGAGTCGGAGGCGCCGCATCGGCGACGTACCTGGATGGTCGCCTGCACGACGTCGCAGACCTTGCCGGAGCAGACAGCGTTCCACCGGTGGTTCTGCAGGAAGGAGCGGAGCCGCCACGCCGCGACCGCCGTCGTCATGTTGACGAAGGCGTATCCTCTATTGCAGGACGTCCTGAGCGAAACGAACAAGGATCACGAATTGATGAATCGCCCGGCGAGGAGGAAAGAAAAAAAAACTAATCAATCGATCAATAGACACGTACCCGAAGTCGATAGGGACGTAAAGGAAGTCGTACTCCGACTTCACGGCGCTGCGGCCGCCGAGCTTCTCGTTCTCTTCCGCGCAATGCTGATCCAAGATTGCGATCAGCCTTTTCTTCCTGGTCGGGTCGGCCAGAGAGAAAAATATTAGATTTTTATTCAACAAATAACCCTGTCGAAATCGTCGTATAACACCAAATTCCCCCATATTTCTTCAACAAGATTGAAGAAAATATGACAAAGATTAGACTTTTACTCAACAAAATTGCTGCAAGTATGAGTTAGTACTCCGTAGATTGTAACGAGAAAAAATTTAGCAGAAATACTTACCGAAACTTATTAGGGATGTTCCTAATCATTAAGGAAGTAATCCCGAAAGAACTTGTCGGCGGCGGAATCGAATGGAACGGTCGTCGCGTGTTCCGCGGAGGGGTCGCCGCCTTCCTCCATGGAGTCAGCACGGAGCGAGGGGATGATGGCCCGTCCCCCGCCTCGACTTTCCCGGCATCGTCACCGTTGCCGCCGCGGTCCGCGTCGATCTCCTTAATCTGACAGCGAGAGGTGTGCGCAGCCGCCGGCGGCGGAGCCTGGTAGCTCACATACACCATGAACGGCGGCGGCGGTGGCGGAGGGTTCACCCACCCAGCGGGCGGGAACGCGGGCACCCCCACCGGCATCATAGAGCCAAAACGCGGCAGCGGTGGCGGCGGGTAAAGGTTCTGCGTCGGGAGGAAAGCGGGGGCCGGGCCGGGGACCTCAGCCGGTGCGTGGGCCGCCGCCACCGGTTCATACGGCGCCGCCGCGGGGTTCAGGCCCCGGGGGAGGGAAGAGTCCATCGCCGCAAAAGCTTGCAAGCGATATGGGACACAGGAGAGGAGAGAGGCGAGGCGTGTCGCAAAAGCTTGCAGTGATCTGCCGGCGACCACTGCACCGCCGGATTTTATACGCGGGCCAGGTGAAGCGCAAGATGAATCGGAGTCGGCGTGTCGCTGACATGTTGGGCCCACCGAAGCAAACCCCGTGTGGTACGAGTAGCTAAGTCCAAATCGAGTCAAATCCTAGTACGGCGTAATTATGGAAAGGTCAGGACAAACTCGTCAGGATAGATCATTACACTTCTGCACAATATATCGTTCAGCTGCGCAGAAAATTTTAAATTTTGAAACTTAAATTTAGAATTAATTTTAAAGGTTTTTCTACGATTGGATTATAGTTTTTTTAGTTTTCTATTTCCATCTTTCGTCTATAAATGCAGGTACTTGTAGATATAGAATAGTTGAAAATAAGTCAAATAACTTTATGGGTAGAAGGATGTACTCCTTCCATCCCAAAATATTATAATCTTTTACCGAATTTAATAATTTATAATAAAATGAATATAAACTATAATATAAAATATTAAATCTAATAGTAACAATACAATACTACGAGACACGAAAAATAGTAGATAATTTGATTAAGTGCGTATTGCAAGTTGAACTGAGGCCGCAAACTCGGCTGGACATATTGAGACTTCCAAGGTGCAGGATGCTGGTTGGCTTGCAGCAAGCAAAGCAAAGCAAACCAGACTCATCTTGGAAGTTGGAAGTGAAAAGGTGTCAGTGTGTAGCTAGGTAGCCGCTCCGTCACCTGCCGTGTATCTATACATCCAAAATCTCTTGCATTAAATGAGCTGGATACTTTGGGCTTTTACGAGAGATTGTGCTTCCGTTGCTCCCCTTGCTTCCGTTGGCCGTTGCTTCCAGCGTTTATCCAGGCTCGGAAGGGAGCTCGCGAGCTGCTCGGCGCCACGGCCCCTTAGTTGTTGGCCTGGTGCCGCGTGTCTATTAGTTTATTTATATAATAGTTAGCTATTTATATGTTTTATATATTAAATATATGATTTATTTTATTATCTCATAAAATTTTAAGGAATATGTGTATTAATAGATTGTAAATTAATAGTCTGTTTCTCTTCTCTCTTTTTCTCTCTCTCCTTCACCTGAACACTAATTTAATATGGTAACTTTTCTAGCATGCTTATATCAGTTTATTATACATGCTCTAAAACCTCACAGCGAGATGATGGATATTTGTTTGTTTCCTATTACACAATCTGAAGCTGAAACAATCTATATTTTAAATTTAGATAGTGAAAATCAATAATTATATATTCTAAAAATAAACTAGAAACATCATTTTCTTTATATATCTAGACCAACTAGATACTAAGATCAGTTAAATGCTATAATAACAAGTAAGCTGAAACGAGAAATATTCTTTAATATTTAAAACGAGCTAGACAAAGAGGCGAACACATGTGTTGCCGATTTACCGATATAATCTAAAAAGTCTAAACTCAGCCCAGTTTATCACCTCGATCTCAAAGACGGGATGCTGTTGGGTTTTTTTTGACCCAACTGTGAACGATAGCCCATGGGCTTCTCCACATGTGGCATACTACCATGAAGAACAACGTCAAAACTAGGCCCATTAGCTCCAACACAAAATTGACCTAACAGGGCCATAGCCCACAAAGTTGAGAGTTCTTAACCATTTTTCACTTCACCAAAGGAGCAGAACTATAATTAATCACTACTAGGCTTTACAGCCATCTTTAAATTTTTTTTAAAAAAACTGATAGATTCTAAGTAGAATTAAGAACGCAATCTAGGGCCTAAGCTCGAATTGTGTCATGCTTATCTCCGCCCAGGCCATTACCATCGTATAATCCAGTGCATATTTTACAATAGTAAACAGTGATGCACTGAACCAGAGGCAGAATTTTAGAGGTAGGAGTATAGAATTAACTAAGCATTATTCTATAAAAAAGTAAGCACAATTATAGTACCAATAGAGCGAATAAAAATAATAGAAATGGTGATATGGGTTTTTAGTAAGCTGGAATCGTATTTTTTAAGCCCTAAGAGTTTTTCACTCGTTTTTTCCTATACATGACCAACATAAATATTGTATTTTTTTAAAAAAAAACAATGTACAATTGTACCCTGAACATGTACCGGTTCGCAGTAATTGGCCCAAAAACGCTTGAAAGAGCACTCAACATTTTTTATCTAGTTTTGCAAGGGAAGAAAATGAATGCTACTCGAACAAAGCAACCGAGCGATGCATGGAGGCGACGACGCGGCAATTTTGTGCGACAGGTTCACGTCGTGATCGCCGACGTCGAGCCCACGAACGCGAGATATATAATTAACAAGAGAAGAGGCCGGCCGGCCGGCTGGATCGACTCGATCACACACACACACTCACGCACGGACACATGACATCGATCCATCTCTCGCTAGCTTTTCTTGCGTGCGCTTTCGGTGTCAACGATTTGAGATATCGATTCAACCGTCGCGTCGCGTCTCTGTCGATCGCCGTAGCGAGTAGCTCTCGTAGCCGGCTATGTCGAATTGATTTTGGTTTTCTGGTTGTGATGTGGTATACGTATCTGTCTCGCCGTTTCTTGACTCTCTTCTGTGTGAATGACAGTTGACAGGAGTAGCGATTCGTTAATGGGAGTATCTCGAACGCAGTGGATATTTCTATGGCTATGTCATCGCCAAACCTGAGAATTGAGTGGCCAGATTTGACGACCAAACGTGTCTCTCCATATATCACTCTCACAAAAGTCCACGTTATACTTGAGTGGCCAAATCTTGAGCCCTAGCCTGACGATGACGACCAGTTATACTTGACAAAAGAGATTGACAAAAGAGATAGAAATGTGTTTGTTGCCTGCCTGCATGCTCTGCTTATATATGTGTGATGATGTGTCGTGTCGAAAAGTTTCTGCCATGTATGAGGCGTCACGTCAGGGTGGATAGTTTGTCTCCCAATCCCAAAAGCCCCCAATTTTGGAAGGCTTCGCAACACATCGTAAAACATGCATGAACGTGCCAACGTGGCATGCTACTACTCGTGATCAATTTTGGTACGCAACAATTATACTAGGGACATATATTCTAGAATAATACTAGAGTTATATTTAAATCATGCTGGTATAATACTAGTATATCGGAGTAGTAATTTATATGCAGAGCCCGTCCTGATATTTTGAAAGTCCAGGATAAAACTAAAATTAAATTAATGATCTCATTAAACATAACGGAATATTCTTGATTGGTTATCAATCACACTGAACGTGTCGATACTTGTTTAGGTATTAGACCGAGGAAATAACCTACGAAGGAGGCAAAAATCTTACCTAAACTATCGAATACTACACAAGAACACATTATATATACAATATCTAAAATTCGATATAATATGTTTTTATAATCACGTTCAGAAGATAACTGTGCACGCTCGCTCCGGCCCTTGCATACAACTTTCCATCACTGTATAACAGCATGATTCGCAACAAAAAAAAAAGTATAATAGCTACGTTTGTGGATACTGCTTGCAACTTTCCATCACTGTATGAATCCATGCTCTACTGAGTACTGACACACGCATGCACAACTGTATTCTTTGGAGACGCATGGCCGCATGCATGCACAACAGAAGGAATACCCCAACACGAGCAATGATCACGCGTACCACTTCAGCCTTCGGTTGAGTACTTGAGTGGGAGCAAGAAACAGCACATGGAAAAGGGCCAAGAAAGTAGCTGCATTTCCGTGTATGCATACAAGCTCTGAAGCTGATAGACGGAGGGAGATCGGTATTCCATCTGCACGTGGTTGAATTGGAACAGTAGTTCATGCACATGCATATACTGAAAATGTACTCCTTTGAGATAAAACTTTTTAAGATTTGACAATGTTTAAAATTTATATATTAATATTTTAAATATCAAATAGATACAACATATTTTGTATTTAATTTAATAAAATTAATTTGATATTATACTTGTTGATATTTTTTTCTATAAAACTAATTAAAATTAAATAAGTTTATGTTATAAAAACTCAAATATACACTATTTCTACTTTATAAAGAGAGATTGAATCATATACTAAATAAATTGAGAATTTCCCTTCATATCTCACTAAATGTGGGTCATTTCAGGTGAATAATACGTAGATTAGGATGGTAAATCATCAATTTCTATCTAAATAGAGAGTATATATTAAAAAAATTCTTTAGACTAAATCAATTCTCCTCCACGGCCATTGAACATACGCAAAATCTTGTAATGTTGACAATTTCGTAATTTACATAACATTTTTCAGAAATATATGCTAAAACTTATTATAAAAACGAATCCTTATGTCCGCGTCAAGCACATTAATGTTTTCCTAACATTTCAAGTATATTGGTATTGACCTTCGCGTGACAGGCAGGTGAAGCGACTACCGCCACGCTCACCTCACCTGGATGCCACCATGTCGGCCACCTACCTCAGCTTGGCACTCACTCGCTCAGTGAGTTTTTTGAGGTTGTATTTGGCAAATAGGTTTTCGAAAAGGGTCAACGTGCCGAAAATTCCAGCGCTAAAGCCTAAACCCGCAGTTCACGTGTAATTAAAGCAGCAACAGCTAGCTTTCCCGTGGTTTTTCCCCTACGCGACGGCGCCGATCCGTCTTGTGCTCCATGCCGCTGCTGCTAGTACGGCACGTGAAACCTTGTGTGGACGGCAGTAGCCGTAGCAACAGGTGTGCGTAGCTCTCGTGCGTGCCGTGTCGTGCCGTGCCGTGCGGTGCGGTGGCGTGTCGTGCTGGGCGTCGTTGGCCGGAATCGCCGCGACCGCGCCGACGTGCGTGCGTGCTGTGGCGTGTCGTGTCGTGATGGGCATCGTTCGCCGGAATCGCCGCGACCGCGCCGACGTCGGCGGCGGCGGAGGTCGGGCGACCGGCGTCCGTTGCTTCCACCTCGCTTTCCGAGGGGAGATCGCGAGCCTCCCACGCGAGGAGATATGCTTGTCGCGCGGAGCGAGAGCCGCGCGTTGGGATCAGCGCGCTGCGCCGCGCCGATTCGCGCCCGGGACGCGCATCCCATGCCCGCGTCGCGTCGCGGATGGGACGCGGGCGCGGGCGCGGGCAGCAGGCGCGGTGCCGTTGGAGCTCGAGAGAGAGAAAGAGAGAGGAGGGCCCACTGACACAGAAAGAGACCCGGCTCGAGGCGGTCGTGGCACAGTGGACGCCGTCTGGGAGAGAGAGGGTCAACTCGGCCCGGCACAGGCACAGCAGCGCAGCAGCGGCGCACGGCTCGAGAGAGCAGCAGCAGGCAGCCAGGCAGGCCGCTTCCGGCTTCGCTTCATTATTGGGGCCCGGACTTTCTCGTCAGGCAGCAGCAGCTGCAGCAGCCGGCACTGCAGCGGCGCCCTTCGGATCCTGTTCCCAACCTTTCCCTCCTCCTTCCACTCCTGCCTCCTCTTCCTCCTTTACCACACTGCCGCCGTTGCTGCTCCTGTAAAAAGAAAAACAGGACTAACTCGTTGCATTTTACATACCATAGTAATTTGGTATATAAAATTTCTATCAAATAAAGGTTTTGTTGCTGGAATAAATTGTTCTCTCCTCTTAACACGACTAACAGTCGTAGCACGGTTCGTTCGCCGGTGTTTTCCCCTTCTGCTATTGCCCGTGGATGGAATAGATCAGGGGCCTGGCATGAGCAGCCTGCACCGGCCTTGGGCCTGGTCTGACTGACTCGAGAATGAAGTGGGTCTGTGCTTCTGATTCAGATCGTTCCAGCCAGTAGTAATGGGGTTTCCGCTGACAGGGGCGTCGTACGCTGGTACGTACGTGCGTGCATGCTCGGCCAGTCGGCCGGAGGCTAATAACCTAGCTGCGTCGCTCATCAATGCCGGATCGATCGATCCCGTTGTGAACCCCCGTCTCAGGCTCTCAGCTGCAGGCTGCAGCGATCGGCGGCTACAGTGATCGAGCGAGTCAGAACAGTGGCGCTGTACGTGCAGAAAGAAACTCAGGGTCGATGGATCGGCACGCGCAGTGAATGGTTCAGTGGGCCCCGTCACACATGCAGGACGGACGATTGCTGCATGCCATCATACCGGCCAGTTGGCCCGTTCAAAACTAATACTTCCGGTTTTAAAAAACAAATTATTTTATACATTATTTTAGATATTAAGTAGTAATTAATTAGTTTGTACCCTCTCCATCCAAAAATCTTCTACTATTAGTTTTTTTTATCAAGATTACGAAAAAAACTAACTCTATTAGTTACATTAAATAGTCATATCGATCTTGATGCGTGTATATTACTGTTCATTCAAAATTTGCATGCATCTAAACTAATGCGGAATAAGTCTACATACCCCCTGTTGGAGGGAATTGCTTTACCCTAACAGGGTTCCAATAACAATAGTTGCGAAGCCCCCTTCGGAGGAGCAGATTGGCACTTCGTTCAAGCTCTCGACGAAGCCCCATCCGGCTTGCAATGTGCGAGGCATCCGAGACCACCCGACACAGGACTTCAAAACTGTGGTATTCCTGTCCCTTCCGACAAGATATGAACTCGGGTTCGTTCACACAGAGGGTTTTTAAACTGCCCCTATATAAATTCACTACTCATGCTATAATAGTCGGTTAGAAGTAGGGGGTAACTTCGTATTACCCCATGGTAATTATGCCTAAAAATACCCTCCTCCTTGCAGGGTAGGAGGAATCAAACTTTTAGAGTACAAGTTAATACTACTCTTTCTCGAAGGTTATTATCCTTCCGAAGGCCTAGAGCACAGTTCGAACCCTGCTTTGCATTAAGAATCCTTCAAGGTTCTTAAACGTTTAAACATGTTGTGTAGCTCTATGTTACGCCAACAGTTGGCGTCGTCCGTGGAGAGCTTAGTCCAAAAACTAGCCTCTCTATCACCAACCTTCGGACCATGCCTGTGAAGAAAAGCAAGAGCGTAGCCCCTACTCGGAGGTCCTCTCGAGTAGCGCATGCCTCAATGCACTAAGAAATCCCGCCTCCGGAATCCAGCATGCGAGGCCAATCAGATGAAGAAGCCCCCCTAGTAGTAGCTTCGGCCTCGAGGGCTGCGGAGCTTACCACTGGTCCTCCGACGGAAGACGCCCTTCCCATGAACGGAGGCTCGCTCCGGACCTCACGCCCGGAGCCCGTGCCGCTGGACCGCTTGCGTCTGACCCATCGGGGGGTGCGGAACCCAAGGAGGGAGGCCTCCGTCCCCAAGAGTGCTGCGGACCGATTATGTTCGGTCGCAGGATCCGGAGCCAGACTCTAGGGGAAGCGGAGCTCTCGAGAACGAGCAGGCCTCCGAGCTGGCCTCGCTCCGTGCCAAAGTCATGAGGTGGAGGCAAAATACGGTCAGCCAGGTCCACGCTACCGACAACCCTCCAAGGGCACTAGTCGTCGTCACCGTGAGTGACCATGGTGATCAAGAGCCCCAAGAGCGAAGGCAGAATGTCTCATTTGACGAAGAGTCACCGCTGCATTCAGATCTGCAGATGGTTCGCTTCCACTTGAAGTTCCGAGCAGCGAAGCTCCCCAAGTACTCTAGGGACTCGGACCTTGACGAGTTCGCCCGCTCGTACGCCCTCGCTATTGAAGCCGGCGGAGGTGAGAGGGACACCATGGCGAAGTGTTTCCCTTTGGCCCTCGAAGAGATAGCCCTTCGCTGGTTCTGGTCCTTGAAGCCTGGCTCCGTGAGGTCATATGAGCACATTCGTAAGAAGTTCACCGATAAATTTCAAGGGATCTTCATAGCCCCTATGTCAACCGGTAGCCTGTTCCAAGTGAAGCAGCAGCCGGGAGAGATGCTGCGGCAATATTCGCAGTATTTTGCCTTCACGAAGTCCCAGATAAAAGGCCTCTCCACTTCGTTCGTCGTGGACGCTGCACTCGAAGGGATGACCAATGTAGGCCTCCTGGACAAGATTCATAGGAAGCCTATATTCTCGGTGGCCTAGCTCATGACGTACTTTAAGGAGTATGCTCGCTCTAAAGAAGGCCAGCTCCGGAGAATCACCGCTGTCGCCCAAGTTTAGGCCCCCAAAGTCCAAGCCCCGAGGTCCCTGAAGCCTGCTTTTACGGAGCACCCACTCTCGCTGTTAAGGCGAAGTCAGAAGCACTTCCACGACGAAGTGCTAAATATCTTCGGGCCAAGGGCTCCGAAGTATCAGCAAGCTCAAGGGAAAGGACGTAGGCCTGAAGCGAAGCAGCCAGCCGGATCCTTCGCCTCCGGCCAGTCTTTCTTCTGCAACATCCACGGCAAGAACCGAAGCCACAACACCGACACTTGCAAAGCTATACTGGCTTTGTGAGGGGAGTACTTGGAGCGAACCGGTAACTGAGGGACCACAGATCGGGCGCCCGAAGCTACACGCCCTGAGCACGTCCAGGCCGTAGGACGCGCAGAAGCCGACGAGGCCCATCCTCGAACCTCGGTGGCGAACTTGATGCCACTACCAAAGGATGAAAATAGCTCCGGTCCTCAGAAGAGGGTAGTCCCACCCATTTCGGGTGGCGGAGCCCTGGGTAATTTGTCCAAGCCGCAGCGCTGAGATTATGTCCACGAGGTGGGGCACGTTAGAACTTCGGCGTTCGCCTCCTTGATGCCGGAGTGGGTTAATGTGTCCATCTCCTTTTTAGCCAAAGATGTCATTGGGATCAAGTTCCCACATGCGAACCCCCTCGTCATCTTCATAGACATCGCGGGCACCGAGGTGCGCCGTGTGCTCATTGACAGAGGGAGGTCGGCAAATATCATCTTCGCACATGCCTTCGATCAATTTTGCATCCCCCGCGGGCATCTTCTCCCAGCTGCGAGGCCCCTGCAAGGCTTCATAGGCTCCTCCTCGAGGCGGTATTCCAGATCGGCCTCCAAGTCATCTTCGGCGAAGGCAACCTCTCGTGCTCGGAGGAAGTCATCTTCAACGTCGTCAACGCCCCGTACGCCTACAACGTCATCTTCGGAAGGGGGACCCTGAATCAGTTTAGAGCCATCACGCACCACAACTACCTTTGCCTAAAATTACTAACATAGGGCGGAGTGCTTACGGTACTAGGCGACCAGAGTGTGGCGTGAAGGGTGGAGTATGGCCATACTGTCCCCTTCGAACCCTGCCAGGTGCATAATGTGCAGCCCCAAGACGAAGCCCATGGCCATGCCAAGGGCTCCGCATTCAAGCCTCGCCCCGACGGAGAAGTAATTACGAAGGTTCTTGTCGAAGGGGGCCTCGACTACCCCATCCAGTTTGGAGGAGGACTGGCCTCGGAAGACATGGCTTCGCTGGAAGGGGCGATCCGGACAAACCTCGATGTCTTTGTGTGGTCAGACGAAGATATCCCTAGGGTCGATCAAAGCGTCATCGAATCCAGTTTTTGTAAAGAAAAAGAACACGGGAAAGTGGCGTATGTGTATTGACTTCACTTCGTTGAATAAAGCATGCCCCCGTAACCCCTACCATATGCCTCGTATTGATCAGCTCGTCGACGCCACTACAGGCTCCGAGCTATTAAGTTTTTTTGATGCTTACTCCGGCTACCATCAGGTTTGGTTAAAGCGCGAGGACAAAGACAAGACTAGCTTTGTTACCCCTTCAAGAGTTTACTGTTATGTACGAATGCCCTTCGGCTTAAGAAATACCGGAGCTACCTTTTCTAGGCTAATTTTCAAGGCCATATGTATTGACTTCACTTCGTTGAATAAAGCATGCCCCCGTGATCCCAACCCTATGCCTCGTATTAATCAGCTCGTCGACACCACTACAGGCTCCGAGCTACTAAGTTTTCTTGATGCTTACTCCGGCTACCATCAGGTTTGGTTAAAGTGTGAGGACGAAGACAAGACTAACTTCGTTACCCCTTCGGGAGTTTACTGCTATGTACGAATGCCCTTCGGCTTAAGAAATGTCGGGGCTACATTTTCTAGGCTAATTTTCAAAGCCCTCGAGCATCAGTTAGGCTGAAATGTCGAGGCCTACATGATGGAATTGTGCTTAAGAAAATTCTAGGGGAACCGGAAGTTCTGGCTGTAGCCGGAAGTTCTGGGTTCTAGAGCATCCGGAAGTTCTAGTAGTACCAGAAGTTCTGGGCCAGCCCTAGTATTTGATGTTCTGGACGAACCAGACGGCTGTAGCCGAAAGTTCCGGATCGAGAATTAATTCGATACAGAAGGTCATTTTCGAAAGTTTTGGCTGTAACCGAAAGTTCCGGGCCAGGCGAACAGATTAGATCTGTTGGGCTTTAATACAGATTAAAGGCCCACGATAGGACACTATATAAAGAGAGGTGGGGCAAGCACGAAAATGTTACTGGTTGTTGCTGCTATTGCTCCTAGTTGAGAACCCTAACCGCCACCTCTTCTCTCTCCACGATCACAAGTGTTGTGATTGATCTTCCGGATCTCGCGAGTGGTGCTAGCACGTGGAAGCGAGGTGATCCTGTCTCTGTACGTGTGGATATCGTAGAGGCATCGTTGCTGCATTGGTGCTGTTCTTCTTCCTTAGAGAACGTCGGATTACGCCGACTACACCGCTGACGAACGGATGGAGCCGTGAGGAGCAGCTCGAGGACGCGCTTCATCGACTCTACTTCCACTGCCCGAGCGCGTCTCGAGGCTCAAGGTAACGATCCATGATCCCATTACACGCATGGTTCATGGGCTAACGGGGTAAATTTTTGAAATTAAGCGCTAGCGTAGCCTCTCCATAACCCAACACTACATAGATGATATTGTAATAAAAAGTGATAAAAAGCACGAGCATAACATAAACCTAGCGGAGACCTTCGAAAGCCTCCAGCCAGTGGGAGTCCGTCTGAACCCCAAAAAATGCATCTTCGGGACTCACACCGACAAATTGCTAGGGTACTTGGTTTCGAGTCGAGGTATCGAATCCAGTCCCACCCAGATTAGCACGTTGCAACGCATGGCTCCCTCTAAAAATTTGAAACAAGTCCAAAAGCTTGCAGGTCGCCTCGCAGCCCTCAACCGCTTCCTCGCTTGCTGCGCTAAACGCAGCTTGCCAATTTTCAAGGCGCTGAAAGGGACAGGTGAGTTCACATGGACGCCGGAGTGCCAACGGAGCTTCGATGACATCAAGGAGCACCTCGCTAAACTGGCGACCCTCACGACTCCGCTTTCAGAAGAAACATTGCTGCTATACCTCGGGTTTACGGTCTCCGCGATCAGCGTGGTCCTAGTTCACGAGGGAGAATTTGAGGGGAAGCTTTCTCAGAGACCAATCTATTTTGTCTCTGAAGCCCTGTCTGAAACCAAGACGAGGTACACTGAGCTCGAGAAAATTGCATACTCCCTTGTCATGGCTTCGAGAAAGTTAAGGCACTATTTCCATGCACACAATATTATTGTGCTAACATCTTATCCACTCAGAGATATGCTCCAAAATAAAGATTCTACAGGCAGGATTGGCAAGTAGGTGGTCGAGATGTCACCCTTCGGAATAAATTTTACTGCGCGGACCACAATTAAATCGCAAGTAATTGCGGAATTCATCGCAGAATGGACGCCCTCGGCAATTTGGTCCCCCGAAACTCCCAGCGAAGGTATTTGGACTATTTATTTTGATGGAGCCTATCAGGCCTCCGGTGCAGGTACAGGAGTTGTAATTATTTCACCCTCTGACCAAAAGTCTTTGTATTCTGCTAGGTTAAATTTCAAAGCTATAAATAATATCGCTGAGTACGAAGGCATCTTGTTAGGCCTCCGAAAAGCGAGGACATTAGGCGTCGCTTGAGTGCTTTCAAAAACTGACTCCCGAATTGTAGCTGGCCATGTAGATAAAAGCTTTCAAGCTCGGCATCCGGACCTCGCTTAGTACTTGGCCAAAGTACGCAAGGCGGAGCTCATATTCAAAGGCATTTCTATCAGAAGTATTCTGAGGGGCGAGAATCATCAAGCGGATGCCCTCGCTAAAGCGGCTGCCGGAGGCCAAGAACTCCCAGCCGGAGCATTCTATGAAGAATTTCATACTCCGTCTGCGCCGAAGCCGACTTCGGCTGAAGTACTCTGCGTACAGGAACACTGGCGGAGCCCTATCATGACTATGCTACTTGAACGAAGGTGCCGCTCCAGACGGACCTGACTTCACGAGACTAAAACGCAGGATCCATAACTACCACATCATAGGGAGCTCATTATAGAAGTTCGGCGTATGCGCTCCGCTCCTGCGTTGCATTCTCACGCCCGAGGGATGGGAATTGCTCCGAGACATCCACGAAGGCCTCTGCGGGAGCCATCTCATCCCGCGGGCGTTGGTCGGCAAGACACTTCGCCAAGGTTTGTATTGGCCCACAATCATGGCCGATGTCGAAGCCCTGGTCCGCACGTGTCAAGGCTGTCAGTGGATGGGAAGGCGAAGTCATCAACCACCTACTCTGCTGCAAGTCATCGCACCAGTTTGGCCGTTGGCTCGGTGGGGTATGTACCTGATCGGGCCATTCCTGCATACCAAAGAGAACTTGAAGTTCGCAGTAGTGGTGGCCGAGTATTTCTCAAAGTGGGTCGAAGCCGAACCCCTGACTGCAATCACTTCGAAGAATATCCAGAAGTTTTTTTGGCAAAATATAATTTGCAAGTTCGGAGTACCGAAGCAGCTCACGATCTACAATGGCACTCAATTTGATGTGGAGCCATTGAAATACTTCTGCGAGGACCTAGGCACCGAATTGTCCTTCGCTGCTGTCAGGCACCCGCAGTCAAACGGAGCCATTGAACGAGCCAACGGTAATATTTTGGCAGGCCTCAATCGCCGGATCGTTGGACTCGCGAAGGGGCTATGGGTCGACGAATTGCCGAAGATCTTGTGGTCCATCCGCACCACTCAATCGAGGTCAACGGTCTTCACTCCGTTCCGACCGCTGTTCGGTGATGAAGCTATGACCCCAACGGAGCTAGAAGGAGGCTCCCTGCGAACAATGCTACCCGAAGCCAGCACAGAGCTTGAAGTTTCGCTCGATTTATCTGAAGATACGTGCCTCCAAGCCATCGCAAATCTGACGATGTACCAAGCACAAACGAAGACATGGTTCGATCCTAAGGTGAAGCCAAATCCCTTGCTGCTAGGTCACCTCGTACTACGAGCTGCCCTGGCACCCGGGAAGTTGAGCAACAAATAGGAAGGTCTATACATTATACTCCTCTCTAATCGGTCAGGCTCGTTCAGGCGTAGCACTCTAGAAGAGGAAGAGTTGAAGCACAGTTGGCATGCGGAGCATCTCCGTTGATACTATGCTTAATTATACTTCAAGCATCTATGCGAAGATCCTTTGAATAAATCTCTGACAAAGCCATTTCACAACAAGTGCTTTGCAAAAACCTCCGAAATGGGTTTCGCATTTTACTTACATTCGGCCGTACTACTCAGCGGACGCATCGTGATGGTATTAAGGTAACGAAGGTTAAGTTCTAAGCATATAAAATTCTGCTACCCGATGCCATCGGCTCGGTGCAAGACAAAACAAGTCTAACAAGCCAAATTATGCATCGCACGCTGCCGTGATGCCTTAAGCTCCATGTTCGAGGGTCGCTCCCCGAAGTACAGCTAACGGCACTGACTTTCGGCTCCATTTTGGACTCTAAAAATCTCGGTGCGATCCGCTCCACCATTACCGCTGCAAAATGCCTTTGGGCTCGGCACGGTAAAAACAAATAAAATAGATTCCGAGTTGAAATACTCGAAGCATCCATACAGGTCCGAAGTGACCTTGAGTTCAAAGCCTATTGTTCGAGCACACCCCTGCGCATACATAACAGGCACTATCATAAATAATACTGCGCGCACCGGCTATACAACAAGCCTCATAGACGCTCCGCGCAAGGGGGGATCGGCACCTATGCATATGGCCGGGATATGCTTCGGCATAGGTCTTTTACAGCAAATGTTAATGAAGTACAAATTGCAAGTGCGAAGTCTATGACTCGTACGAAGTACATAAAATAGGACATAACTGCAAAGTCTAGACAATGATGAATTTTATTAAAGACGAAGTCATAAATACAACCACGAAGTACACCAGGACACTTTGAATACAAGCATTATGAAAAAGCACAATCAAAACCTAACAGCCTGCGGGCCCGCGTCGCCGAAAAGGTGGACCCCCGCATCTTATTACTCTTTTTGCGACAAGGCCCCCCCGGCTCGATGAGCCCTCACTGGAGCGGGACCGTCCTCACTTCGCAACCCGAGAAGCCCTTCGCTCTTCCTGCAGGTTGGCCCAAGTCCGGGTCACAGGTGGCTCGGAATCAAAGGCTGAGAAGTCCAGGGCTTCGTCGTTGTTCGATGCGGGCACGTTCGAAGGCTGGACCCTTTCGACTGCGGGGACAACTTTGAAATCACTTAAGTCTGGGGAGGAGGAAGAGCTGTGAAGGAGCTTGGCCTTTATGGAGGCTAGTAGCTCTCGGGCCACTTCGGGAATAACTTCGCTCGTGGGGCCACGCGGCATTGTGAACCGAGGACGGCCTTCGGGTTTAGCTACTTCATACACTATCCACTGTTGGCGAAGCGCCTCCGAGGCCTCGAGTACCTCGATATCAATCTCAACATGCACATCTTGAGCCCGAATTCAAAATACCCTCGTATTTTATTAAGTATACTTGATGCGAAGTTACATTGAATGCTACTAAGTATTATAGGGGGCCAAAATTCCACACCTTCGGAGGAGGAGGGTTCATTCCAGCAGATGAAGAATGCTGCCCTGCGAGCCGATGATGAATGGCCTGCTGAAGCTCGAGGGCCGCCTCCCGCGCCTGGGCCTTCCAGGGCTCTTGAAGTGGGCGCCAGGCCGCAACAACCTCTGGAGCGGGCGAAACTAGGTGAGGGCGTCTGAAGTCCACCTTGCCGTCGGAGGTCGCCGCTGCAAGATGTTGACACCCAGTCTCAAGGAGCAGCCGAAGGACTCCTTGGCCAGCGACACTCCCCGCCGTCTAGGTGAAGCCCACCAAGGTGTCCTCCGTTATAAGGGCGGCGGCACGAAGGAAGCCAACGTGATGGCGGACGGGGTCCCTGGCGTCGAAGCTCGGAGTCCGGCATTCTGTCCCTAAGCACCCCAAGACGTCCTTGATTGTGGCGATGGTCCGGTCCGCCTCTTGGGTGGCTTCGGCCCTTTCAGTCTCGAAGGCCAAATTGGCAGCGCGAAGTCGCTCGACTTCGGCCTCTATAGTTTTGTTGGCCTGGCAGAGCTCCTTGGCCTCTGAAGCTGTCGTAGCCCGGGCTTCGCGCTCCTTCTGGGCTTTGGCACGAAGCCCCTCGACAGCCACCTCAGCCTGATGTTGGCGCTGGTTAGCCTCCGAAGCCTGCCAGCGGAGGTTCCGAATGTCCCTTCCCGTGAGGTCCTCCTTGCGGTCGACGGTGAGGGCGGCCCCGTGAAGCAAAGCGAAGGCCTGCGGCACGAAAAAAAAGTTAAGACAAAAGAAAAACATAAGTGCTTGACGAACCATTCTTCGGCCTCGTTACCTGGAGCAGAGCCTCTTCGGTGGCTGCAGCGAGGTCGGCTTAGCGGTAGCGGTCCATCTCCGCTATCAAGTCACTGCTCGTGAGGCCTTCGCTGCCTCAGAGGAATTAGGACACCATGTCCCCGATCGGTGCCCCCAACGAGACGAAGGGACACAGCAAGGGGACCCTGCTCATCGCCCCCTCCGGGGCTGGGCTCCGATCAGCTGCTTCGGCACTAGCTGCCGAAGGTGCTAGCGCGACGGCATCGTCCTCTCCTCCATCGCCGCCATAGTCGTCTTCATCAGCGAAGGAGCCCTCTTGGGACTCCCCGCTGCCCTCCTCGCCGCTGCTGCTGCTGTGGCTCGACGACCCCACCTCGTCGACGATCTCAACGACGTTTTCTTGACGGTCGTCGAGGTCCCCTTCGGCACCTGCGGCAGCATCTGCTAAAAATGCTAAGTTAAAGACTAAGCCAGCAGCGAAGGCTGCCGAGGGGTACGAGGACGCCTACATACCTTCGGCCTTCGCAATCAGGGAGAGTCCGGGCAGCCAAGGGGGTCGAAGATGTCACCCCAATCGATTTCTAAGGGGGCCTCCGGCTCCTGGTTCGCCCCTGAGGCTGCGGGGACCTCTTCAACCCCCACCTCGAGGGCTGGGCTTCGTGGCGGCGGTGAACTTGCCCCCGAAGCCATGATCACCAGTACCGCGGGTGGGGGCTCAGAAAGATCTCTAGAGCCTGATGGGCCCCGCAGGCGCTGCGGCGACGAACCCTGAGGCTCATCGTCATCATTGGCCCTCTTCCTCTTCCCCTCCGAAAGGGTGGGGTCTAGGAGCTCTAGGAGCGTCGGCACCTCGTCGCCCCCTAGCCGGGCCCATGCCCGGTTGTACCTCTCCCAGGTCCCGACCAGGGCGAGGCGTTGGCTTCGCTCGTCCACGGTCGGAGCACCCACGACGCGCTCCGCCGCCTGGACTGCCTCGTCCGGCGTCAGTATGTCCCGCTTGGCTGCGGTGCAATGGGGCCAATAATTAGAATTGTTGAGCAAGGAATCCAGAATTCAGGGGTTATGGTGCGAAGTCTCACCGATGAACTCTGAATGGATCTCCTTTAAGTCATCCTTTGCAGAGTCTTTGAAAAGGCCCATTCGGCCATATGTGTCTAAGGGGGCTGATCTGGAGAGTGATGAATTCCTCCGCGAGGTCCCTCATACTCATCCTTCGGGCCACCTTCTGCAGTAGCTGGACCCGAGACTTGATGATGGTGGAGTCCGTCGCCAGTTGGGCCTGACGACGGTATGAGATGAGGGCGTTGGTACTACGGAGGGAGGAGTCCGCTCCAACGGTGATGTAGAACCAATTCTTGGTTCCACCTCAAGTACTAACGGTCATTTGAAGCCCTAGCCGGGAAGGAGTCATTGAACTCCCTATGGAGCTAAAAGTTGACGCTGCCGAAGGCCAGGGCCTTGACGACTCCGTCTTCGTAGGTCCGCTTCTTGGGTTGGCAGTTTACATCGTGAACCGTCGCGAAGACGTCCACACGGCCCTCGCACCCCTTCGCCCTCACAGCCCACTCAAAGATGGCGAGCCAGGCTACGGTGTTCGGAGATAGCTGGGGAAGCTCTAGATTATACATCTGCAGCACTTCGCCCAGCAGCGCCTCCACTGGGAACCCGAGCCTCGCCTCGAAAAAGGCCTCGAAGACCACAGCCTCGTTATCTCATGGAGCGGGGATGGCGTCGTGCTTCGAGACGCAGAGGTCAACTGACTTGACGACCTTGCCAGCACATGCATCGTTGGCGGAGTCCGATGTGGACCTCGTCTTCTTCAACTCCAGGGTCTGTTTGAACTTCTTCGACAGAGGCCGAAGGTTGAACGGCCCGTAGTGCTTCGCCGCAGCCTTCGTTGTCGTCGCCGCTGCCACCGCCGCTTGGGCTTGCACGGAGCTACACCCGCCACCAAGAGAGAGGCTCTTCGACATCTTCGCGAGTCTGGTTTGGAGTCTAAATGAAGGGGTGGACGGAAGCTAGAGAAGCTAAGAGCTCCGCAGGTGAAGGGCTAGGGGCTCAGAATGAAGTGAGGTCGAGAGCAAGAGCTAAGGATGCTGATGCGCGTAACGAGCCCGGGGGAGTAATGGGGCTTATATAGGCAGTAAGAAGTACGCGGCGCTTCGCCCAAAGCCATTTTTTACCACCCTGTGCGCACATTCCGGAGTTTATAATCGGTGGGGCCAAGGTGAAACAGGGCAGCGTGCCCCTGCTTAGCGACGGTTCGTTTTCGAACCGTTGGCCGCGCCGGGCGTCGTTTGGAGTTCCTAGGGTGTCCCATCAGCTCCTGCCAGGTATTTAATTATCAGAGTGAGTTTGTTTCTAAGGACGGCTGCAGAAGCTTTAGGCTTCGGAGCTCCGAACCCTTAGGCTCCGAAGGAAGTCGCAAGGGAGTGTCATTTGTTGAAAGCGCGCTTTACCCCTACGTGCGAGGAGCTACTATTGGGGGGAATTGCTTTACCCTAACAGGGCTCCAATAACAGTAGTTGCGAAGCCCCCTTCGGAGGAGCAGATTGGTACTTCGTTCAAGCTCTCGATGAAGCCCCCTTCGGCCTGCAATGTGCGAGGCCTCCGAGACCATCTGACACAGGACCTCAAAACCGTGGTATTCCTGTCCCCTCCGACAAGACATGAACTCGGGTTCGTTCACACGGAGGATTACTAAATTGCCCGTATATAAATTCACTATTCATGCTGTAATAATCGGTTAGAAGTAGGGGTAACTTCGTATTACCCCATGGTAATTATGCCTATAAATACCCTCCCCTTGCAGGGTAGGGGGATCGAACTCTCGGAGTACAAGTCAATACTACCCTTCCTCGAAGGTTATTATCCTTCCGGAGGCCTAGAGCACTGTTTGAACCCTGCTTTGCATTAAGAACTTAAACGTTTAAACCTGTTGTGTAGCTCTGTGTTACGCCAACACCCCTCTCACGTATTGTTGATTGATCACTTAACCCCCTAATCTAATAAACCAGGTGTTTAATTTCCTAACTTTTTAATTACCGTTTACCTAACCCCCTAAGGTGATTTTTTAAAGTGGCTTTGTCCTGTTGGCATGCCACGTTGAACAAGATTGCTACGTTCATCACACGCACACGCATAAAAAACTAACAACCATGTCCCGTAGACTTCTCGTTCACTCCGTCAGTGCCTCCTCGTTCACTCCGACGTCTCCTCCTTCCTCCATCCCCCTCTCTCTCTTTGGCTAGACGAACGACAAGATGATGACAGGGAGTAGACCATCAGATTGTAGCCTGAGTTAAAAGTAAGTATCTATATCTTGTTGCTGTGGTTTTTTTCTAGCCTCTAAAAGTTGTCTAAAAATAAATAATGGCAGGATGAGGCAGAAATTATTTCAGGCACTGCATTTACAGGACAAGAAAAAATAATCAATAGCGGCCTTCTTTTTAAATCCAGTGCTAAATTCACCAAAAATAGCAGCAGCAACGCGTTAGACACCAACAAGTCACCTCACACCAACTAGCATAAATTTTTTCCTTCTACTTCCTCTAAGAGATGGAAGGATTAGCAATGGCATTAGCATCAGAGAGTTGAGAATGAGGAGACGAGGAAGAACAAAAAAAAGCAATCTTATCTAATGTGGAATGCCAGCAGCACAAAACCACTTTGCAAAATCATCTTACGGGTTAAGTAAACGGTATTTAAAATATTAGGGGGTTAAACACCTAATTTATTAGGTTAAGAAGTTAAGTGATCAATCAACAATACGTGAGGGGTTATGTAGACTTATTCCAATTAATGCTAATGCTAATGCTTTGTATGCAAACTAATTAATCTATGATGGTTCGGGTCACATGATGTTAATTTAATCTAGCCGCTAAACGAAACGGTATTACTACTCATTCAAGGCTTGCATGTATACAAACTATAAATACACATAATTTTTTTTAAAAATAGAAAAAATATAATATGTAGGGGATTTTTAAATGGAGTGAGTAATTCTATGAGATGGAGAGGGTAAGAAGTATTAGGATACTTATGGTGGTTCATGTTTCGGTACGGTACGTGGAGGAATATGCCCGGTATTTAAGAGGAAAATTGGATGCTCCAGCTATTCTCGATAACTCGTAACTACAGCAATTCATCCATAAGGAAATGAGATCAAAATGTTTTAGTTTTTACACGGTACTCTATTCGACGGTTAATATATTACGGGACACACAACGTTTCGTCACGTGTTAATCATTGAAGAACAAAACCCAACACACACCTAACCGAACAGAAGATTTTATGAACAGACTCAGAGTTGACGAGCCTCGTTAACGCTGAGTCGACCCAGCTGAAAATGATCCTAGGTCAAAAGAATAAGGGAAAATTACATTGCGAAATGCAAAAGGGATGTGAATAAGTTAGCATCAAAGCTCCGACGTTGAGTGTACTTAGGTAAGAGTAGTACCAGGATAAGTGACTTCCTAAGAACTTTCGAACAAAGCCACACATGTGTAACCTTTTTTAAAAAAGTATTCGCATCATTATATGTTTTAAGAATTTAATAAATACTACTATTTAATTGTGGTTGTCTTCTTTCTATCAATAATACACCGATTATATATTTCCAAACATGTTCGGTGAGTTTATAACATCTACAAATATTTTTTAAATCTCTAATTCCTCAAATTGTCTAGAATTTTTCTTTAGATTCTAGAACTCTGTAGAACACAATTTACCAGCCAATTATCTAAATCTTAAGCAACCTAAACATGCCCAAACACGATATTACAGAAATTTTCTAGCTGTATTTTTTTCACCGTCACCTGGCCCCAACGGGCAGAACAAAAATACCGTGTGCCCTCATCTCGCCCCGTCGAAACTGCCGTGTCACGGCTGCCCCACGTCTACTGCTAGCTCTTAGTTCTCCCGTCACGGGCCACGTAAATCTCTCCTTTATTTGTCCCCGCCCCTTTCGTCATTTCACACGTAGTTTATTTGATTTTAAAAAAAATTAAAATTGAGAGAAAATGCCTAAAGGTAAAACCACTTGTTACACACAAAGTAGATAGCGTTTTTACAATTACGTTGTATCAAGTGATATTTTTCTAAAGCGAATGAAATAGAATGGTATAGCTATAATTTTCTCCCGGAAAACTACCTTGTCAACAAGATGAGCGCGAACGTGTCTTGTAATTAAACGGTCACTATACAATACACTACTCGTGTAAACATGTAATCCAATCAACACGCCTGATTTGACGTACTGAGACGCGTGTGTGTATATACTAGACGTCTATTTGAAGAGTATTTGGTAGATATGGATATTCTCTAAATATAATGTTGTTCTATTAGTTTAGTTCTAGATTAAAACTATAAAACTTAATAAATACAAATTTCATAACTAAAAACATTAGTTTTTTCCAATTCTTATCGGAGACAACACAGTGTGTAGACACATTACTAATACAATTTCCGGGTAGCTAGTCTCATTCCGATCCCCTGCAAACCGGGGTTGGATGTTGGACTGACCACTCACCGCTGTACTATCAATCCATCCATCACACCCTCACCCCTGTGTGTTCTTGCATGGGCCACGTTACTTTCTGTATTTGGCGTATGATAAGCGAGCACGTTTTCCTGATATGCATGGATTTTCAGCTACACGTCACGCGTAATCCCCCACCGGATCACATACGCATCTCTCCAATCCAAAGCCGAGCTGAGCTGAGCATACGGCCGCTTCCTTCTCAGCTGATGGGCTACATAGGAAAAAAAGGGAATCATTAGACTATGATAAATTAAACGGACTTGTCGTTACTTAGAACGGCAGTTCTTCGATGGGGTTATCTATGGAGGTAGATTGAATCGGTTTAGGATAGTTTCTGTGTTCGCGATTCTATGGTTACCTCTAAAACTAAGAGACATAGACATAATTTAGACATGTTCAAGCCTCCTTGAGGATAATAACTCTAGTCCTGTATGATGAAGTATGCGCAAGCAAGTGTAATTATAGAGCTCTTACGCGCGTAAGCTATGTATAAGTCTAAGTGTCCTTCTGAGGGAGGTACATCAACCCCTTTATATATTCCAGGGGTCGGGGGTTACCGTTAGGCATTAACTCCTCCAATTAAGTCCCTTTACAGTGATTAAATCACCAGGAATCGTGGGCTAATAATCACGACATTATTTGCTATCTTTACTAGCCATTCAAGACCGACGGTCATGTCTTTTATTGTCAGCGATTAAGTGTGTGGGTCCGCCGTTGCCTTCGCCTTTCGAGTCCTTGTACTCGAGATATTTCCCGAGTTCTCAACTCGGGATGTCATCCGAGCTTCTCTTTTACATCTTGCTGACTGTTTTGTGGCTAACCACTGATCCGACCACTTTTGAGGTCGTCTTCAAAGTCTTGTTTGCTGATCCCTTGTTCTGTTAGACCGCCCTAACACGACTCGGGGTACCTTAGGGTGATCTCCCCGACAAGACTAATAAAGAGTTGAAAAACAATTATTTCTTTATTTGTAAAATCCTTTTGTATATATTTATTTTTGCAAAAAAAAAGTTTACCAGATTTAAAAACTCATCATAATATTGCAACGGCCAGCTCAGGTGGAGCGGAGATTGGATTGTAGTAATATAGTTTATTGATTAAAAACGCAAAGAAACAAGCAACTTATTGTAATACGTAGTTAGTAATCGAATAACATGATGGAATTCAGCTTATTGCTTTCCTAAATATTAAAATATTAATCGTGTTTTTAAAGAAATTATTTACCGGCATCTCATACATTAATACCAATCCCTTTCCATGCAAATTTAAATATATAGTGACTATAGCTTAATTTGTCAAACAGCTTATAACTTACTTATTTTATTCTAGATTACTGTAATTATTATAATATCTAATAATTCCAATGTGGCCTGTATCGGACAGGCCGATCGAAGATGTACCGGGGGAGACAGCGACCGGTGGATCTGATCGATCAGACGGCGGACACACTGAAGCCGCGCGCGAAACATGGGGACATGGGGTGTTAGCCGCGCCGCGCGATGACCGGCCGGTGGAACGAACGTTGAGGTGAATCTCCCCTCTGCTCGCGTACGTCGTCGTCGCGTGTCTCCTAGCGAAAGCCTAAGCTTTCAAGGCAGCCAGCTCCCCGTGTTCTCCGCTCCGGTGTTGACCGCGGCCTCCGTCTCCAATCTCCATCCGTGCGTGCGTGCGCGCGTCGCCCACGAATCCGGTGGTGTCGGTGACAAGTGACACGCTGAGCTGAAGCTGAGCCGGACACAGCGTTGGATCGAGACGACCTTTTTTTTAAAAAAAAAAACGGGGCGAGGACGACCAGAATACGCGTATGGGGATGGGGGGAGGTTTGAATATGTGTGTCGCATTGACTATGGCGTGGCGTGGATGAGTGGGGATGGAATAACTGAATTCTGGAGCACGCCAACATACGGCAATTAACTCCGGGTCGCAGCAAGCAGCGGCAGTACAGCACAGTGGTAGTACATTCCAAGCAGCTAACCGTATTCAGAACGAGCCGAGGCCGGCATGCATTGTGGTGTGGTGCAACTGTACCCTGCCTTTTCCGCTCTCACTCTCGCGGTCTCGCCGCAAGGGGCTGCCGCGTTTGCCTGTGTTGGTGGCTGGTTGCCACATTCCAAGTCTCCAACTCACGCACACTCTCCTCCTCCCTCTCTTTCCCAGTCGGCGCCGCGAGAGGAGAGAGTGAGAGAGGGAGAGAGGAGAGAGGAGGGGAGCAATAAATGAAAGCTTAGGTGAGAGCAGGCTCCATGGCGGCGTGGCAGG
>KE372762.1:346932-374180 GCA_000418225.1 Zizania latifolia | reverse complement strand
GTGATCTTCTGACGCGCCCGGATTGCCTCCTGTCCACTTTCAGTCCAGTCGCATTTAATGCGTTCCTACCCCTTTCGGCCGAGTTTGACTCCTGTTGGCGCGCGCGTGCGTGTGGTGGGTCCCCCGCCTGGCGTTGCGCCCAGGGGTGGGCCGCGCAGCCACCTGCCCTAGAAATAGCTGTTAAGTCGAATAATAAATTATCAAGTCTAGAAATAGTATAAGTATTCCGGAGGTAATTATATTTTACAAATACTGATCGTTATATTTAGGATAATTTTAAAACTCTAAAATATTTTATATTCTATATTTTGTAGCGTTCAACACACTAGCAATATATACATACACATATATATGGATAGCGTGGACCTTCTAAAAATCGAACTACACATGCTGCCTAGATGAAATGTTCATATCTAAAAACAGTTGAAACCTCATCTTCTAGACGATACACACAAACTTTTGGATGAAAAAGGTCGCAGGGGGTGCTCAATGAAACTGGGGCGAAAGAGAACAAGGAGATGTGACGATTGCGTGATGAAGGATATATGCAAGTACCTGCTGGGTGACTGAAAGTGGGGCCTGGGGACAAAGCGGTCAGTGTGAGAAGACAAAAGAACAGTACCTGCTTCTGCACTTTTCATTTGCTCTCTAGGCTCCCAACCAAAGGATGAAACCTCTCTGCAAATGATTACATCCATGGTTGTTGATACTGCAGGGGCCGGGTGAATAGGGAAAACATGAGACATGACAGATTCTAAAGCGATGCCCTACATGCTCCATACATGCCTCACCTTCTTCTTTCTTGGCCATGGAAGCAGCAGCAGCAGCAGCAGCAGCTCAGCAGTGGTGTGCATGCCTCCTTTTGTTCTCTTTCTCTTCACATGCATGCACACACACACGCTGGTACATGGAGGAAGAAAGCTTAAGCAACAACGCCGTAAGTTAGGCTACTATAGTGACCAGCAGTGCACCATTGTTCCAAGATAGAAAAATCATTGTCAAAACATGGAGGATAGCACATGAAAAAGCAGTGTACTACCCCCTCCTTTTCTGCCCTAGCCATAGTGTTCACCACTGTTCCCCCACCCATCTCCCCTCTGTGCTGTTATTGTTCTTGCTTTCATGATAACTGTGAAACGAAAATCACAAGGAAAGAAAAGGTTGGAGAGAGAGAGAAACTTGTGTCATGGATGGATGGTGCAGGCTAAGACAAGTAGGGCTCTTCATGGGGAATCCTTAGAGTGGGGAAGACGAGAGAGAGAGAGGAGGCATGGTCCCATGAAGTACATGCATTGAGTTGTTGGAGAAGAGAGGGGTCACGTGCCACTCATCCCCTGATGCAAAATGCCAAATTCTACAGAACCGTTAGCCTCGAGAGCATGTGCAAAAGCGTGAGCTTATGTATCTCACTGCACCTCCACTACTCCAGGGTTACTGCTTGGATGCAGACATGCAGTGCAGTGCAGTGCATGTCACTTGGCCAACATAATCGCTGTGATCACAGTGCTCTCAAGCTTCTAATCTGCGTGCTTAACCCTGACACAGATTCAGTGTTAACTGTTAACCTTCTGGTCAGGAGAACTAGCTATCCATATGAGCTTAACTGAATATATATCTGAACTTTCTGAGCAGGCGTTGAAACTGGAGGAGGAACTCTTGCAAACAGTACTTGCGCCAAACAGTTTCAAAACATGTAGTAGACTTTCATGTTACAACTCCTACCGGATCTTTGGTTCTTTGCAAACAGTAGTACAGAAGTTTGGTGAGAGTCCACATGGCTAACACCGGGCAGCTAAGCCCTAGCTAACTACAGGGTTGTAGCTGCATGCAGAGAGACGACATCAAAAATTTTCAGACACGGCTTGCTAGTGTAGCCTGGTCCAGCACGAATGCATGCGGCCCAAGCTGCAAGAAGCGAGATTGATGGATGTTGGATAGATGGAGGATGGATGCACAATAATTAGAGGCTGATCTTGTGCCTGCCATGTCGCACACGTCACAGATGAGACGAACATGAGCATGTACTAACCACTGATAATTCCTTCGGATGGAAGGAAAAGAAGCAGATGATCAGACGAACTCATGCATGATCCTCCGATTCAGAAGGGCCCCATGCATGAATACATGCAGCATTCACATGATGCATTCTTGGAGCAGTAGTTAATTAGAATGTTGGATCATTCATACCCATGATCTCAACTCTCAAGCCAGCAAGCAGCACTACTGTTCATCTCCCTGCTAGATACAAAAACTTTTGAGTGGCCATTGGGGAGGGGCCAATCATCTTTATGCAGCAGCAGCATTCCTTTCTCTCTGTATGAGCTAGATAGAGCATCAATCCACTTTCTGAACACTCTTTTCCCTGGGTGTGTGCATGAGAGGAAGAAAGAAAGAAAGAAAGAAATCAAAAGGTTTGGTTAGGCCTTAGGGACCCTTTAATTTGTTCTTGGTTCTCCACAAGAGCCCATGGGATTAGCTACCTTCGTCTCTCCAACCTGCACCCCTATGCAAACTTTTCTTCCCATTTATATGCGACCCGGAGATAGCTGCCTCGCTCGACGGATCGCCCGTATCTTTAGGACTTGAGGGCTCCATTGCTCACAGCAGCAAAAGCTTGGCTTCTCTTTACCCATATCTCGCCTTTGTTTTGACAGAAAGGAGAGCAAAGCTGATGATATGATCTCAAGTTACAGTTCTTACTGCGTACTCGCCGATGGCAATGCGTGGACGAGTAGTACGTACGCGATATCATGCATACATGATGCGCACACACGCTACCTTTCTCCATGCAGCTAGCTAGCTGCTAGTTCAGCTCGAGCTCGCCTTCCCGGGAATCCATGGCCGCTTTTGCTAGCTCCAGGAGACAAGCCTCGTTTTTAAGTCCACGTCACCTTTGCTTTTGCTTCTATCTCTGCAGGTTACCCTTGTGATGGCCAAAGAAGATAAAAGCCTCTCCATGAAAGACCATGGCTGTTGGACGAGTACAGTATCTCAAGCTCTGAACTTTGAACAATCATGTTCATCGTTTCAGCGCTCGTCGATCTGTCACTCTGTCAGTACAAAACTTGCAAGGATTAGCTGTTCTGCTTAGGCATATATGGCGATAGTGGCAGCTGATTGCAACGTATAAAATGTAGGAGTACAGTTTTAGAGTTGACCTGGATTAAGGGGGGTGAGGAAATGACTAGCGATGGACTTATCGTCCTAGCTACTTGTTCGTCAGTTGTTAGCTAGGATAGATGGAGCCCTCTGCATTTGAGTTAACTTTCGATCACATCGACCCTTTCCTCAGGCCAAATCGTACAGGAAGAATTTATTCGATTGGCCTTTTGCTCTGCACATATAGCAGGCATCTCCTCCCCCCTTTAATTCCCATGCAACTGGCTACTCTTCTACGTAGATTTACCACTTCTTCATCCTGAATAAAGGGCACTGTTCTTTGACTTCCTTCCTCTCTTTTCCCTTTCTTTCTTCAGAGTTTCAGGCTGCATGCTGCCACTGATAACGAATGAATTCGGGGATAACTAATTCAGCTAAAGCTTCTGATGATTAGAAGATCCGGAGATGGATTGCCGTGTCGAAGCCAGGAATGATGGCTCCATGTTTGTGATGGGCAGTGGACGGGCCAGTGTTGTGACATCACGGATCATGATGTGGAGCAGATAAGCCTGGAGGGTAAGTTCCAACAGGCATGGTACAAAAGCTTGGAGCCAAAGGAAAGCGAGGAAGGGGATGCATATGCTACTCATGGTGTCGCCCTATGATTCGATGCCAGCTTTTGCCACTCTCCCCCTTGCATGATTGCATCATCCCACTGAGTACTGAGCTAACCCTTCAGCTTGCTTGCTTGCTTGCCCAGTAGCTCAGTACTCTCCTTCAGTTGCAAGCATGTGCCGGCTATGGAGGGGGATGAAATGCAGAGCAAGGGATCCTGACAGTTAGCTTTCGCCGTTCAATCCGCTGAATGAATGACGTACCGATCGTGATCAAACTGGTAATCAGAGCATAAGAATACTTTCCTGCCGACAAAGCTCCGGTTGGGTTCATGATGACGACATGATCAAAAGCTGCAGAGGCGAGGCGGAGCAGAGAAGAAAGGCATCGACCCCTCGTGAAAAATGTATGCAGACGAGGCGATGTACTGCGTTGTAAGGACTGACCTCGCCGCCGGGGAGAAGCTTCTAATCGAAGGCTCCTATCTCTTCCGTTCCGGCGGAAGGGAGAGGAGGCCCGCCGTCGCCGTCACGTGGCTTGTGGTTAGGTCCCCGGTCGCCTCGCTCCTCGCTTTCCTCGGCGCAACTTCGCCGGTGGCGCCACCCAACAGGGTGCGTCTTCGCGGCACTGCCCGGTGAGCACCTCCGTCGTCGGAGTGCGCCCCCGCCCCCCGGTCTTCCGGCGAGAACGCGCAGCCATGCCGTGCCGCCGCCTCGTCTCGGCCGAGTCTACGGGCATTCGCGCAGGCAGCCGCAGTCCACACGTTCGTAGGCCTACGCGGCGACACGGACCAATAGGCAAAAACATCAGGCCGTATATGGGCCGACATCGTCACGGCCCATAAGAGTACGCTTAGTCCGCAAGTTTGGCCCTGTAATGAGTTTTACTGGAGGAAAATCTGAAGTGCTTGAGAAAACTGACCATTCTATCATGGAGCCTCTATGTACAATATGTACCTCTAAGAATGTACAATACGTACCTATAAGAAGATAATACTTCTAATTAATTTCTATTCTTAATTTAGTGTCATGTAATTTTATATGTATACACGTAAAAATAGATAGAAATATGAGAAGGTAATATATTATTTTATTTAAATCTGAGTCGTTAGATGAACGATTATTTAGTTAAAATTCTCCTCCTATGAGTATCTAGAAAAATCTAGACTGTTCGATAGAAAACTAGGCATTCCAGGAGTAGAAGTTGCTGCTTCTAATAGACGCTTGTCACAATTGATTTGGCCCAATCTCCTATGATACCCATGAGTTTTCAATCAGACTCTGACATAGCTTGACCCGTTATACCACCGTTATACCACGAGTTAACTCACCTAGATTAAACTAGTCCTTCTCACTGAGAAGCCTAATCAGAGCCGCAACAACTCTCAGAACGCCCACCCACAGTTCACAACTAGATCGACTCTGTAGGACGTACGTCAGGTATCATCTCTTCTGCAGGACGTGCGTCAGTCAGCTATCATCTGTTCTTGACAGGTTGAAGACTGCTTGTCGTTAACTCATCAACTCCTATTGCTAATTTGCTATTATCATCCGTGACACATCTGATTTTTCTCCATTGATTCACAGAATAAATGTAACGACACCCATCTTTACTCCAGATATGCTGCTAAGCAGCAGGACAACACCGACTCTAAGCACACATTTAACAGGTTTCTCCTGACAATTCTGATGGCGAAGCAAAACTACACATCAATTGAACGAAAGAACTACTGTAAGCCTGTAACACACGTTCGTGGGAGCATCCATAAGAGCTTTTTTCCAGGGAGCAGGCAAACAATAGCTCCAGCTAATTGTACTGTCCTTGATCGAAGCACATTGATTAGGCAGGATAATCTTATCCGTCAGCTTTACGTCATGTCTACTCAGCCAAGTTGCATCCACGGATGTAAGGGTGATCATATTTTATGTACCTTGTCCAATATGGTCGATACTTGGTCATTGCCAACTCCAGCCATGGCTTCATGTTACCATTGTAGTGAACAACAGCAGCGTTGTCTATCTCTGAGCGGTCAATGCTTGGGTTGTATCCTAATCCAAGGACATGCCACGACTTATCAAGGGGGTGCGTCAACTTGTAGAAGGTCAAGAGGCCAGGTGGAAGTGTCCCAAGCTTCCAAAGAACCCTGTCTTCGTTCTAACAGTATGAAAATAGCAAGAATAATGTTAAATATGATGTTTGAATGTTTCTAAATGAATGCAGTCCAATAATGAAAGTAGTAATCTCACCATGTTTTGCCACTTGTGGTAGATCCCAGTGATGTCTTTCTTCTTCCACTCCTTCAGATCAAAGATGTTCATTCCATAAGCCCAGCCACATGCATTAGGATCAAAGTTCCGAGCGATATGTGGATTTGAAAAGTTAATGTACTTGTCAAAACGGTGGAAACTCTCCCCACAGGTCTCCACTGCACCATTGACCTTCCCATTAAGATCAACATCCCATAATCCTGTCAAATCTTTCTGCACGACTATGTCATCATCAAGGAAAAGTATCTTATCCAGCTTCGGATAGACCTGTGGGAGATAAAATCTTAAGTGGTTCAGCATGGAGAGATACTTGGGGTTACGATACTTCAGGTTTGAAGACCCTGCTGAGAGAGTGGTGGGGCGATCAGCCTTGAAATAATACTCTTTCATGGCTGCAGACTCGAGTTGCCGTAAAACAGGACAGTATGATGAGTTCAACCACTTAAATTCATCTACGTTTTCAACATGAATGGTGGCCTTTCCAGGCGGGTTCAGCAAAAACCACATGTTCATGGCTCCAAAGTTCAACTTATCAGTCACAAGATGGAAAACATGTTTCTCAGGCTCCTGAAAAAAATTATGGCATGCACCATTGTTAGAAACAACTGTCATGATGCATTTGATAAAAAAAGAAAGATCATGGAAACTACCTTGGCATTCATGATGGTTGAGTTCACAACAACAGATGCAGCCAAGACATTGTCTGAGAAAAGTGCATAGTGGTAGAGTTCTGGATTTTCCAAGTTCTCACTCCTTGGGAATTTCCGTTTTTCCATTGGAAGGAGATAGTAATCTATTGTTAAGCGCATAGACAAACAGTGGATGCTGTTTGGAATTGTCTTTGCAGCCAACTGGCTAAGAAATGTACTCTGCTTCTTCAAGCTCCTGACCTGTTCATCTGCTGACTGAAGCATAGCTCTAAGTCTCTGAGTGACCACCTTGCAGTCATACACATCTTCTCTAGCCTTGGATAGAATTTGACCCATTACTCTGATTTTCTCAGGTGCACTGCAAAGTAGATTATTTGTGAAAAAAGAAGAACAATATATCATATATGAAGTAAAAAACAGGTGCAAACCTGTGATGAAGATCAGAATCAGCAGTAGCCTCTCCAACAGCCCGCTGGCTTTCCTTGATCCGGGTCTGCAGTTCTTGATAAAGATCATTCTTGTTCTTTGATTTAGCAAGCACAGAATAAACACGAGCCATAATAATCTGGTCTCTCATCAACCTAACTGTCGAATCTGAGTTCTCATTCTCATTCTCTTTTCTCCATATGCTGTATTTCCCAAGGACAGCAGAATCTACAGCCTTTGATCGTTCAATAGCCGCATTCTCCAGCTTAACACGTGCTTCGTCATCTTTCCTTACCAAATCCATTGCCCTCTTTTCACGCCTTTTCTCCCTTAGTTTCTATAGTGACCAAACAGTATCAAGGAAAATACAAGGTCATAAGAATTGCATATCATTAGATGGAAACAGTATATCAATGTGCATACAAGATGATCAGCGTACTTACCCTTCGAGCATTTTTGGCTGCTGTGTCGACTTGGTGTTCATCTGCACAGAAAGGAACTTTATTTTCTGGAGTATCTAATCAGATTGTGTAAAAAATGCTTTTGAAAAATTCAAACTTGTTTTTATACCAGTATCTTCCTTGGGTGCTTTATCTGTTGTTGATAAATCATGTTCTGCTGAACTGTTTACAGATTTAACCTTGTCATCAACATCCAAACTAGCATTGCTCAGGTCATTGACTAAATCATCAGTTTTCCAAGAGGGAGATTCACGGTTTCTAAAAAAATCAACACTCAATGCTCCTGCTTCTTGTTGACTAGCAGCTATAGCATCGATCATCTGGAGACCAAAAGAGATGTATAAGACTAAACACACAGCAAAAGTGAGGATACTTCTGAACATTGAAGACAACTTTCCATGCAAACAACAACGTAAATGTTATTGGAAAATCACAATGTCCAACACAATTACAGAGTGGATAGAGGACAGAGCATGCAAAATTGCAAATACATTTGGAACAATAGATAGCAACATGGCAGAACAGGGAGAAAAACAACTAGCTGCAAAAGCAAATCAGAGAGATGTCATTGTGAAAAATAGCAACATAGTGATGATGAGCATGTACCCTGACACATTTCTACAACCAAATAATAAAGATCAGAAACAGTAATACTAAGTTGCGAGACATTATGACCTCCTTCGACAAAATAGATTTCAGGTTCTTAGTTGCCAGTTGTTTTTGCCAATCTGTTTCCTGCAAGGCAGGCTTTAAAGTGAGATGGATCCTCAAATTTTAGGCTAGTAAAGCAATTGACTGTCTCTCAGAAAGGATGAATACCTGATTTCCTTCCCTATCATTGGGATCTGCAGGTAACAGATCACACAGATCAGTATAACAGTAGTATTCTGATAGTACAACGAATTAACAATGTTCCTGAAGCTAACGCAACACAATGTGTCTCGTTTCAGCAAGTGCAGTTGGCCTCGAGAGCTCTGTGCTTGTAGCAAACTCCTTCTCCTTGACCTTATAGTTATAGATATAGTTCACTTTGCACAAATAAATATAGTTTCAACTTGTTATGGCACTAGTACATCCACAATTCCATATGTACTTCGGCTTCTTCTAACAGCTGCCTCTTCGCCCCTATGCCACACATCTAACCTAGCAACGACACAGAGTGATGCTACACAAGTGACAGGAGAGCCATATCCAAAATCACTTGAATCGTGAATCCCTATTAAAAATTCGTGATTCATTCACAATTGCATCCATTTCCTTTAAGGATCACGCTCCAGGAACGCAAATTCCATCTAAAATCTAACCGTCGACAGTAGCCACAACACATCAATAGCCGAAACAACAACACCTAATCCACTCAAATCTACACAGAATCCATTCTCGTAAAATCCCTCGTCAAGCCAACGCTCTGCGAGGCCCATAAAAACAGAAGCCTAGAGTCTAGAGAAATCCCAACAAAAAACACCCAATCTAGGCGCTAGTCACGCGACGGAACCCAAAATTGACAACCGATGTCATCGCGTGTCATGCGCAGGGGGGTGTTGCAGACCGGACCTGAGGCGACGTGGACGTGGCCTCCATTGCGCGCGACGAAGAAGATCGAGGGCGCGAGCACGAAGAGGAACACCAGGACCACCAGCGGCGGCACCACGCCGGAGCCGGAGGCGCCGCGCCTCCCTCCGCCGGCCGTGGCGTACGGGAGCCGCTTCGCGGCCTGCATCTCCAGCAACGGGAAGGAGGGCCGGGCCGGGCCGGGCTACGGATCCGGCAGGGGCGGCGGCGAGGGGGCTCGCCGGCGAGGGCACGTCGCGCGCGCTCCCTTCCGTTCCTCTCGCCTCCGAGAATGGGGTGAGTGGAGTGGGGATTGGGGAAGCCAGGAACCCGAAGATCCAAAGGCGATCGCTGATGGGTTATTTGGGCCTAGTTCAAGCCCATCTAGGCCGGGATGGGTTATTTGGGCCTAGTTCTAGCTCATCTAGGCCTGCCTCGTTCACCAAGGTTAATATGAGCTGGGCCATTTGGTGCGGGTTAAATATATTTTAACTTTTTAAAAAAATTGTAAGATTTTTTCATGAGTTTTCCCATTACTTCAAATTTGTTTATTTATTATTTAATTCAAAAAAATTTTGTTTCTACGGTTATCTGCAAGTTTTAAACTATATACTGAATTTATTGGATCGTCCCGTATATACGTTCCGGGCAATTTTCTACGGTTTTAACTCCACAATTTTTTATGTTTGTGTATGGCAAGCGGGCCGGGTATATAAAAAGTATGGCTTGTTGAGTACTAAACACTTATAAACACTTAAGGTGTTTTGCTTCGGTTTTTTAATCATCTATTTGTAACAGTTTTACGTACAAATTAAAAGTTATCAATTTCTCGATTATATAACTTTATGGTTTGTGTTGCCCGATCGCTTCGATAGTTTATATGAACTTATTATATCCACTGTGTTAATTGATATATAAAGTCATTGTTTCCTATTGTCAAGCTTTATGAAATTAATCCACTGTAGATCCGCAGCTATTCTAATCAAATAAATTCGCAACATTTTTACGGCTCAAAGCTTACAATAACTTTTTCATAGCTTATAACTTATATAGCTTTTTCAAATTCTATAACTTAACCAAACAAACTCTTAGCTATCCTGTAAAAAATATCGACTTCACGGTCTAATGAGCACATCCTTGTTTGGATCATGTATGTATGTTCATAGTTGATGACTTGATATTTTTGGCCTGGAGTTTAATGATAATAAACTGTGCAAGATGAGTTGATGATTACTCCTGCTACAAAAGGAACTGCATGATGTAGCACATCGATCTGGTCTTATCCATCTCAATCACTCTATATGTTGGTAATTATAACAAGTTAACAACCCAATAATTTTTTTAAACACACACATATATATGGGGGTGGCCTTTTGAAACATGCCGTGGAAAATGAACAAAAGATAAAACTGATCTAAGGTAAATAAATAAAATTAATGATAAAAAATTAATAAATAATTTGTAAAATTTTGTATATTTTTGAAAAAATACATCGTTTAGTACTCCCTCGGTCTCATAATATTGTCACTATTTAGATTCGTTGTACTATAAAAAATCTCATTCGATCATAAGTTATTATATTAGGAACCCTTTATGATGTCCCATTTACCTCCTTAGAAGGTAAGAGATAAAATTAATCTCAGCTCTTGATTTTATTGAATTAACTAAAATAAAATTAATTATTATTATTTTTTACCTGCTACAGCCAGTCGTTACTGTCTTCCCTCTCCCCCGTGCAGTTAGAGGATAATCAAGTGCATGCAAAAAAATCCGGAATCATGCAGCCCGATTACCATACGCATGCAGCAAGGGATTTCAATGTGCACAGTTATCCTCATGTACATGCAAAAAATCTGGAATCATGTAGCCCGATTACCATACGCATGCAAGGGATTCCAATGGGCGCAGTTAGAGGATAATCATGTATATGCAAAAAATCCGAAATCATGCAACCCGATTACCATACGCCTGCAACAAAGCCAACGGAGATTACATTGAATTCTATATGCACAGTATTTACCGATGGATATTACCGAAAACTAAATTATTTTAATTAATTTCTATAGTTAAAAAATACAAAAAATAGAAGGTGACATATTACGTCCTGTCACCTCTCAAGAGGTAACTCAGGAGGTAATATGTCACCTTAAAATTTTTCTTATATTATGAAACGGAAGAGAGTATGTGGTTTCGAAAGCGTGCACACAAGCCTCCAACTAACAGGGCAGTAGAAAGAAGCAAAAGGAATACGGCACACGCATCAATCATCATCACCGCTGCAGACAAAGCTGCAGATTCCAGCAATGACGCGATTAAAACCGAAATTATCTTTCACCCTTAACAATCCTTCGACGACGATGCAGCGATCGATCAGCTGGAGAGGAAGCTCCAGCTCCAGTTCATCAACTTCAAGCCGGTACGCAACCCTGAAAGCTACCGGCTACCGCTAACGCAATTTTTTTCAGAGCAGATACAGAGTCAGAAATGATGCCGTCGATCACCAACTCTGCAACGACTTCAGAGTTCAGACTTTGTTCAGTTCTCTTCCCGTACGTCTCCAGGAGTCCGGGCTCGAGAGCCATCTCGAGTTCTTCTGATCGCGACAAGAATCAGAACCACACGGTTCGCCAAACTGTGACTGCGATCGCATGCATTGCGTAACCAATCGTTTAGTTTCCAGTAATTTCACACTTTATTATTTCGCTATACAAATCCAGTGCTGCCTGGATCAAGTTCTGGGAATTGTACAGATGAAATGTGTGACATGTCGATTTGCCATTTCCCTCCAGATTTGATGATGCCATGATGTGCAGGCGTGCAGCCATTCATGTTTGCTCGGCATCTACTAGTGTTGTTTTTTGTATTTACAAGCTCATCACACTCGTCGCTGAGCTGAGCTAAAAGCTACGGCGAATAATTAAAGAATTTAACGCGAGCAAGCAGCGTCTTTGGCGCCACTGCATGCGTCGCGTGTAACCTTGGGCAACCGAACAAATTCGCTAATTCTACGAACCGTGATCGAGTAGCTAGCGGCGGCGGCGTCACTGCTGCGGCTGGCCGTCGGCGGCGACGTCGTGCTGATGCGGCCAGGGGATGAGGCTGGATGGCGGGAAGCAGCAGTCGCATTCCCGGGGGCACCGCCGGGGCCACTCGCCCGCGGGCATCTGCACCTGCACCTGCTCGTCCGCGGCGGCGGCGGCGGGGTCTTCCTCGGCCGGTGCCGCGGCGTCGCGGAGAGGGCCCCAGCACTCGACGCGGTTGAAGCGGGGGAGGTTGGAGTGGAAGTAGACCCACACCGTGGCCTCCTCCAGCTCCGGGTGCCGGCTAAACAGATTCCCGTCGCCGTGCACGAACGCCTTCAGAACCTGGCCGGGCAGAGTTGCAGAGTCAACGGCCAACGCCGAGAATGGAGCAGAAACATAATCAAGAAAACCGCAGTACAAACAACTGATGAGACTTGAATCAATTTCCGGAAGCTACTTTTACATGAACTTGATTTTGATTCTGAGTTATCGGTGTAATTAACTAAGATGCCTTAAATCATCAGGAAAGTTGAGCGATTTGTCAAAGCCGTGCTTTAGATTTGTAATTAACTAAGAATTATTGTGATTTGTGAGCAAAGAAAAAAGGCTGGTGGTTGAAGGCTCAAAGGTCAAAGGAAGAAGCTAGCTAGTGGTCAGATTCATACGCAAACATGTGCGTGAGCGATGTGGAAGGGGACACGTCGGAGGCGTGCGTACCACGGGGAGCTCCTTGCGGAAGATGTAGTAGCGGAGGCCGGCGATGAGGTCGAGGAGGACATGGCCGCCGGAGATGTGGCAGTGGACGTGCAGCGACATGTGGCCCTGCACCTTCTTCCACTCGGCGACCACCTCGTCCCGCTGCAGTCTGTTGTACCACCCCTGCAGCTGCGCGCTGTTGATGGTGTGCGACACCGCCAGCGTCAGCTTCGCCGTCACGTCGCTGTGCGTCAACGTGTACGCCCTCGCCAGCTTCCCCGGGTGCTTCTCCTCGTCCACCCCCAGGAACAGCACCTTCAGCTTCGACGCCTCGAAGATCGCCGGCCCGAACAGCCTCGCCCTCTGCATTCAAACAGCTCCCTACCGATCCGTCAGCTGCAGCTCACCGATGTATCCGATCGATCGACATCTAGTAACGGTGGAGGACGGATGGTTTATTACCGGCACGACGTATCGCCGGCGCCGCCGCGCGTCGTTGCGCCTGCCGCCGAGCACGACCACCGAGTCCACGGCGTGCCGCCGCTGCCGCTGCTGCTGCTGCCCGAGCTGGGTGATGGGAAGCAAGGACATGGTCGAAGTAGCAGCAGCCATGTTTGCTTCCTCACAGGGACTCGATCGACCTCCGGAGACGCTGGAGCTCGACCGATCGGCGGCTAACTAATCCTCGCCGGTCGCACGAGCCTTGCACGCCTCAACCGGGAGCCGAGACGATCAAAATTCCAGCAGCCTAGGAGAGGCGAGGTAGGTAAGTTCGGTTTGGCTCGGATGGCTGGCTCCCGATTGGCTTCTCCGAAATCAGTCCGACTATTATAAGAGAGAGCGGCTACGAGACAGGGAGAAGAAGACGAGAAGTGGCGATGCGTACCCTGGAAATATTACTGTTGCTGGGTGAATGCGTGTGCGTGGTGGTGGAGTGAGGGGTCGGGAAACGTCGCGGTTGTGTGCGCGGGCGGGCAAGCTCTCTCGCCGTCTCGCTGGTGGAGTGGAAGTTTCAAGTCTCGCGGCGCGGGCGGTGGAAACGCCCAAAAAAACGGGGAAATTGTGGCGTGCGCGCCGTGGAAGAGGGAGGCTGCAACGCTTGCCCGCCTCGCCGTGCAGCGCGTGGCGTCTCTGCTATGACTGCGCTTGGTTCAAAGCTATTGACTTCGTCCTGTTTACGTGGAAGAATTTCTACCAATTCATGTTTGGTAAAAAAAACCACGGTAATCAAATCGGTTACCATCTTTTACGATTATTTTATTGACCGACGGTTAATAGTAACCTAGCCGTTAACCACAGCGATCGATCGGTAACCAGCTGTCCAGCTACTATCGGTACTCGGTACTCTGGACAGCTTCGACCAAAGATTCTCTGAATATTTGGAGTAACAGGTTGACAAAGCAACCAGTATATTTTCCGGAGTGATCGTTCCATATACGATTCCGGTGGCATCTGGCGTTAAGGTTGCACTACACGGCGCTGTTGCTTGCGAGGTCGGCGCATGCATGTGCGTGTGCTCGTCTTTGACTGAATCCTAAGCTCGATCTGCGCGATGCGTGAGAGCTCATGTGAGACACACTAGCTCGCGCAAGCGATCGGCGCAGCACGTGGAATATTTCTCGGTCTGACTGAAGAAGGAGCTTTCGATCGTATACGGCCATACTACATATAGTTGGAATTTTGAATTTTTGATGCAAACAGGAGACTCAAGATCATCTCTTCTAGGTTAGCCGCCTCGATACATAACGTGCCCACGTGGCCAAACAGGATTTATCCACCTCATTGCTGTTGTTCTTCTAATATGGTGATATATAATATCACGGCACGGAAACAGAACGGTCATCCTGCTCGCAAAAGCACAGGGTCTATTCTTAAACGTGACTATGAGATTAAATTTTAGATCTTAGACTATAAGCTGTTACGTAGCAGTCTCTAAGTTACGTGGTGTCGAGGATGTGATCCTCGGATACTTTATAATTAGGCTTATCAGTCCGAATCAAAAGTAGGTCAAGTCCAGCATTGACCGTTCAGTATAGCCCACGGAGGGGGTTCAGCTCCGTTAAGAAATGATGAGTCCTTATCGAGTGATTAGACTCCAGATAAGAAATAAAAATATATATTTGCACCAGAATCCTTATAATTAGGGATTTAGTACCCGAGTTCGATATGGAATTATAGATCGGCTCGGGGTAGAGTCTTGGGTTGTTGGGCTCATATCCCTGAGTATATAAAGAAGGCGAGACACTCCCAAAGGACAAGCTTTCTAACGTATTTTTCTTGCTTTTGACGTCTTAAGCCTCCATAGCTTGATTGCGTCGTATTGTAAGCTCTATCATCATATTAAACACCAAAATACTGGACGTAGAGTTATTATTCTCTGGGAGACCTGAACCAGTATAAACATTGGCTCTTGTGTTCTAGAGTCGATCATCAGGTTCGAAGGCACTGTGCTTCCCTTACACATATCTAATCATCACTTTAGATATCTTTTGGATGGACTGCTCGGTGATTCACCGATGCGGGTATACTTATCTTTTTTTATCCTAAGCTATCACACTTTAAAATTTGAGTCCCAACACACAGGACAGACACTGCACTTATTTTGTTTCTGAACGCGTCAGAGTACAAGATACCTAACCGGATTCCCCTCTGACCAAAATCTGCAAATTAAATTTTGTTGCTAGCTACGTACATCGATGCCCATTAGCACGACATGTAAATAATTGTGAGGTGAATTCCGGCAAGTTTAGCCGTATGGCCACAGGGAGGCCGAGCTGCATGCGGACCACGGTTCCCAAATCGAACCGGCCAGGTAAAAGGCCCAGCTCAGACAGCCGGTTAATATGGTTACCGGTTAGTAACCGGTCAAAATTCATAATCAAATTTTGGACTAAACGATTACCGAGCAGTTTGACTAGATAGCAGCTCGGTTTGAAATGATTACCGATTGATAATCATTAGTTACTAAACAGTTTAACATTATAACCGGTCGGTTAGCTATAGTAACCAATTGTTTATGTTGAAACCAATTGGTTTTTAAAATACAGAAAATAGAAAAAATCATATGAAATAGGAAAAAATTCAAAAGGTATAGAAAAAATATAGAAATATAAATAGAATTTATAATATAATGATAAAAAATTGGTATGACATTCATTATTTTTTGGTTGAATTAAATGGTAGAGCATCATAAACATAGTAATATGGAAAAAAACAAACAAATCTAGCTATGGTAGGCTGTTGGGCTAGTCCAAAATTTTCTTTTTTATTTGTAACGATTTTGTTTTATTATAACTTTATGAATTATAAATGTTTTTGAAAACAAACTTCACCAAAACCATCTAAGTAACTAATATTTACAGGAATATCTGAGAATTTTTAAAAATTTTAAATTCAAATTTGAATTTCGAACCGAACTGACCGGTAACCGTCCCAAATAAAGATAAGCTTAAGCCACGCAACCCTGATGCGGACTGGGCGAGATTTAGCTCGGCGATGTGGGCGCACCGCCTCGCCGTGTGGGGTTCATTTCTGTGACGCTTAGAAGGCACGACTTGCTCTCTCCCTCTCTCGCGATCCATCCATCCATCCATCGAGCCGGTCGATCCGGCCGGCCGGTCGCCGTCGTCCACGTTACGCGCGCGTATCTCGCCGTCCGGCCGGCGACCCTACCCGTGCAGCACGTGTTCATGCAATCATTCACCGGCAGCGCGGCCGCTTCTGGGTAACATCCCTGCTCCCCGCCGACGCCGTCACTGTTCGTCAGCGATCTGCATGAAGCCGTTGCCGCCAGCACAACAATCAGACCAATAGATTTTCTAAATTTTATTCGACTATATTAAACTCTATCTTTTCCTAAAAATTAATCAATCTACGGTAGTTTTTTTATAATCCTGATCTCTATTTTTTAAATCTTGCAAACACGACCTATAATCTATAATAATTTCTTGTGAAGTTGTGGTATCTTCAGGTATGTGTTGTCCAGCCTATAACAACACGCGGGGGAGAAAATAATTTGCGCGCGCAAGAGAAAAAATAGGCGTGAACGAAAATATAGACTAATCAAACTAATCATATATTTAAGAGAGACGGGACGTAATTTAGAGAATAAATTAGGAAAAGTACTCATTTAAGGGGACTATTGGAGTTTTATTTTTTACCAAAATACCTTAATTCAAATTTAGATAGTTATATAGATAATCTTTCGGAGATGCTCCGAGAGCACGAGCATATGTTTTTCCCATAGACGGATACATGTTTTAAATCAAATTATCAACTAACTATCATATAAATCAAATTATCAACTAACCATCATAACTTTTAGTATAGAATTAAGGTATTAATACCAAATTAAAAGATATTAAATCAACCTCATTATTGTCATGTCATAATACATCTTAAACGAGAGAACTGAATAACTTCCATCCATGCCATGCAGAAGCAGAGCAATCTACCCCTGTAAACTCTGTCCAAAGTTATGATGAGAGATTGATATGAATTATATGTAGTCCACAGTGAATGATGCACATTTTCCATGAGGCACGCATCGTCTGGACAATGCACAACTTGTCCCATTTTCTCGTCGCGAACACGACCAATAATTATCTTCTATATACAGGGGATGCTTGTTTGTGCTGCTGCACGTTAAAAAATAGAAGAAAATTTGAATTTTAGAACATAAATTTAGGTGTTATTAAAAGTTTTTTTGTCGATATTTTATCAGTTTTAATGGTAGGGTTGTTACTGTCAATGCCAAGGGAATCATGGTACCTCTCTATTTACTCTTATTTATGAAGCGGGCATGATTTATTCAAACACTTGGCATCATCGAGAAACAGGACGACGTACGTACCCGTGGGCCCATGAAGAAATCCAACCACACGAGTGCTCCTCTTTCGAAGGCACAAATTAAGGGTTCACGCACGGTAGCCCATATTTCGATCGAGACCGGTTTGATTCAAATTTCAAATTTGAAATTAAAAAAAATAATAAAAAAATAAAAAATAGTAGGCGAGTTAAGATGATTTAGGGTGAAATTAGTTTTAAAAAATATTTAAATATCACATAGTTATGAACCGAACAAAATAAACAAAAATATAAAATGCAAAAATAATTATTTTAGCTCAGCCGACCGGCCATTAGCCCATGAATTTTTCTTTTTCTTTCTATTGTTTACGGCACAAAACACAACTGAACGATTCAACACAAAATACATGTATGGATTTTATCTAATATGATATATATTATCATGTGCATTATGTATTATCACATGTATTATGTATTATCTAATATAAACTTTACTTGTTTGAAAATATTCGAATTACCAATTAGCCATATTGTATTATATTTTATATTTTATACGTGAAGTTATGAACGGATGAGTTTGTGATATTATATGTAAAGTTATGAACTTATGGATTTATGGCATTGTAAGTTTCTAAATTATCTTAGAAAACAACAAATATTATGTTAAAATCTTAACAAAATATATCAAGCATTTGTATAACATTACAATAATTTTCTGCAGTTTTATAGATTTTAAATTTTACTCAAAAATTTGTATAACATGGGCACTGGGGAGCAACATGTATTAGTGGTTAGGGATACTTTTGTCCTACCCATGAAAAACAAGCATCACCATTGTGTTATTAGCAATTAAGGACATGGACATTGGCGAGCAACATGTATTAGTGGCTAGGGATACTTTTGTCCTACCGAGAAAAAGTATGAAAAACAAGCATCACCGTTGTGTTACTAGCAATTAAGGACATGGACATTAGCGAGCAACATGTATTAGTGGCTAATGATACTTTTGTCCTCCTGGGAAAAAGTATGAAAAATAAGCACCATCGTAATGAACCAATGAAATACGAACTACAGTATGTATAGACTCGACGACACCATGTCTATAAAACTATGTTCGGGAGTAGCTAAGAGTAGTAGGGCTGTGCCATTAACTGAAAAATTTGTAATGTTAATCTTGAACCGGAGGGAGTAGCTAAGAGGAGTAGGGCTGTGCTGTTCGGGCCTGCAACGATTACTATCGCTAGCCTTTTGAAATTTACATCTACATTTGTAAGTTTCGAATTTCACATATGCATATATTTGAAACTATGTACTTTTTTTAAGTACATGCTCATCATTTTTTAAAAAAAAAATAGATTTTTGTGAACTTAAAATTGAACTAGGATCAACTTGGCATTTTTTAAATGACTGTGAATAGGAAAAATGTCAGTTGGCTTAAAGCCAAGATGGCAGCACGTACGATGATATATATGGCCTGGTATGATGGTTAAGGGACCAATTAGGGTGCCGTGGGCCTTCAAACTACTTGTCACAATTGACATGATGTTTGATAGTAATAAGAGATTTTAGGGTGGCATTATTGGTGGAAATTGGCCCATGATTAAACCTATTTTATTAATTCCAAAACATAGTGTAAGCCAATAGTTTGACATTTCTTATTCAATAAGTTGTCATCCCCTCTATTTCTCAAGTAGAAGGTATTAGGAAGGGAGAACACATTCGCTTGTGACTGAAATTTCCTAATTAGGAGATAGGATGAAAAAATACTTGCTCTCTCATGGAGATAGATTTGGGGAAAATCCCTCCCTATCAGGTTGAGATCAAACTATTAAAATCAAAACCGTCTGTAAATAGAGGAACTATCATTAGAATACACCGTATATATAAGAAAGTTGTTACAACCATAATAGTTACAGACATTGAACATGAATCCAAAATCATGGAATTTTAAAAATCAAGAAATGCTCAAATGTGTTTGTCTGGCATGATGCATCAGTCATCACAGAGCGGCGGAGGCAGAACCTGGAGCTCTCCACGCGCGCCAACTCGTCAGCACCAGAGCTTCCTACGCGTGCCAACTCGCCCACTAGGCACCGCCGCACAAACCGACCGGAACCAGCCAAATCTAACCCCCGGGTGCCCGAGTCGCCTCCAAGCATGAAAAGAAAAAAAACATGGCCCCGCCGTCGCCTTCCTCACAACCTCATGGGAGGCCTGGTGGTGTGCTCCGGTAGCGGTGAGAGGAGTGGAGGAGGTGGGCGACAGCGGTTGGGGGGTTGGGGTTCCGCCCGAGCTATCGCCCGGACAACACGGGTGGTGTCTAATGTTTTCTCTCTTTTTAGCGTAGACTCACTAGCTCGTATGTCATCATTATGTAGTAAATTATAATCATATAATATTCTTTTCTTTTCTTTTCTTTTCTTTTCTTCCAAAGTTGTCTTAAACCCCGTTTCATTTGGAAGATTGAAATTCACAAACTGCTATATTAGATCACAAACAATAGAATCATTATGTGAAAAGCATCTGAAATTTTGTCGGACAAAATTAAAATAGGTATGATGAGGCAATCAGTTTGCAAGCCAAAATTATTCTTTTGAGGAATCCCTTATTCGCCACATCGACTGATCAGAATTCATAGCTGCTGCAGACGAGCTGCTGTGTCACTCATGCATCCACCGCGCACTGGGGGTACTCGAGCAGCGGCACGTCCCCGCCGCCGGCCACCGTGGCCTCCATGCTTAGCCCGACGATGACGTCGCACCGCACGTACAGGTCGCGCCACCCGCTCCGGAACGGGCCGTTCCTGTACCTGACCCTGCCCATGACGACGAGCCGGAGCTGCACGCGCCGCGCGCCGCAGTCCGCGGCCAGCGCGCGCGCCGTGTCCGCTGAGACCGGCACGGCGCCGCCACCGAGCAGCGGGGACAGCGCCACGTCCGCGCCGCGGTCCTGCACCACCACCTGCGGGAGCTGCGTGGGCGGTGTCACCAGCTCGCCGCGGTACGTCGCGTAGGCGACGAGCCCGTCGTAGAGCACGGCGGCCCGGTCGCTGGGGTTGTGGAGCAGCAGCGTGAACTGCATGCTCGCCGCGACCGCGTGGGCCGACAAGGCGGAAGACGAGTTGTTGTCGCTGGCGAGGCGGTACACGGCGGCGCGCGCCACGGACGCCTGCGGCTTCATCGGGCGGTAGACGAGGTACAGCACGAGCGCGACGGCACCGGCCAGGACGGCGACGACGAGGACTCCCGTCGCGACGCGGCCCCGGCGGTGCGCATCGCAGAGCTGCTTCTTCCTTGCGGCGTCCATAGCTCGGCAGCAAGCCTTGGTCTATCTCTCGGAGCTCTAACCCGTACGCCGCCTTGGCATCCATACTCTCCTTTTCCGCTTCGCGTGTCCCGTACGCAGCAACGCTAGCAGCTGCACGCACGCGAGCCGCGAGGCGGCGAGGAAGATGACATCTTGATCATATCGCGAGCAGAGGAAAGACGAACAAGAGACCAAGATGACATCTTGATCATATCGCGAGGCGGATCGTGGTTGACTTCTCCATCGTCACGCGCGTCGTGCGGCCGTTTCGCGCTCTGCTCGATCTGTGCGCGTCGTCTCTCTCCGGGTACAGGTGGCTGGGCTGCTGATGCATGGTGCATCGCTGGTACAACGCTAGCCTCGCCGTCGCAGCAAGCAGTGAGCTGGAAATGCGAAGCCGAAGCTGACGCACAGAAGCATGCATTGCGTATTTGCGTGTTGACGATATCTTGTACGCATGCGTGGCGTGGTGAGAATGAGATTGGGACGAACGGCGGAACGGGCAATCGATCTGGAATGAATTCAGTGGGAGTCCTTCAAATTATTCTCGTGAAGAATTTGTTTGGATTTATCGGAATATAAACTGTGCATCTTTTCTTATTAGTTTAAGTTTCAATCTATTAGTTTAAGTGTCTATTAGTCGATGCATGCAACTTTATATAACCAGAGATCTCGAGTCTGAAGGAGCATCACTGTTTTATCAAGCATCACAAGCTTTACTGAAACTACACCAACGATGTTCAGTGTAAGAAACTGTACAAAAACATGTCTTTGGACATCCTTGACACCTAACATCCACATACAGGAGTTCGTCCAGCGCTGGAACACGTCAGACTGTTGGATAGTTACAAAAGCTCAAGTACAAATGCTACATAGTAGACACATCTTATCTTGGCCTGAAACAAAATAAGATCCCTACCGACAAACTCTACAATGTAGGAGGTCAGCGCAAACTGTGAGGTCAACGCAGTTACTTTCACTCGTCAAACAAAATCTGACGCTGACCACCAGGATAATCGTGGCACAGCAATTCCCTGCGGCGTGTACACACCCCTAGCTCCCTTGGACACTATGATCTTGCCGAACAAACTGACCCTTAACACGCGGTCGCTGCTCTGCGAGTAGCTTCCTGCTCTGGTACCGCACCTGCACACCAATGTGAAAATGTTAACCACAGCTTCTACTTTTAGTCCGTAAAACAACGAATTGGATTGGAATAAGTCACAAGTGGCAAGATTAACAACGAATTGGATTGGAATAAGTCACAAGTGGCAAGATTAGTTGCTTGTGACCTACCTTCTTCTCAAAGCACCTGTCTTTTCTCTTGAGCCGGAACTTGTTCAGCGCAGCCTCCCGTTGGCTCAGGTGACGAAAACCTTCAGTGCTAGGATTTTCAGGAGCACCATTGACTGCATTGGATGATTCAGTTGGGTCAATCATTCGGTTGGGAAAACTGTCGCAGACACCACCACTGAGTGTTTTTCTGGCGCTGTCTAGCACAGTGCTACTTCCGCTTTCACCGGTTGTCGGAGAAACATGCCGCGGCTCATCCGTAGGAATTTCGATACGCAGGTGTTTCCTGCTAGCATTATGATGACTACGAGCAGCAGCTTGTTCATCTGCATTTCCAGCCAGACTAGGATCCATATCTTTTGGACCATTGTGCTGTGGCGAAGAAGCTGCTTGTGTGGTTGCATCCTGCCATGTAGATGTTTTGCTATTCCAGATGGGGGGAGCTGAATGTGGATAGAACAGGGATGCGACGGGTGCACCGTTCCAGAATGGCTGCCCATCAAATGTGAGGCCTCCAACAGGAACAGGAAATGGTACAACTCTAATGGGAGGTTGGTGTGCTTCACTCTTCTCTTGAGAGGGAGCTGTGGAATCTCCTTTTTTGTTTTCAAGATCCGCATGTGATGCTGAGATGCTGCATGCCTGAGCATCACTAGCATTGCCGAAAGATGACACGGTCCTGCAGTTGTACCTGTGGACGAGAAATGGTTGTAACTATGAGATATCACTATTGCAGAGGAGCAAATTATGCAGCAAGTGAGCAATTAAAGGACTACAAGAGAATTTATGCCAAAATTTCTGGTCTGTCGATTTTATTCCCTGTTTTATTATATGCTTGCAAGATCATCTTGTAGCAAATCAAAATAAAAGAAGTTTCCTCAAGATGGTAGGTAAATAAATGGTGAAATGTGATGACAAGAAAATTTCCTGTTGACTATGCACAGCTTAGGAATGACAAAACAAACAATAACGAATTGGCGAGAGAAAGGAAAGAAACACTTACAAGGAAAATGCAGATGAAGTTGAGTGGTTCAGTGTTCTTCTTTCATTTTTCTCCTGGTTCTCTAATCTACTGTAGTCAGATCTTCTGAGAGAAAGTTCCAACTGGTGTGCTGGGATGGAGAAGCACTTCTCATCATTTCCTTGGGAATTTGTTCTCATAACATCCATCTCTGTATGTGTGTTATTCTTCTGCTGATTATCAATAATATGAACTAGCTCAATATCTCTGGAAGCTCTCTCAGAATTAATAGCATTCAAGCATGTCCTCTTCTTTGGCGATGCATACTCTTCCCTCCGAGGAACCAAGTTATCATCATTAATTGCTGCAGAATAACAAGCAGGTAGGATTAGAAAAATGCATGCAAAAGTTAATTGAAGATATGGTTTCACCATCTGATATTAAGAAAAAGGGATAATTGAAGATATGATCCCTAAGTGCTAGAAGAATGGTATGCCAAAAATAGAGAAAAATATTAAGTATGTTATTACCTTTAAGTTTAATCTCTCCATTTTTCTCTGTGTTCTTGTGGTCAGGCTTAGAGAAACGTCTTCCCATTGGCTGCTTATATTCCAGGAAATTGTTGGTGTGCTTACTATCAGCCTCCAGTTCTGACCGTGTACAGGAACTCTGCAAGAGGGGATACAAAATTCACTCCATCTACAACATTGAAGAGATCTGGAAATTCAGCACAGACAATGCTAATCCTACTGCTAAGGATCCAGAGACTATATGGTATGATATCCTGAAGACAATAGCATGCTACTGGTTCAGTTTAAATGTGTAGCATCAAATATCCAGTACATGAAAATGAGTCAAGTCGTAGGCTTTATCAAATAGTTCGTGTGTACACATTCTGATCCTGCAAGCAGCCAAAAAAACTTACCTTACTATTGGCATCTGTACTTCATTTTACAAAGACCAAGAGGACAAAAACTGTGACACTTCGCCGACAAGAAAACACTATTCTCACTCAAAACACAGTTCCATTACCCACCTGACTCGAAAAATTTATAAATTAGTTCCCCAACATTAATGCAGATCAGTGATCAGATGAGTTAAATACTTCTTTCACATGACCTAATAACAGTCTTATCGTGTGGGTAATGAAACTTCTTTTGGAAAAACATCAGGTGAAGGAAGTGTTACAGTTTGATCACAACTGGGCAATGTAAAACGATCCATCACAAATCTAATATGTAGCTAATGGTTGAGCCTGGCGTGTAGCGTTGTAACTTTGGGCAATCATCGGCAGGAAGAAGAAATAGCAACTAGACAACGTCATGTTAACTGTTTTTAAAACTTACTTGAGCATCACTTTCTTGTTCACTGCATTCCATGTTTTTGTTGGCAACATTTTCAGTCACATGTTCAGCTTTTGTCCCTCCGGTCTTCTGCTCATGCCTTTCAGAAAGATTCTCCTCTTGTTGAGTATGCTGCACATGAAGACCACCGTTTGACTGTAAAACAGGGCAATTGAAGTTTCTTGATTAGTATTGTGAAAAATGCAGAATCAAACTTTTAATATATAAAAATGAGAAAGCAATTGAAGTCATGCTTAAATGTTGCAAATATGTAGTCTTACAAGTTGTTTTCTCCAAACATGCTGCCATAAGTTCCTTAACTCATTCTTCCGAATTGGCTTAACGAGGAAATCTGCAGCACCCTTTAACATGCATTTGAAAACCATGCTAACTGAATCATTGGAAGACATCACTGAAACCAAAAGAAAAAAGAAGGATCAGATGAAGTACCGGGATTAGAAAAAGTATGAGAAAGACATAGCATAAACTCATTTTGGATACGTACTTATGACAGGGATATTCTTGCATGCGTCATGTTCCATGATCGTAGAGAGCAGGAGGAACCCAGACATCAAGGGAAGCTCAACTTCAGTTAAAACAAGATCTATATTGAATGATTTTTCCTTCAGTATGTCCCACGCCTTCACACCATCAGAGGCTGCAGCGACTGCAAGAGCAAATATGGTGCATAAGTCTGATGAAAAACACAAGTTCATAATCTAATCAAGTCCAGAAACTAGGAAAACAAACTACTAAGAGACCAAAAAAGAAGGAACAACCTAAAATAACTGCCTTTGTAAACAAAATTCGCATTTTTTGGTTAAAGAGAAAATTCTGCATTTCAGCGTATTTCTAACGATGCTAGAAAAAGGTGCAATTATACAACTAGACATTTTGCTTCAAGAAAAACAAACAGATAACTGTAGCATGTAATTTCAATTCAACATAAGATACCGCCAAATTTCATGACGTGGATCGTTAAAATACAGTTCTTGATATTCAGTAAATTTATGGGTTAGCATATGTATTCCTGATGAACAACAGGGCGCGCTACGCCAAATTTCATATAGGCTATAGAGCAATACTTCCATCTACTGGAGCAGCTCTGGCGGAAAAAAAGGAAAAAACATAAAGCAAGGAATTGGCAACTACAGACCAAAGCTAGCATATCTGACAAAATTATCGCCTGGAAAACAGATCACGAGTCGCCACAAGCCCACAACACATCGCATACCATGCCATACTCCAGTCCTCCAGCACTCCACAAATCAGGTTAAACTCAGTAAAATCGACTGGCGCTTTCCAAAGTTGGAAACTTTTTCACCGCGTACCAAGCAGCACACTAAAAATCATCTCCATAAACCGCCACTCCGATCCACATAAGAATCGTGACATACTATTGCGATTAGCGGCTCATAAACACCAGAATAGGCAAATTACAAACAAGCAATCGAGAAATTTTTTTGAACGCAAAGAAAATCGAGCGATTCGACCGGGCCAAAACAAACTGCGGCGAGCGGGCGGGCGGCGCGCACCTAGGTAGCCGCACTTGCGGAGCAGCGCGCAGATGATGTGTCGCGTGGAGTCGTCGCCCTCAGCGAGCAGAACCCGCACCGGCATCTTCGGCAGCATCCGCGTCTGATCCCTGCTCGACCCCGCCGCCGCAGCCTCCTCCCCTTCCTCCCCATCCCCGTCCTCCAAGTCCACCACCCTCCGCTCGTCCACTCCTCCACCCATTCCGCCGGTCGCAGGAGCCCCGCTTCGCCCGCGGGTAACAACTACCCTTCACCGCCCAAAACCAGCTCACCTCTCTCTCTCTCCCTCCTCCTCCTCTTCTCCTTCTCTCACCTCGCACTCGCCACTTGGGAGTTGGGAAAATGGGAGCCGCCGGGTTCGCGTCGCGGAAACCGAATGCCCAGTGTGAGGGGCACCACGACGAAGACGAAGCGTCGCGAGGGGTGGGTGTATATACCCCAACACGCAACTCTTTACTCTCATCACCGACACGTGGGCCAGTCGAACTAGGGGTCCCACTCGCCAGTGGCAGATCGAGGTGGTGGCACCTGGCGCGTGGGACGACGGCACGGGATGGGATGAGATGAGATGAGAGAGGGGCAAACGAAATATCTGCGGCCACTCGACCGGTGGGCGCGGCCGCCACGTCACGCGCTGAGGCGGGCCCAACGTTGACGTGGCGTGCGCGGCGTCAGTGGTTGGGATATTTCCGTTTCCCCCGAGTGCGCTAGGGGAGGAGGCCGATATTTTCCGGAGCAGCCGCGACACGTGGCGGGATCGCGGGAGGCGACCGGATCGTGTGGCTGGCGATGGGCGGCCCGGCCTCCGCCCTGTTTGTTAAATCGTGCGGCTGCGGATGAGCGGAGTGGGCCCGCGAATTTTTTTTATTTTTTTTATTTTTTGTTTTTGTGGGGGGTTGGGTGCGCTGGTGGTTGGCGTTTCGTCTCGTCCACGATAATATCTGGCTGCGTCGACCGCGCGCGGGTTGGACTTGGGACTCGTGGCGCAGGTTAATTAGCGTGGATTAACTATGGCCCGGTCGGTGAATTTGCCTTTCGTGGTGGATCGCAATAAAATATCTGTGTGAGCCCCTGACCGTGACGGCTGTGCTTACCGATGAGATATTTATCAGGAGAGTTCTGGAAGCTTAATTTCGCTCAAGTCACTCATAATTAGCCTCATGTCCACTCTTCCGTCCTATAATATTATAATATAAGATTAAATTTAATATTTTAT
>KE372762.1:315892-346922 GCA_000418225.1 Zizania latifolia | reverse complement strand
CAAAATGGACAATAAAAGTTCATTGGGAAAAAAAGAAAATATTCCCCCATACTAAAATATACTTCCTCCGTCATATAATATTATAATATATGATTAAATTTAATATTTTATGTGAAAGGGACGTGAGCACCTTAACACCGCATCCCATCAGAACTTAAAAGTTGAGCGTACTTGGACGAGAGTAGTACTAGGATACATAGCTTTCAATCAAAGTCAGGGCTGTGTGACTTTCTTCTAAAAAAATTGATATTTTATAATAAAACGAATATGTACAGAAACAATATCTAGATTCGTTATAGTATGAAATATTAAATTCTATCCTAGTTTGTAATATTATGAGACTGAAAAAGTGGTTTGGTAGATCCAAATCCTACCCAGAATTTATTTTAAAATTTCAGTCCATTGATATGAAATGGAGTGAGATTCTGGCTTCTCAAATTAGATCTACATGCTGTGAAATATTCTTTGCAAAAAAATTTTGGATGCAAGATAAAGAAAGTTGTTTCTTGAAATGAGCAGACGAGTTCAGGAAAAGAATGGACGAGATTGATTCGACGCTACATCAGCCTGCTCCTGTGTTCTCTCAGCGCGCCATGGAAAAAAACGAGTCGATGAGAGTATTTTATGGTTGTCGTAGAAAAGAGCTCTTCGGACTTCGGACAAGTCGAACAATACTTGCAGAATATCCAAATTCAGCCAGCGCCACCATCGAGCTGCGACGAATGGACGATCGATCCACGCGCAGAATAATGCATGCCGGCTGGTAGTAGCTGGACTCCACCTGCCTGCGTTTAGTTTATGAGCCGGTGCCGTGGAACCGTTTTTCCTGGGTGTTTAGTTGTATTAAGAGGTTGGGTCGGAAAACTCGGCTATCTTATAGCATCTTTATTATAATTGCTATTCTGCTTGTTATTCTATTTTATAATAAGTATGACCTAAAAAACAACTATATTATTCTTGTTATTTAGCTTGCTATTTTAGGTGGCTCCTAATCTTTTTTCCAAGACTTCCTTCTTCTAGCAAGTCATCAAGACTTCTCATTCCATTGCTACTTTATTTTATAGAAAGTCTAATCTAAAAATATAGTAATTGATAGTTAAAATATATTGATAAAATATAGATAAATTTAAATAGAAATAGATAGTAAGCCATAGTTAAGAAGGACATTTGAGTGAATAGCAAAATAGAAATCTAATTTAAATAGTGAGGCTTGCTATTACCCTAACTAGCAAGTCAAAAACAATAACCATAATAGAGATGCTCTTAGAGGCTTAGAATATGAGCTTGGTGCAGTTCGACTTGATTCATGAAACAAGCTACAACTCAGCTTGACTCGACTCATTTGTGGATCGAGCTAGCTCGAGTTAGCTCTAAGTTTAGAAATTCTTAATATATGTTGTCTATAGATATAAATTAAATCATCTAAACTTAGACATTATATATTAATGTGTAATATATTTAAGAATAAAATATAAGTGAATAATAAGAATACAATGTACATTAAATAGTAGGTATCACACTAAAAAAAATTTATAAATTAAAACTATAAAACATGGATTATGTCCGTGAGCTTACGAGTAGCTCGCGAGCTAGCTTGAACTTGGCTCAGTTTGGTATAGAGTCAAAAGTCAAACTTAGACTCAGCTCGTTTCAGTTGCGAGTCAAGCCGAAGCCGAACACGAGCTAATTTTTCAGCTGCGAGGGATGAACCCGAGCTAATGTAGTCACGTCAGCGTGAACACGCATGTCCTATGCGGCTGCCTCTGCGGCGGAGTGATGAATCTGGATGGAGTTTGGTGAAGCTCAGCGTGGTGATTAATCTCAGTGGAGTGTGCCGGACTGTGGCGCGGAAGCTCAGCGTCATGGTGGACTTGACATATTTTGGAAGACTGCGACGCAGGAGCTAAGTGGTATGCAGAGGAAAGATCTAGATGTAGGGTGTAGAAGGAAGTCCCTACACAATAAAAAAATGGTTTCATCTGAACCAAACAAATTTCCTGTTTGAGGAACTATTCATCTCAGAAAGTTAGCTTTATCTCACTCTCCAAGCAAACAAACCATTAGTTAGCACAAAAGCACCGTGATTTTCCAATCGCTCGATCGTCGATCGGGTGGGTAGCTATAGTTAGCCAGTAGATATTTCAGACGCAGCTTGCTTCTTTAGCGCACAGTGGTAGTACAAGTAGTACACAAGAACACAAGATCATATTGCAGATATTTCTCGCCCCGGATGGGCTCGCCGCTCGCCTGGCCGTGCGTACTGCGTCCACACCAGCGGTGGAGACCGAGGAGGGCCAGGCTGGAGAGCCAAGTGGCGGGGGAGAGAGGCGGACGGCCGTGGATTATCCCACCCCACGGGCGAACCAGTGGGCGCGGCGTTTCGTGCTCTCGTGGGCGAGAGGCAATCATGGCTCGGGCCAGGTCGCCAGGACGAGGACGCATCTGGGCCGTACGCGTGTGGCCGCCCGTACGTAGTGTCGGCCTCACTCTCGCGAGCTAGCCACTCCTGCTGTCCTAGTACGTCGTGTCTTCCCGGCCCCTGGTTTTTCTGAGACTGCGAGGTTTCACGGGAGTCCGACGTGGCACGCTAATATCTTAGGCCTCCGATCTGGTGTTGTTTAATTGTCAAATGCAGAATTTATAACAGGGTGCTTTTATTGTCGCAATTTGTATAATGTGTACTTCTATAAAAAACATTGTTTTGGTTCTGTAACGGAGTCATATAAAACATATCGTTTTGGCTAATATATAGTTTTTCTTCTTATTCTATCTCTGGCTGCATCCCACTAAATTATGATGAGACCCACATTATTGTCATGTATTTAGATAAAAATGAGAGAAAATAATATTTTTATTTATTTATTACGGTCTATCATTCAATAGACTAATATACAAACTACTATCACAACTGTAAGATCGTATATATATAGACTAATATATATACCTTATCATATAGACTAATATATGAACTACTATCACAACTATAAGATCATATATATATATATGATCTTATGGATATATTTTTTTTGGTATTAATTTTATATTTTGACCATATATATGTTCAGTCAACTAAATATAATGCATTCCTCAGCTCAAATTGTTGAGTTAATAAAATCAGTCTATATCAATTAAATTTTGCACTCTCTGTTTATTTTAGCTTCGCCACTTTGTATAACTGTACGAATCACTTTTTTATTTTTATCTACTGTAGTTGTAGTGTTCTAAAGTAGTTGGGATAAATAATGGACAAAACCGAGTTAGTCCAGATAATTGTTTGAGGGACAACGCCATTAGCCGGATCTAGGGAGGCGTCGTCGACTCCTGGTCGTGATTAGCGGACAGGTTCACGTGGCCCGGCATGGGCGCATGGCGCGGCATAAACCTGTCGACGACCTATAGGCTTAGGCTATAGGCTATAGCTTCTTACTCCACAAGGCGGATTGATATTTCGACGCGGCCTCTGCTTTTTCGTCGCCGGTGTGGACGCGTGAATAATAATAATGGAAGGATGGTTGGGTCTCGGTTGGCCAGTGGAGGATTGGGTGGCTCTCGTTTTTCTTTCCCCTGTAAATTGTGGATGAGGCTGGACCAGCGGCGGCCATGCGCGCGACGATCGACGGCCGCACGATCCACCGCACACACCGTTAAGAATGGATTCTATATTTGAGGTTATAAACTTAATTATGTGAACACATGTCAGACTACTGTAATCAACGCTAAATTATACAATGATATATAAACTAACGAAAATGCTTTAACCAGGGCGTTCTAGAAAATGAAGAAAAATCGAACAGTATTTTCAAACTGATGCAACATTCGCCAACGCTATTTGCAATAACAAAGAAACTATATGCAACACCCTCTTTTTTATGTTGCATTAGTTAAAACTTAATGTTTATACGTGAGACTAAAATATTTTAACTTTGATTTAACTGTGTTTCACATTGTTTGTTTTATTAAAATATTTTTATCAACTAATTAAATATTATTCACTAAATATTGAAACACCATTTAATTTTTAAAATTCTTAGTATATTTAGACCCTAGTTTTTTCCTTAAACACTGTTTGATTTTTTTTCAATTCTAAGAACATCCACACCCTAGTATTCTTTTCCTTAAACTAATTGATAACAAATTGTTGCTACAGGACATCACACATTACATAGTGGATGGGCACATGTGCTCTACAGTGACGCCAAATCGTCAGAAGAAAATATCTCCGCGGCCGCAGATATTTTTCTTTGCCCGGGACGACACACAGCGCAAGCGCGCAAGCAAGAGATCTTTTTCTCGTCTCCTGGCGTGCTCGAGCACCCGATCGACGACGTGCGCACGCAGCGGGTGTCCCCATCTAGGACGTCTCGTCTCGTCTCTGGACCGGTGGCGCGTATGCACATTCATGCGTGCGTCCGGCCTCTCGTTGTGCCGTGCGAATATCGGACATTCTGTAGTGAGACTGACGAGGATAGAGATCGGGAGATCATCCAGCTGCTGGACCAAGCGAAAGGCGCTTGGCTAACGAACGAGCTGTGATGGCCAGCCATCCAGTCATAGAATACAAGTGGATGGCGGCGAGAGAGTAGAGGCCGTGTGTGAGGACAGGCGAGGAGCGGTGGCCACTAGCTAGCTCTTTGGACTACATCCATTTGGTACCGTTTGGACACTTTTTAACTGCTCACACCTATTTAAAATCTCTTGTTTTTTAAACTAGTTTCTCGTCTGGAAAGCCCGAAGGTAGGTCAGCGTGCCTAAACCACATAAATAATACAAACCAAGGTTTTTCAAGCGTATCAGTTTTTTGTCAACACAGAGTAAAAGTTGCACAACTACAGATTTCACGACTTTCACGGTTTTGTTGTGCGGATGTTAGTTCGTATGAAATTATTATATTTATTATTAATTGAGCTATATAATTATTATTTACTATTGTTAATTTTTATGAAATGGCTATACTGTAGATCTATAGTTTATGGCAAATTTTTTAGAATGGGTAGCTTACCAAACACACTCTAAACAATTAAACTTTTTCTTCTAACTAGATTATAAAACTAGTTATAGAATCTAAAAACAGTTTAATATTTAAAATGTATAGAACTAGTTATATAATCTAAAAACAGTCTAATATTTAAAATGTATGAAACAACAGTTTATAACTTTATATAAATTCTGGTAAAAAGCTTTTCACAATCTGTGGATTGAAACGTCGGGAGGAAGATTGCTCAACTGCGCGCCGGCCAGGCCTTAGTGCCTGCACGGCGTCTATCCTTTTCTCAAAATATCTTTGCAGGTTTCTGTGCGTGGCTGCCATCTACAAGCCGTAGATATACGGAAATCGAGAGTATCTTCTTCACTTGTGCAGGTGGGGACAGTTTCCTACATATCCGGCACGACGCTGACCTACCTGATGCAGGCATCTGCTCGCTGGTTAAGGATCGAAATCGATTGGAGGATGATCACTACCAGTGGACCATATTTTGTGACGGGATGGAGCTCTCCCTGAATTTCTTGCTGCAAGATCGGATCGTCGTAGAAGAAACGCTCTGATCTTTTTGATGTATGCGTGCGTATATGCACACGCACGCTGATCTACACGCTCGTTATGGAACGCACGTACAATCTTCTATCTTTATTTACCTCGATTAGATTCATGTAGAGAATTGGCTTTTCTACTCGGTTCGAGAGATTCAATGGTCTAAATGCAAAGTCAAACCTAGCTCAAAAAATTCTAGATCTATGATCGTGAATGGATTAAAAATATTTAATTAAATAATCTAGTTTTTTTCAATTAAAAATAAAAATTTAAACTATTTTATTATATCGTGTAAACCTTGTAAACCTGATTAGAAATCTGGGAGCTGAGATGTAACAAACAGCCCTAACTAAACTCTCAGTATGGAATCCAGTACGGATTTTAAAAGTGAAATGGCCCAATTTAAAATTTGAACTAGACCAACAATAATCTGGGCCCACCTTTTGGCCTGGCCCATGCAGTGACACCATCACGTCTCCCACGTGGGCCGTGGCCAGCTCGAGCCCACGTCATCGCAGCCTTGCCGATGGTGCCGGCGCCGCCGGCGATCTCGCCGGCGCGGCTGCACAAGCTGGTGACCTCCCAGTCGAACTCGTTCCTCGCGCTCGAGCTCGTCACGGTCACCTCCCCGATGAACGTGCCCCACTCGGCGACGCTCCACGAGCTCGCGCTCCTCCGCCGCCTCCCGTCCCTCCCTGCGGATCCTCCTCCCTCTGCTCCTCTCCGCTCTCCGCCACCGTCGGCCGCCTCATCTCTTCCGCTCCACCTTCCAGTCCCTCTTCGTCTCTGGCCCCAGCCCGCTGCCGCTCCACCCCCAGCTTCTCCTCCGTCTCCTCTCCGTTCTCTCTTCCACCGGCTCCTACTTCCCGTCCGTGCGGCACCTCCGCCGCCCGCTCCGGGCACCTCGCCGTGTCACTCTCCCTCTCCTATTCCACCGCCTCCGATCCCTCCACGTGTCCCCTAACTCCAAGACCTACCGCATCCTGACCCAGTCCCTCTGCCGCCAGGGCCAGGTCCGCAAGGCGGCTACTCTGCTCGACGAAATGCTCCACAGGGGCATCCCCGCCGACCCGCTGGCCGCTGGCATACACCACCGTGCTGAACGCCCTCACCCCTCTGCCGCAAGAAGCAGCTTCGAGAGGCTTGCCGCATGCTGTGCCTCAAGCGAGGCCGTGGTGTCTCACCTGACATTGTACACTACAACACAGTTATCGTCGGATTGTGCCGTGAGGGACGGCCACTGGATGCCTGCAAGGTGATCGGAGATATGATGGAAAGTGGCTGCATCCCGAATGTGATTACATGCGACATTGGTGAATGGGTTGTGTGTGAGCGGATTATATGACAAGGCAGAGGCATACCTTGATGATATTGTTGGCAAAGGGTTTGTAACACATTTCTCGGTGTTCCATTCAGTGATCAAGGGGTGTTGTGCAGTTAGCAAGGTTGAGGAGGCTGCACGGATGATGATTCGAATGTTCGAGTTTGGGATGGCTCAACATGTTGAGATCTGGAGTTCAGTGATGAGGAGTAACTGTAATGACGACGACAATGCCGGGGTGGTTTTTGTTCAAGTGATGAAAGGAAGAAAGCAGTGCTCAAAGCCTCAAACACAAACTCAAGGAATACCTGGAGATGATACCATATCGCAGGGATGCAATTAACACCTATTTGCAAGGAAACAGCAGGTGATGTGCAAAATGTGGAGCACATGAGCCATTTTTTGCCCGCTTATAAAATGCAGCTTATTTGCAGTGTGAGTATTGCCTGTTTATCTTGCAGGTTTGCGGATACTGTTCGACTTAAAATAAGGTATGCTATCCTGTTCAAAGAAAACTATGCTATCACCCTTTATACACTAACCTGAACCATAAACCATAGTGTTAGGAAACTCGGAGATATATATTGGTAACCGGTGATATGAATGGAAACCTGAGAATATATGTAACTTAGTGGACACATTTCGATCTCGCTTTCCCTCTGTAGGGGTCTAGGGGATTGTTTTCTTTGGTATCGTAATATGTACCTTCCTTTCAGAGGTTTTGCCTATAAATTGAGATACTCTCTTCTCATTATAAATACACAGTCACATCAAAAATAAAGAAACGTGACTTTTCCCTATATTTTGTCTCTATTGTTTTTCTGTATGGTTATTCATTGCCAGAATCTCTAGAGCCTGAACTACACTTGGTAGCAAAGGTTCTTCAACACATGATAGGCAAAACCTAATGGCCATGTAGCATTATTGAGTTCTATCACAATTTTGGTACTTATAGAAGGTTGATTCTCATGCTTGTTCATTAGGGACCATCGTCAGTTCAGTAATCAGTAGTAATTTGCCGATACATTTATTCCGAAAATCCAGTCGATCATTTACTTTCTTCTTACACCACATCGTTTGTACTTTTTTGCAGCAACAATAACGGCGTCCATATACTGCATAGTCCGATCTTTTAATCCTATCAAGCTTACCTGGGTTCATGATATCTGGATTTTGTTAGTCACCAGTCCTTGGTACTTTATGCAAATTAGTGTGTTTTTGCTGCTGTAGCCTGACATAGCTGAGTGAAGGATCAGCAAGGAAATCGTCTCACGGCAAGCATGCAAATCCCACAAGATGTTGGCTGATCCAACTGCTGCTGTAAAGGCCCATCTGATCGTTTGACGACAATCATACACCACACATATCCATGCAGACAGGTGAGCTGACAATTGGAAGCCCCAGGAAAACTTGGCAAAGCTGGTGCAGTGTTTCAGACTTCATTCTCCCGGGTCCCGGTTTGCCGCATCTTTGCACCCCCACTGACTTCCTTGCCCGTGGCAGTTGCATACTTGCAGCTCCTCCCTGCGACTTGGGATTAGGATCCTCTCACTGCAATAGAAATAATTTTTTTATCTACAGTAGTTTTTTCTTAGGGCTGGTCGGAAATGTAAAATTATAATTTTTGTAGTTTGAAAATATACCATTGATGTGTCTCTTACAGACAGGGACCATCACAGCCGTGATGTTTTTCAAATTCTTAAAAATTATAGTGATATGTAAAGATCTATTCTTTTTTTATAGTACTAATCAATACGGAGTACAATATTTTGCAGTTTTTTCTCGTACATTTCTTATGTGTTATATTGTTCACCGTGACTTCATCTGGTTAGTCCGTTAGTGTGACTTGACGGCTAGTGCAGCACCGCATGAGGGAAAGTTTTGTAATGCTTTTTGTTTGGGGTGATTAAGATTTTAAAAAGCAAGTTTCTATATACTGTATTCTAGTTTATTTTTGGATTATACAACTATACTATTTTTCATGGGTATAAAAGCTTTTAAGAAGTATAAAAACAATGTACATGTTAATACAGAGATGTCTCGGACCAGACTGATCAAGTTCTTTTGGCCTTTTGGGAGATGAAAATACTCTGGAATCTGGATGGATACTTGAGACCACAAACTGAACGCTGACACGCTGTTGTTTACTGCGTTTCCTGCGGCTGTATGTTGCGGGGAGCCCCACCGGCCACGGCGAGGGAGCACCGTCGCCACAGAAAACGGCACGCGGTCTCTCCACAGATCTCCGAGCAGCCGTCCTCCGCCACAGCTTTCGCCATGGGCGTGCCCTAGCCCTGTGCTTCTTATCCCAGCCACCTCGCCCCCACCTATGGCTGCTGCTGCTGCTGCCGCCGCTCTCCTCCCATGGCTCTCCTCGCGCTCCGCCTCGGAAACCACCTCCTCCCCGCCCCGAACGACCGCCGCCTCCGCTGCTGCCGCCGGAGCCGGAGCCGGAGCCGGAGCTTCGTCGTCGCCTCCAGTGCCGTGAAGGCCCCGCGTGGCGGGGGAGCCGCAGCGGTCGTGTGGTTCAAGCATGACCTCCGCGTCGACGACCACCCGGGCCTCTCCGCGGCGGTCGCCGAGCCGCGCCGCCCCGTCGTGCCGCTCTACGTCTTCGACCGCCGCATCCTTGCCGGTACGTTGCTACTTGCTAGCCCCATACAGCCATGTCCCGCTGATTTCGAATGCCGGTGCCGCCGTGCCGGGGCAGCGGAAAGTGTGCGCGATGTGTTTGAGGGACCGTGCAGTGGTTTGATCGGACGCGTGCGCGTTGGTGCTAACTCTGTTGTCTCTCTCTCTCTCTCTCTCTCTCTCAACCTCAAGCCTGGCGCAGGTGGGAGTTCGATCGTTGACATTTGCTACGTTTGTGCAAAAGCCAGTGACTTTGATGCCTAGCTTGGTGGTGATTTTGTAGGAATTTGTAGCAAACAGAAGTCGAACGGGTCGGTTGTATAGTGTGAGATGGTTGTACATGGGATGATATTTTCAGCTGATTCAGAAATTTACTGCCATGAAAGTGAAACATCGTCTGCCTTACAATAGAAAACAACTGTATTGTAGCCCCAGCTTTTCATGATAATGTAACCCCGCCCATATTTGCACATACCCAACTTCTATAGGGCACCTGCACCTATACCGTTTGTTGTGTCAGATCATGAAAGTTCAATCTGAAGTGATGAGATCTGGGGTAGTGGTATTTGGAATTTGGAAGTGGATGTTGGAATCTGGCTCTGACACTCATGTCCCAGTAACAGTGTGACGTTATACAGTTGACATTAACATTAGCATTTGTATCCTGCAGGTTACTCAGACACAATGCTGGAACTGCTGCTTTTTGCTTTGGAAGATCTTAAGATGGTTTTGAAGTCTCAAGAGTCTGATCTTCTCATAGGCTTGGGGAATGCTGAGGATGTTGTTCTCAAGCTTGTAAATGAGGTCACTATGCAAGGTTTATGTTGATAATTGAGCTAAAGAGTTTATGTAAACCTTCACTGCTAGCCATCTAACATGTCCAGATCTCCTGATTGCATGCACCGGTGGAGCATAACAGGTACAAGCTGGCCTTATTTATACAGAGGAGGAAGTTGAGTACAGAGTGCGCAATGTTCTGGCTAATGTTGAGTCATCTCTGTCTAATGCATCATTCGCATGGGGAAACCCTCCTGAGATAGTGTTTTGGAATGCCTCACTGTATGACTATAAGGTAATTTGGTATCCAAGGTTATCAACCTCTCCTGTTATCTTCTAGCAACTTGATTATGCTTGTCATGCTAAACTAATCATTCCATCAGAATCTGAGGGAATTGTCGACATCACACAACCAATTTTTGAAGGAAAAATTACCGATGACCACACCTCTTGCAGCCCCGTCTTTACCTGCTCTAAATGTAGAGATAAAGACAGGTGCATTTCAATTCTTTTTTCGGTTAATAATCATATCCTTGAACATTTGGTGTGTGCATTCTGATATTACGACAATTTCCTGTTCAGGTTCTCTCCCCACACTGGAAGAGCTAAAAGTTTTCCTTAAAGAGAGCTTAAGGTCAGAGGATAATTGGGTTCCAATCAAGAGTACATCAGCCAGATCTATTCTTAAAAAGACTCTCAGCCAAATAAAGGTTAAAAGTGGTGCTGCATCAAGTGACAGCAATGGAGGGGAGGATATCATTGCATTTTCTGGTAGATCAGGGAGGAAAATTCGTGATTCAATGTTTGCATCAGAAAGCTCAGTAGATGTTAGAGGTGGAACAGAAATCACTTTGGATGCTTTAGCTGCTTACCTGAAATACCTAGAAGGAACTGGAAAGGCTAATTGGCAAGAGTATGTGGCTTCCACTTTGTTTTTCCTTTTAATCAGATTCAACATTATTGATCTGTTTGTAAATTTGTATATTTGAAAATGCTGCCTAGCTCCCAAAGGAAATGCAATCTATGATGTCATATGAGTCATTAGTGATTTCTGATAAAAGGTTTTTTTTAAATTCCATATCCAGGTTGCACGATAAAGTGCGGTTAACTGAAACCAGGGATGGTGCTTCATTTTGTACTTTATTTGGTACTGCGCTTCAGCTTGGAGTTTTATCCAGGAGGAGAGTTTACCATGAAGCAATTCAGTATGAGAGAGACCGCAATGCTGGCTTTATATCACCATTTGGATACTCAACACCTACAGTGACAGCAGCAGTAGATGCCATCTGTTCAATGGAGGTACTTTGTTTGGTGACAGCCCTGTCCTGTTTACAATACCATACCTTTTCTTCCTCTTCTGGATGATTTTATTTTCCTCTAACAATGTCTTTCTTAACATGAAAGTGGTATTGGCTCTTGGCGTTGAAATCCCAAGTATGCATTGAAGGAAATCATCCTGTAAGAATCTGGAAATGGAAGGGTCATCTTATACAGGTATTAGCTTATCTTCAAGATCGATGCTGTCTTTTACGTAGGATGATGCACTCAACGTCTATTGCATCAGAAAGACATAAACCATAACTATCTGTGTAGCAGGAAACATACCGAATAGCAACTAGTCATAAAATAGGATATAATTACAACTAGCAATCTTAGTCATTAAGACTGAATTTGGTCAACCACTAAAAGGGACCGACATATTATCCTCTGAACTACTGATCTTTGCACTTGTATCCTTCCACCTTCTGCTGATGATAGGGACCCCTAAATGGGTATGCTGAAGACCTTTTTTCCCATTCCACATCAGCATATCTGAAACTAACAGGATTTCAGATGAACCATGTTAATTTAAAGTTCCATCCACCAGGGCAGCAGCTCTTCTTTCAAGTCCATAATTTTACTCTCGGAAATTAGAAAAATTTATGTTTCAGTTCCCATCTTTTGGTTTTATCTCCAGTTTTTTATGAAGCTCTGCTTTGTAAGAACTGTATAGTGTATACTGGTATAGTGGTATTCACATTATGCTCTCTATATAGTTAACTCACAGTTTTTTTGTTAGTTTGTTGCATGGGTCTTATCAAATATCAATATACGCAACAAATAGCTTGCTGGCAAAGACCCTGTTTCTGATGACCTCATATTATTTGATTTAGTTTTTTTATTTTATGGTAATGTATCAAACATTCAATGTACTTGTTTTCTGCTTCTTGTATTGCCTATGCAACAAAGTTCCTCATTTTGAAACTTCATTAGCAGTATACCTCTGTTGGCCATGAAGGTCCTGCTGTTCTTCTTGTGCATGGCTTTGGAGCTTCCCTACAGCATTTTCGTGATAATATAGGTGGCATTGCTGATCAGGGATGCCGAGTTTGGGCACTTACCCTTCTTGGCTTTGGGAAATCAGAGAAACCAAATATTAACTATACAGAACTTCTATGGTCAGAATTACTGAGAGATTTCATTGTTGATGTTGTGAGGGAGCCTGTTCATCTTGTTGGCAACTCAATTGGAGGTATATTTTGATTTATCAATCTTTCACGTCGCAGGGGATGATGGGCAATCATCATCATGTCCTTTATCCAAAACAACCGTAATTAATCCATCTCTTGTCATAATATTGTCAGGTTATATCTGTGCTATTACTGCTGGTTTATGGCCTTCTCTTGCGAGGTCTCTGATCCTTTTGAATACAGCTGGTTCAGTTGTGCCAAGTTACTCTTTTGTTCCATTAAGTGAAGTAAGGCATCCAACATTCACTATAATTGTTCTCATTTCAATTATTTTTTCTGATTTACACCTTATCGTATGTATGACACCATATATCAAAGACTTCATGATACATTGATATTGCATCAGTAAAAGTGGTACAGGGTACCAAATGCTTCTTATAAAAAGCATATTAATTGGCTGACACTTTGAATGTATTCATGTGGGCTGTTGCACATACATTTTTATGTTTCTTTTGACTTACAATATGATTGAGAACATATGCACTAACAAACAGAACTCAGTAATTCTTTTTGGTTAACCTAGCGTAAGCTGCTCTCTTGTAGAAACTGCTCTATAATTCAATTGCAATGGGTATGTTAATTTATAGTTTGTTGGAATTATTAAAGCATTTATAACTCTGAAGAGACTAGAGAGGTATAAATAAGGCTAACAATTTCATGGTTCAGATACATATCTTTTGTGCTTATATTCAACCGACGCTTGTGAAATGGTAACCTGGAAGCATTAAAAATTCATAATATCTGGGATTGAACTTTTTAACTCTGGAGCTAATATTACCCACATTGCAAATTAACTCAATGCTACTGAATGAAAAACAAACAGGAAGGACGGACTTCATGGCTTTCCAGGTTGCAGGCACGCCTCGTTTTACTCTTCTTGAGGTCAAGAGCAGGAAGCATTCTTAAGGAATACTATCCTACAGTATGTGTGACGAGGTTATTGTTTCCTCAGATATTTAAACAATACATATTTACTCAGCAATACCAAAATTTTCTTTTGTAGAGAACTGAACGGGTTGACAAGCCACTTGTAGACGAGATAATAAGAGCTGTATCCTCAGACCACACAATATATTTAGCTTGGACTTAACTGTCAATCTATGCAGTATAGTTTGCAATTGTTTTTCCTTGACAAACAAGTTCAGTCATATGATCCTGGGGCAGCAACTGTAATTGAGAGCATATTCAGTTTTAATCTTTCGATTCCTCTCAATTTTTTATTTGATTCATTTGGAGGAAAAATCTTATTTGTTCAGGTATTTGCTCATATCATAAAATGACATCTATTTATACCAGAACCTAATTTAGTTACTGTTGACATGTGGGAGGCTAATACCACCTTTCTGTGCTTTTTTTCTTGGAACAAGGGAATGAAAGACCCGCTTACAAACTCCAACCAATTTGTTTCCATGCTTAGAAAGCATTGCAGCAAGGTCCATATTAGAGAGCTAGATGCAGGTGACTCTCTCCCTCACTATGTGTGCTGTGTTTGTGCATGAACGTGTCTTTAGGGATTAGGGTTACATCATTGATGTTTGGGCTTCAATTTCTCATACCGAAATACATCAGGTCATGCTCCACATGATGAAGTCCCAGACGGAGTGAATTCCTTGTTGTGTGAATGGACCAAAGAGACTGACGCTAAACCAGCAATGGAGAAGTTTGAGACTGTTTAGACGTCTGGTAACCTTTTTAATTGGTTGATCGCTTGATTATATAACATGATCTCTGTACAGTTTTTTTTTGCTTCACGTCTTAGGTGGCAAAAAGGACATAGTTTTAAACCCAGTACAAAACTTTATATTTAGATTACTTTTAATCTTCATACCATTTTCTGACATTTCAAATTGAAATGCAATATATCAATATTGGAAGAGAAAACAGCATCGGCAGGTTTTGATAGAAAGTTGGCAGAAGGCGAGATGCAATTTGCACTTGCAGTGAACTTTCTGGTGGTTTTTAAAGCTGCTTTTGTTTATGATGGATCTAGCCCAAAATCAAGCTTGAACCCCACATTATCATGTAGTGTCTAAATGTAATCATATAAGCTTTTGACCCCAATGGTGCAACCGTGCAAGTAATGTCTAATCGTGCCACATCTGTACGTTGCACTCCATTTGTTTTATATGGCACAACATATATAAGTATAAAATGAGTGAATATTTCATGCCTATTTTGGATGCATTGTTTCATCCTCTCTTCCAAATTATTTTCCAGGCCTGTCGCAAGTACCTCATCAAACTATTCTCCAGCCAGCAAAATGAATTGCTGGAAGTTTTCATCGAAGGAATTTACTAGGATGTGTTCTTGATGGTAAGGACTTGGATTCCCAGGTGCTTCGCTTTTTCAACTTTTGGGTCTGGACGTCCTGAACTAGAGCGCGTGTATTTGGGTCTGTTGGTCTGTTTGATGCAAAATTAACTAATCCAATTAGTCATGTGAAATTTTCTGACTAAAAATAATATGTAATTTGAGATACTGCCAAGTTCCTTGCATTTCCTTGAGCTTCTTGCTTCTCCCTATTTGTATAACATCTCTGTATTTTTTTAAAGAAGGCAACAGTTTGATTATACTGCCTGTCTTGTCTTGTAATGTTTTGTGAAATTGTAGGATCAGTTTCAAACCCTGTGGGCTACCTGCTAACAAGTTCAAGTATTTTACATTTCTTTGATTCAGGTCCATCCTTATCTTCTTCTCACCAGATTTCTTTTACAAACTGTACCGTACTCAAGAAAGCTATACAATATATGCATCCTCCTTTCCTCCTTGACACTGCCATGGTTTCATCATCCTGAGTGTTCATTACATCAGTGCTGCATACAAGTTCCATTCAACGCAAACGGCCAATCACCAGCGCCTTTGGAAGACCCATGAAACGCCCCTGTCAGTGAAGCATAGCACTAGGGTTAAAAAAACCGTAGTTACCAATAGCCGCGGTTTTCAGGATAACCAGTAGATTGTGGTTAACAGTAACTGAGTCGGTTACCGTCAAACTAGACCTAAAACAGTGGTATAATCGGGCTGGGCCGGTGAGGTCAACTGTTTGGGGAACCCTGATTAGCCCTCCATGACAGCAACCTGTCCCCTGTTCTGTTCTTGTCATGACAGTCATTCATCCCTCACACATGCTGAGCATGTAGTAATCTTGCCTCCTTTTTCTTTGATCATAAAACACCTTCAAAGTGCTCTCTCTCTCTGCACAAGAAAGCATCAGCACTTAGTACTAGCATCAGCAGCCATTGGTACCCTACCCATTATCACATGTTGCAAGAAAAATGCTTTATTTGGTGGGCATCTCAAAAGTGCTTGAGCAGAGTTCCCATCAGTGAGGCTATAAACAAAGCTCTGATTGGGATTACCCAACCAACCCACCTTATCTAAGCACAATCTTTTACCAGGGCCTTGTCTTTGAGCTCTCACCAAACCTGACAGTGACACAACCATTTTAATTCTGGCCTCACAAAGCTGTCAAGTTGCAGATGACCAATTCCTTTTGACAAGTTATTACTCATCGATCCCTTCTTCTTCCTGCTCCCCCAATGTAATGAAAGGCCCGGAGATCATTTACACAGACAGAAAGGCAAGTTAAGCAGTTGTGGTTTTCCATGGCCACCACTAGGGCTACTAACCTACCAATCCCTCTTGCTTGCTCTCTCTGCAATCCTCCTCGGATTTGTTAATGATTCTGTTCTTTTCGCCATTGTCATGCCGTCTGATCACGTGCATTGGATGTCACAAGCTATTGCTCGTGGGCCACCAGCTAGCTAGCTTGTTAATTATATTCTGTGTTCTATTCCAGTTTAGCTCGAATGTTATGTGTCGGTCAATATCAGTATACTATTTTTGAGTTTAATAAAATAATATAAATTTATTTAATACAATATTATTATTTAAAATATATACCAATAATTTAATATGAATAAATATAACATATTTGAATAAGTTGATATATCAAATATAGTGTATGACTTGAATACAATATAATATATATCTTAGTTTAAGTATTATGTAACACAACTTAAATAAAACTCAAAATGAAATTTTGATATATAGATGGTATTGACTAGAATGGTTGGTATGTGGCTAATATTGATCCAAATGGTCAGGTATTAAAATCGAAACAATATGTTAGTTAATATTTATCGGTTTAGGTGCCAAAATTGTATATACCGACCATTCGATTCGTACCGGAATAGAATTGATAAGACTGGTTCTCAAAGCTACCGGCTTGCGGTAGAGTGCGCTGAGGCTGCTGGATGGTGAGATTTCTGGGGACTTTTAGCAGATCAGAGCACACTTGGGCGTTTGCTTCTTCTGACGCTGATGTTTCAGTGTTCGGGTCATCACATCAGGGCCCGGTTGGACTTGTAGGGGATTGCTATGACAGTTGTGTTCTATTTAACCGTTTTGAGATGTGTTCATATTGCTGCCTTTTTCCTTAATCAAGTTGCAAATGGTCGTGTTATTTTGTTCAGAAGCATGCGTGATGAAATGCCTTAGGACAATGGTTGGATGAACTAAGCTCAAACAAAGGAATGGACTTTTTTTCAGAGCAACTTAAGAAACAGGGACAACAGCTGACAATTAAGACTAATTAAGTCAGGACTGGGGAATAAGATGCAGGTCAGTGTATCATTTTTGGTATAGTTTTCTGGATTGTTGTGTAGAAGATACAAGCAAGTACATGTCACAAGAATAATTAGAGATCAACTGGGCTGTTAGATTTGCAGAATAAGTTAAACAATTGCAGCCGTACCAACTTCGCAAGACACTGTGAGTGTGGTTTGCGAAGTTAGCACGTCTGCAATTGTTGCTCTCAAGTCTCTGAACTGATAATGGGGTAAAGAAACGATGCAGCTTTTTTTTTCCTGATTATACAGAAGTTATAGATATATACCACGGCACTCTTACTCTTATATCCATGAATATGTTCCCTTAAACACGTATTATAGACCGAGGCCGAGAATATAAGAAATGTTGCTAAATTTGATCCAGACAAATGTATTACCTCTATTTTATATTATAATTCATTTGATTTTTTAAGTCAAGCTTGTCAAGCTTTGACCAACTTTAAATAAAAATATATCAACAATATCAAATAAATACAATATTAAGACACATTTCATGGTTGATTTAATGAAAGTAATTTGATTTATAATTGTTAGTATATTTTTTATAAAATTGGTCAATACTTATCAAAAAGTTGGAGTAGTACCAAAGAGCAGTGGTCCATATAAATACATACTGAAAATGTCTTATAATATTTAATTCAATTATGTGTGCAGCTGGCTGTACATGGTCATTCTTGATATGTTGTTATGTGGTCTCTAACTACTACATAAGAAAACCATTTGCATCCTTTTAGTATATACTACCCAATTGATCACAGGCCTCTTTTTATCTAGTGAATCTTAGAAAATTTTCTAATGACCAAGCAGTCCAAATGGTACAAAACTAGGTCTCACTCTTGCAATTGTAACTATATATCCAATAATTTGGTTGAGCTGGCGAGTTTCTACACCTCTTAGTTAATTCTCCATTAGCTCCTTAGGGCAACATGTATAATTTAAACAACCGAGTTTGACATGACAATACATCATATCCAACATGCAGATGAACCATACTTTGGCTGCTTCGGAAGCATTTGAAATGTAAATCCGTCATCTGATTGTGAATTTGTGTCTTGGAGTAGCGCTACGTACCGTGGCATGCATCCGTCAGAAAAGGTTACTGATTATTAACAACACTAGGGAAGATTAATTTGGTTCTTAAAGACAATGCTTACAAAAACAGTGACCAATAAGTTTTTTCTAGAGAACCTTGTAGCAATCATCACTGAAATAATTACTGACAATTTGCTTACCGAGAGAAGGTCCCGTTTGGCACAACTCAAGATCTAAGTTTTTTTTAGAGCCGGTCAAATTTAGCTAAAAAATCATGGATCTAGAGCTAAGAATATTTAATTGAGTCTAGTTTTTATTTTAAACTAAAATAAAAAGTTAAATCACTTTATTTTATTTTATAGTACAAACTCTAATTGTATCGTGAAACAGTACCCAAATTCAGAGCTACAACTATACTAAACATGCTGAAGAATCAGTACCCAAGACGATTGGATTTCAAATTATATATTTTCACTGGATCAATCAACTTGGGAGTAAGCAGAAAAGAAACTTGAAACGAGTTTACACGTCAATTTGTTGCTTGCCAGCAGTAGGAGATCACCACGTATCGATCATTAGCTCGTGTACCCGGCAACTCCAAAGTGATCTAGATCGAGGACGAGAGATTAGAGAAGCTATCTAGCTAATTAACGAGGCTTACTTGTCATAATTGGTGGTTTTCTTGTATACAAAGGCTTGCCGACTTCAGCTGGACAACACAGCTAACTTTTCTTCAGATAACACGTCCATTTGCTGCATATGCACGTATTGCATGCCGTGGATCATGTTTCCATCATACAGTTCTACTGTTTTTTTGATTTCTTTCGTACACAAAAATCTGGCATGTTAATGAGGTAGTACATCCACTAAACTGAAAAGATTAGGCTGCACCACATGTTGCTGATATTATGCCCGTCAGTCATCATCTCTCTCATGGACATCTTCTGCAGTTTCTGAAGGCTCTGAAGTACTGAAGTTGCCACTCTTGCTTGGAACGTGAAAAACATTCATAATTGTGTGCAATTTTTCAATTAAAAATCATCATGAGACAGATTTACATGTAAAACCTTTTCGGCAAAAAACACATCAGATAAATTCTAGTAATAACTGTCCTATATTAAAGGATGATCTATATTTATATGAATATTTAGATATCATATTAGATTTTTTACATGTAAAACCTTTTCAGCAAAAAACACATCAAACAAATTCCAGTAATAACTGTCCTAGATTACATATACAAGGATAATCTATATTTATATACATATTTAGATATCATGTTAGAGTAGAACTATAATAAACTTATTCGAGTATGATCTTATCAATTTAAATTATAATCCAGCAATATAATATACCTTTATCTGTATACTCTAGGGATGTCCGTCCATCTCACTATCGTGCGTCTTCTCCATAATCCTTTCAGTCATCTCACATCTGTTGTAAAAATCATATCACATCTCTCAGACCTGTTACATATCACACCTGTCCCAACCGAAATTTTTTGTTTTTCTTTCTGTTCTTTGCTTCGTTTGCTTTCTTTTTCGTTTACCCCTTCACTGTTTTGTTGGGTACAGAATTGTCAAAACTCTTGAATAAAAAACGGTGCAGTCTTCATCAAGTAGTGCCGCATATAAGCAACTCTACTTGCCCAACTCAACTGCACCTTTGAATTAGGGATACTTGCATACCCAATCATTAATACCATATAAACAAACCACCATGTGAGTAATTAATTAACCAGTTATAATATAACTACAAAAACCTCACCAACTTTGCACAGAGAAATATCGAGCAGAAATACTTGTTAAAGCAAAACATGTGCGTGTGCAATTTGCACATCACAATATGAAACACAGGGTGCAGTTTGGCAGCACATCATACACCAATCTATAATTATATATGTGTATACACACACTAATGATCTAACAATTTACATTACCCACCACACTTTGTATTGGAAACATGCATGTATAAGGTACACCAACAAAGAGTTCTACAGCACCATATCTCCCTTTGAGAAGTAACACATCTTTCTAGTTAATGGCACAATCCCTTGATTAACCAAGCTCAAGAACGTGCACTATCTAGACGTACACCCTCTCTCAAATGCATCGATCCCAACCATTTATGGGGTTTTCAGAAGAGCAAGGCCTTGACTTGTGAGTTGTCACCACCCTACGATCTGGCCATGCCCGGCTGCTTTCACGATCTTGAAGCTTTTATTAATTATAGCCCACTTATCTACACTGATAGCAACACAATTAAGCTGCGGAGTGCTGACATCTTCTAGCTAGAAGTTCGATCCGTTTGAGCTGTTGACCATGGAGGCGTCGACCAGCAAGCTCGAGTCTCCCATCCCAAAATCTTGGTAGTCGAGCAGCCAGTCCGTCATGCCGACGTCCCATGGCAGCGCCGGCGCGGCAGGGGAGATGCTACTGAACTCGTCAACGTCGTTGACGGCTGTGAAGTTGAGCCATGGCTCGTCGCCGGTGGGCAGGTCCTCTTCTAGCAGCCACTTCACCAGAGGGTCCTGGTAATGGCTGCTGCTGCTGCTGCTGCTACTGCCACCGGCAGTGCTGGCGGTGTTCGTGCTTGACTCCGGCGGGCTGGCACCGCCGGCCGACATGTCCCTGACGACGTCGTCAGGCTGCGCGCTTTGCTGCCTGGTCGCCTCGCCGGACTTGGACTCGGCCGTGACGGTGGACTGCGAGGTGGTGGTCGGGCTCGCCTGCTTCCGGTCGAGGGGCTCGTGCGTCACCGGATCGATGCCCATCTTGATGAGCTTCTTCTTGATGTGCGTATTCCAGTGGTTCTTGATCTCATTGTCCGTCCTGCCCGGTAGCTTGGCAGCAATCTTGGACCACCTGCATGGACACAATTAACATTGAAAATCGAAAAGTGTTGATTAAATTTTGCAGTAATTCTCATGGAGACATCATGCATACGTGCATGATTAAGTAAGAATAAAAATTATTAACTCAGGGAGTCTTACATGCCTAAAAAATGTCGAATTCGTGACTGCTTGATTGAGAACCTACTAATGATGATTTCAGTCGAGTACACGCTAGAGATCACTTTTAATTATGCATTTTTAAAAGATAGAAAAAATAGCAATTCAACCCTTGTCAATCATTTCCGCAAGTACCACCGGCTTACTGATGAAGCTACAAAGAATTCCTGTTCCATACCAAAAAATAAGCTCTAAAATATAAGACATACATGTTATTAACTTTTAACTAATAATTAAACTAAAAATATCTAAGTTTTAATAACATTTTAACTAATAATTAAACTAAAAATATTTAAGTTTAATGTTATGCATATCATATAGTTAGATTATTATTTGGACATATTTTTATATATTGTTATCTTAATAGTAGTTGATGATATAAAATAAAAGTAACTAATGATCGATACATTCTATGTTAAATACCATATAAAAAACTTATGTTTTATATTTTAGAATGAAGATAATACTCTATTTACATCGTTGAATACATATTGTACATGCTCGATCCGTTAATCAATCATTAGAGTGTAAGGGAGACATGAAAGTGTGAGACTGACCAACCTACTCTGTCCATAATTTACTGCCTACTTGTATTGTCTATGCACGTTTTTACATAGCCGTGAAAACTGAAAACAGGTCATCACTTTCATCAGCAAATGCAAATATTTTGCTGGCTTGAAGTGCATCTCTCAATTAGAGATCAAAACCCGTCTCGATCTCATCTATTTCTTTAAGCTATCTGAGGAGTAGCCTTTTAAATTAATGAGTAACAAAACAACAAAGTGGTTGGTAGTGACCTTAAAAAAGCTCTTCTTCCATTTTCCAGTGAGCCAACTGGACCTAAGAAGGCTAAGATGGATGCTTTCTATTTCTGAGTCCAACGTGTAGGGCTTTCTTAGCCACACAAGCCAAGCTAGTGGCTGCCAGTGCTCTAGAATACACATCAAGAAAGTGATACAAGAAAAATTCAATGGCCATCTATGATATTTTCTATGGTTATGACATTGTAGGTCACCAAACTCTACCTCCAAACTCTACCGTGGAGCATGTAGAGCCTTTCCAAACACAACAGCTCCACCATTTCGTCTAATTAATTTATATAAAGACTTTTATGGTACTATAATTTGTATGAGGTATATCTAATGTGCAAACCCCTAATTAATTTAGTGTTGACATAAGAAAATCAAAACCAAAAATAACATAAAATCTGGCGCATGGAGTTATTTTTTCCTTGTGGATGCCATCATGTAGTACGATCCATTTGTTTCTTCTACAAATTTTCAAAATATCTACATCAGTTCGTACGACAGTGATTGAACAAACACTAGCTATCTTCTGCCAAAAGTAAAACCAGGAACTTAATTAATACTCCATATCAAGGACCACAATTAAGCATGTTCATACTTGGGTTATCTCGCACATTTCAGCTTACTCCATCATTGAGAAGCTAATCTACGCATGTCTTTGATGTTTCCTCGTACGAATGTACGATAGCAATAGAACACCAGTTTGCCATATGCTTCTTCTACCAGTTTACAAAACATAACTTTACAGATTCAAAAGCAATTATATTACTAATTTACGCATAAGGGAAAACAGAGTATCATTTCCTATTTGGTCGACTGAAGAACTATGCTTAATTTTTCTTGAGAGCGTTTACAGGATTGAAACAGGAGATGCTCAAATCCGGACTAATAAGCTATCTAACAACTCAATAGATTCTTCCAATAAAAAATATAAACAATCGATGAATTGCAAGCGTATATATATGGGGCTAGTCACTCATATTTTCTTAAGTATCGGGCTTAAATTAACAAAAGCAAGCTAGCTAGGTCAACAGTTGCGCAACTACAATATTATTGTTGTTTTGCACATGTATATTTTTTCCCTGTGAGAAGCTAGCATATAATCAGCTTTTGGCTTTTGCTATAATAAAATCCATATGTATTAACTTCTAATATGGCTTGGATCATATACAACAAAGATGGATGGAAAATAGTTTGATTCTAGAAAAGATTTTCCTTTGTCTTCTCCACGTTATATATGTCAATGGCGAAAGTTCTAGATCCTGACTGGCCATCAACAGTGTCGAAAGTCTATCTACTTCTTAATTTATTTCTCATGCAATTAGGTTTACTACGTACCACATATTCCAAGCTAGGTTTTGTCGCGTTCAAAGCAAGAAAGAAGTAATCCACACCTTGACAGAGATATCAAATGCATGAGTCAGGGGGTCTAGTCTACGCTTAATTAGGTTGCTGACTTGTGATGGTTACATTTAGGCAGTTTCTTCCATAGTTTTACCAATCAGTGGACAGTTGTTCCTACGTTTTACCGTGTTTGTTGACAAGAAACGTACGTGCTAGTCTACGAGATTAATTACTTCATTGAAACGGTAGGTCCTGTGTGTTTTGTATGTACTATTTCAACTTATAAGGTAAATAAATTTTTTATATACTATTTAACACAAAATATTGATTATTACTTACTTTCAGTGTATATCATTAATAACTATTAAGATAACATCACATGAAAATACTTTAAATATCAATTTAATTACGTAACATTTATGACACTAAATCTAAATATTTTAGCTTAATTATTAGTTAAAATTTATAAATTTTGAATTTCCTAAAAATATAAACGTCTACATCTTATATTCTAGAACCTACTTTAATACAACGTCTTATATTTTAGAACCTACTTTAATACTTTCTTGGTGACGCGCACATGTACAAGTTTACTTGACTATGACAAAAGCAGTCGTCGTAGACTGTGATGAAGGTTTATCTACGTGCCAGTGATGTCATGTACATGTAATCGCTTCTTGGTTACATGAGTGATTGACAACCTATGACTTCGTTGTCAAGCAGTACTGCAATTTGGTGTGCTTAGCGACCTCACGCATTGATAACACGTACCTATGTCGTCAGGCGTCTTTGTACGAAAAAATGAGCATGCAGGTACTCTTAATTTCCTGGACCTTATTATGTCCTTATTATACTATGCACAGTTATCGGCTAGCTGCTACTGTTTTATAGGTGTAGAGATAAAGCTCTGTCTATATGAAAATCTTACATGGTTAATTAAGACATGATGTGAGAAGTGAGAACCTAATGATCATTGGCATCGTTAGTTCATATACGCATGCATGCATATGCATTTGTGTATAGTTGTATACTAGTACGAACACTGGTGTGTTGTGTATATGCATGGCACGTACCTGTTGCCGAGCTTGGCGTGGAGGTCGATGACGAGCTGCTCCTCGGCGTCGGTGAGGAGGCCGCGCTTGAGGTCGGGGCGGAGGTAGTTGGTCCAGCGGAGGCGGCAGCTCTTGCCGCAGCGCAGCAGGCCGGCGAGCTTCGGCACGGCGCGCCAGCAGCAATGGCCGTTGGTCATGATGAAGCTCATCAGCTTCTTGTCCTCCTCCGCCGTCCACGGCCCCCTCTTCACCACCAACTTGTCGCAGCACGGCTGCCTCCCCATCAGGCTACGTACCCCAACCTTTTTTATAGATAATAAATATATCACGCGCCGCCGCCGCCGGTGGCCGTCTACCTCTCTCTGTATATGTGCTCCGCCGCCGCCGCCGACGCCGCCGAGAGACCGCGGCGAGCTCACGCCAAGCTGCTGTAATAAAAGGCCGGCCGCCTCGTTGGTAGCTTTAGGCAGGCGAGGCGGGTTGGCTAAGCCTGCATCAAACAAAGGGCTAGCTTTTTAATCTCTCCAGTGACAAGTACCTCGCAACTGCAGCCGGAGCATGCGCGCGCGAGGCTATATATAGCGCTCTTCCTCAAAGCTCATTTTAATCCCCGGCGACGGCGACGGCGACGGCGACGGAGCCAGCTCGCTGACTTGCTGCGCCCACAAGCACTTGCTGCACACAAAAAAGATCGACATGTGTGGAGGTCTCAAACTCTCAAGCAGCAGTTGCGCCTTGTGTTGCACACCTGCACCCCGGCCAAGCTAAAAGAAACTGTTGCTCGATCGATAGTTCCGGCTGCATGCTTTGCCCCTGAAACAAGAGAAGATGTCAAATGTACAGTATCAAGCTCTTTACACATATTCTTAAAAAAATGTTGTGTTTCTAAAAAAACTATGAAATTATTTATCTAGAGTAAGCGTGAATCTGCAATAGAGCAATTTCACGTAGCTTAACAACATGAAACAATGATATCATACCTCAATTAACAATGATTATAATAAACTTATATAGTTATATAGACTAATGAAAATAAGATCAAGTAGTGCAAACCATAAAATTATAAAATCTAAGGAATAAACAACTTCCACTTTATATTAACAAAAAATTATTATGGTTGAAAAAAATAATTTCATTTAATACTTGTTTGATTTAGTTTCTATCTTTTTAACAAACAAATTATAAACAAATTAGTTGAAAAAGCTAAACCAAATTTTTTATTTAATTCAACTTTAGTAGTTTTCTAATAAAAAAGTTGAACCAAACTAAGTAATAAACAAGACTTCCATATGTTTAAGTTCTGACATTAACTGGACTATCGACCCTTTTAGGAAGCAGGGGACATGAAAGCTTCTGACATTAACCACAAGAATTGGTCGTAACACTGAGAGCCTTCAGTTTTATGAATCATGAAAGCTTACATCGATCTCGAGGCGTATTGGATGGCCTGATCTGCTGCTGCATCTGCTGCAAAGATTTCCATTTTATCCCTCCCCGGATTCGAGGGTACGTGTAACATCAAGAATAAGGTGCCCCCACCAAAGAAAAGCTACAGTCTGGTGTGGCTGAAGTCTTCTGCCACATCCGTTTCCCGCTGGTGAATGTCTCTGCCTGCCAACCTCGCCGTGGTTGCGCCCTTACGCAATGATCCCATCAACCATTCCGTCAGCCACAAACCACCGGCTCGATCATATCGCCGGCCCAGGTTGCAGGGGTAGTAGCTAGCTGCAAGCCTGAAAACACACAGCATCCGTCGTCCTCGGAGCACAACAGGTTGGTTAAAGCACTCTGCACGCTGCAATTCGCACCTGGCTTTAGCTGTAGAGGTCGACCGTCAGGCGTCGTCGACGCAGCAGCGACGGCGACAGGAGGTAGCTCGCTCCGCCATGTGTACAGGCGGGCGGTGGGTACATGCTTTGTACGATGGCAACCTGGCCGGCAAGGCGCGACGAACCCAGGAGCGAGACAGGGCGTCGTGTCAGCCATACCGATATGATCTTTCAGTCTGTCACCTTCCTCCGGCCTGTAGTTACTGATTGACTTGCTGTAATTTGTTCCTGTGTCAATATCAAGAAATAGGCATAAGATTCGCTGCACCGATAACAAGATGATCAAATACGATAAACTGTAGGCAAATGTTGATTCTTAGGTGCTTAGGGTTCACTACTTCAGCTAAGCTAAGATGAATGTGTAAGATGACTGACTGCAGCAGGGCCGGTCATCTGCAGCAACTAAATTGATAACAAGGCAGATTACTATTTACAAGGACAAATCCAGTTGCGAAGTGCACTTATTGTCAATAAGGAGTGGAACTCCTAGGACCAGTTTATGATTTCAGCTACATTTCCAAGGACAAACAAAGAAGAAGATGGGGAACTCATCGTGACCAGGTTCAGTCTTTCAGAGTCATGAACATGGCTGAAATAGTGCTAGCCTTCTCGGTCGGCAGGAGTCCATTTTATGATTATGTTTTGCTAGCTTCTACATACAGATTTACTTGATGGGAAGTTGGAAGGTGCGAAGAACCATGGAGAAACAGAGTCACATATCAGCCATGCCTGAGAACATCCTTCTTAGGATCTTCAGACTGTAGTACTAATTGACATCCTAAAATAGGCGATCCAACCAAACGCCAGACATCCCTGTGCTTATCTGTCAGTATCGGGAAAAATGATGTTAGGTTCCGCAGAGAGTAAATACCTGAAAAATGAGATCGTACCCAATAATATGATCTTTTCAGCTACAATATTCCATCAAGGAACAGCAAGTAGTCTATAACAAGGTGCAGCAATTCCATTAATTCCGTGCACTAGAACAAATTATGAGCTGCATCATCTTTGCCCACTGAGATGAACTCCAAGTTCTGTACTCTTAAGATTACACAGAGGAGGGTACAGACACTCGCTTCTGCTCATAAATGACGTCAACAGACAAAGTAACCATCTGCAGGTATATAACTGATTCTGCCGACATGGGAATGAAATGACCGTGCTCTGTAACAAAAGAACCCCCATCAATTTCAGAAAATTGAGATGAGAAGAAACTTTTAAGAAATCTTTTGTGTAAAATGTGTCAATTAAAACTCGCTTCTGCTCATAAATGACGTCAACAGACAAAGTAAGTAACAATCTACTGCTCATAAATGACGTCAACAGACAAAATAAGTAACAATCTGCAGCTATATAATATAACTGATTCTGCCGACATGGGAATGACATGCCCGTGCTCTGTAACAAAAGAACCCCCATCAATTTCAGAAAATTGAGATGAGAAGCAGCTCTTAAAAATCTTTTGTGTTAAATGTGTCAACTAATGTGGTTCAGATCCTGAGCTAGTCTACACCTAAAGCATATCTTGGAAAATCCCAGGAATATATATCTTGTGTAAGGTGCAAGGAAATTTAGATAATATAATAGTAACAAACTATGTTATCTCGGCAATCAAAGGCCAGGCGGCTAGAGTGATATTTTCATGCACTGCCATTTTAATAGATGCTTTCAGCTAACAAAATTTATCATCAAAGCAGTGAGGGAGAACAGTGTTCTTTTGCCACCACATAATATGGGGTTTACTATCTTAACCTGCATGGATGATTCAGCGCAGCCAATTTGCTTCACCAAGATCTGTAGTTAATGAATAATAGCTTGGATCTCTTGGTATGAGAAAGGTACTTGAGCATAGCGAAAACATGAAGATACCGAACAGGCGAACATAAATCAAATAGAGAGATGAGGCGTTGCCTGAAAAAAAAAAGAGAGAGACATGAGGTTTTTAACTGATCCAGACTAACGACCACAATTCAGAATTTCACCCTTAAAGAAAAGCAGAAACAAAGAGTGGCAGAGTGAGACAACCTTTAATCAAGTTCTTTAGATTAGCAAATCTAACATGAACTAGTGATTTTGCAGAGACAATGAAACACATACTGGAAATTCAAATGACTTTTTTCAATTTTCAATTTAAATTTGTCAATCTTTTTTACCATATGCTTTTAAAAGGGTAGAGGGGGTAAAAAACTCAAGGACATGAATAGCAGCCAGTCTATATCGAACTGTATTTTTTATGTGTGGCTATCAAATTTACAAAAAGAAAATAACGAGAAACAAACATTACTTTTCAGTACTGATGGCACCATAAGAATGTGATTTTTCTTGGTGGTAGGTCAATTCCATCCTGTCTTCCAAGACTTATGCCACAAGATCTAAGACAGAGACAAGCAATGGTGTGCATTTCAAATACTGTTTGATTCCCTGCAACCCCACATCTATGTTCATTGCATGAATGGAAGACAATAATCAACAAATAAAGCTGATTTATTTCAGTGGTCACATGACAGGAAAAACTGTACTTTTAACACATATGTCTTCATTTAACTAACTTGCTGCACCATATTATATAAAAATATGTTCACTCCAATCTTTTGTGCTTCAAATCATATTACTACATTCTCTCAATCATCAGGGGTTTGATCCCTACAATGAACACAATATAACAGCAATTACTACCTAGTTCTTGTGCACTTACCGACAAGTGTAACAAGATTAAAGTACAAATTCTTGCAGCTAAGTACAGCAATTTCCTAAAGCTGAGGCTAATACCAGACCTAATGGTTCTTCTTCATGTTATGGAGATGACTACCATCAGTTAGAAATGTTTAACTAACGTAATTGAAAAGGTTCCGATATTTCCAATCAGCTAAATTTAGTGAATAAAAACTTGGATTACCAACCTTACATCTGGAAACCGTGTAATCCGATGTGAGTTTGATTATAAGGCATAATGAATTGGGTAGGAAAAGGTCAAATTTCATCTTAATACCGTGGCTTCTTGCATCTTGATTCTTGAATTCAAGTTCCCTCAGTAAGACATTCCCCATAAACTTATCGCAGGTCCACAATCCCTTGATGAACAAGATTGCAGTAATCAGCTGGAGTACTGGGCTGCCAGGAAAATTTAGCTTCTTCAACGTACTGAACTATTCATGGGTAGTTTTATTTGATAGACAGGTAATAAAGGTGTATTTTATTGAAAGTTGGAACAATTCAGTTTATTTATCTATACATGAAACATATTAATTTATCTCTATCCATAAGAAGTTGGTGCATTACTCCTATGCTTTCATGGGTTCTGGATCTGAAATTTGACTGTGAATGCCAAATCTATGACATCCGCACTAAAAGGCTGGGTCCTAATCCAACAATACTTAGTATCACAAAGCAACAAGTTACGATGTTGAGGAAAGGGACTTGTAAGTTGTAACAATTTACCACATTCATTCCTAGTTTTAACTTGTCACTACAGGTCGTATGGTAACACAATATAAGCTGTACTGCCACTTAATTACACTACACCAGGATATTGGGTTATAGGAAATAGTTGGTAGTTGGGTTGTTTATTATATTATCTCCTTCAAGGGATTTTTAGCAAGACAAAGAATATCCATACAACCCTTTACAATTCAAACATCATATGTCATTCCACGGCACTTGGACCACAAGATTTTAAACCAGTGTTCAGGACTCTGGTGTCAGTAAATTCAATTTCCCAAGCAATGGCTATGCGCTGTAAGGCCACAATTAGTTGATCATCGTCATCGTCAGGACTGTTTGATTATTGATTAGAGAGTTCCTACATGCTGCTACATCACACCTTTGTTGTTGGGAGTTTGAACTAAATGGGGATGATCTGAACCCAACCTGGTCAGACCTCACTCATGAAAATCTCAAAACCTTACTTGCCCCTGTCTTAACCAATAACTTGGCAAGTTAAGCATAGGACATAGCATACTGACGGCATTGCACACCACTAGAAATTTCATGGCTATCCGCCATGGGACGTTAACCCTACATGAATCGAGTAATCGGGTAGTCCAGCTTGCTGTGTGGTACAAGAGACCAGACTGCATCAGGCAGGTTGCAATAAAGGGGAAGTTTCAGTGGAGTGAGCACAAGACTGTGATACAACCTGAAAGAACAGCACGGCAGGAGCAGATGAATCTCGGTGAGGAACAGAGCTGTGAGCTGACCAGCAGCGGGTGTCTCCATGACGACGACCTCGCGTTAGACGACCCCGTGGCCACCAGCGAGCGACCTTCCCCACGGCTGCTCCTGGAAGGGGCGACATGGAATGGAGACACGCAGCAGTCAAGTAAATGCTGCCCCGCCCACGAGCGGGCTGATTGCAACCTGTGCTTCTAATGCGAACGCAAGGTGAGATGCACCCATCTAAGCAAAAGCGTAGCTCGAGTGCGGGGGATGAGTTGTTCGTGTACCTGTCCCCTGATGCGTCGCTCCCGGATGAGAATTTGCTTCCGCCGTGGCACTGTGATCACCAAACCGTGGGGCAGGGAGACGAGGAGAGTGAGGAGGAAGATGGTGTGTGTGTGT
>KE372762.1:298918-314267 GCA_000418225.1 Zizania latifolia | reverse complement strand
TCCACGGCAACCTGGAGGATCGCAACCCCACCATCCTGCTGCCCAACCAGTCCGACGATATCTCCCACCTCGCCCTCGACATCGGCGGTACGTTCTCACGGATATAGCTCATTCCTCAGCTCCGATCGACCTCCGCTTGGCGCCTCTCGGTCTTAGTAGATTCAGTTCGCTGCCTAATGTCATCCGCCGGAAGTAGTTGATGTGGAGTGCTGTGTGCATGGGAGATAGTTAAGTCGATGAAAGCTGAGAATCAAATAGTGGATGGATCATGGATGCTCTCTATAATATCAGTACTAAGAAGCTAGCAGTCGGGCTTAATGCTGCCGCACTGTCATTTGCTTGTTATGTATGCTCAGCACTGAACGTTGTGAACCACCTGTAATTATTTAGTTGAGTAAACTCCAGATTTTTGACAATTGGTTTCTGAAACTAATGCGTCCTGCACCTCAGAAATGAAAGCATGTTTGCCATTTAATTTTCTTGTTCATAAGCTCTGGTTTTGGCGATCAGTCCAAAACGAGAGCCACAATCTCTCATTCTCTTCCTGATTGCCAATGTCTTACCATTTTGTACACTGAAGTGCTGAACTGTACATTTTCCTCCAGGTTCTCTTATAAAGTTGGTATATTTCTCACGGCATGCGGAGCACTCCAATGAGGACAAGCGTAAGATATCCATAAAGAGAAAACTTGGGATGTTTAATGGTGGCAGGAGGAGTTACCCAATTCTTGGAGGGAGGCTCCACTTTGTAAAGTTTGAGACTGGGAAGCTAAATGAATGTTTGGACTTCATTTCTTCCAAACAGCTACATCGTGGTGGTATGCAAGAATTACTTTATTGTAACAAAAATTAAAATATTTTATGTTTTGACCTTTGGAGTGTCCATGTATTTTGTACACTTAATTACTAATGTTATTATAAGATATCCTTTTTAAGATTACCAATAGCTTAGGTGGTCATAGATTGAGAATTCACCACATTATGGACAGGGATGGGAGGATATGTAATAGTCATTGAAGTTATAAATTTACTTTTGTCATGTGCATATATATTTGCACTTTCAAGAGTGACTAGTATCTTCTGTGTTTTGCCGTTGCGTCCTCAAATCCTTATTCTGATGACATGCTTGAGTTTGTGTGTTTCATTTTTTTGTCAAACATTGCTCATTGTCATGTCCATTCTGGAAGTGTAACATAATAACATTTGTCTGATTTGATATATGCTACATGAGGGTAAATACTAATATGTAAATCGCTTAATTCACTTTTTTGTCCCCATCATTCCCCTACTGTTCTGTTTACTTTCTTAGCATTGAGTAGAACTTTTATGCTGCAGGGGTTGATTCACCTTCGTGGCGCTCAGGAGCTCAGCCTGACAACATTGTAATCAAGGTGACAAATAATGAGATAGCATCCTTAAGATCTATGAAGTTTGTTTGGTCAATGCATCAATTAAAGTTTGTTACTGTTCATTAGCACTTGAAAATTTGGGTACTAATCAATTCTTCTTGATGCTACCTTTTAATTGTAGTTGTAGATGGCTACTACTGATGGTTTTGGTGAATAACAGCCATAAGACTGTAGACCAACCTATAGTGAACCTTGACAAGATTTTCTTTTTCTTTCTCAAGATTAGCTCTTTAATGGGAACATGTCATAATGGTTCCACTTAATAGAAGTAAATTGTTTTTTACATTATCTGTTGATTTTTGCATGAACAGTTTTTACTTATTAGGATCAGACTGCGTACTTGATGTTTTCACGTTCGAAATACTGATCCAGTTATCATTCTCTTGATGTGCGGCATTAAAATTATATAGTTTTATTGATTATGATATTTTGCGGAAAGGCAACAGGTGGTGGAGCATTCAAATATGCTGATCTCTTCAAGGAAAGGTTGGGAGTCAGTCTTGAAAAGGAAGACGAAATGGACTGCCTTGTAGCTGGAGCAAATTTTTTGCTTAAGGTTTCTATTTCTGAGTTACACTAGTACACTACCCTATTTAGGTTGAATCCTACTATTCAGTTTTATATTGTACATGGTTTTTATAATGGATTAAGCCAGTAAAGCACATTTAAAATTGATTTAAGGTTGTTCACATTCAAAGATTTAAATTTCATGCAAGTTACTAAGACTTTTATGTGTTGCCAGTCTATACGTCATGAAGCCTTCACACACATGGATGGCCAAAAGGAGTATGTGCAGATTGACCAGAATGATCTGTTCCCATTCCTTCTTGTTAATGTGGGGTCTGGTGTCAGCATAATCAAGGTACCTTGCAGGTTGTCTTTTTTTCAATTGGCCTTTTTCTTGGTTTGCTGGATTTTGTTGATTCTTCTTTTCAAAGGTTGATGGGCATGGGAAGTTTCAACGAGTAAGTGGAACAAATGTTGGTGGTGGTACATACTGGGGACTGGGGAGGTTAATGACAAAGTGCAAGAGGTGTTTTTTCTGCTCATGGACATCATACATTTCTGTTGAGATTTCAGATGTTTGAGTACTCTTAAAAGTACAAGTTTGTTTCAGTTTTGACGAATTACTAGAGTTGAGCCAGCGTGGAGACAACAGCACGATTGACATGCTTGTAGGAGATATATATGGTGGTCTGGACTACTCCAAGGTAATTGCTAGCATCAATTATGGAAATCGTCTTGTTAACATTTTGATAATCCATTAAGTTATTGTATAATGTATTAATGTATGCTTTTGTATGAATTGATATAAGATGGTAACCAGACTTGGTACTATCCAAGCTTATTATGTTCTGAAAAGTGCAGAACAGAAGTCCTTAAAGTGCCTAATTCTTCTCGTGCGTTACTAATTATTTTGTGCTTCTTCTGTATGGCAGATTGGCCTTTCAGCGTCGACAATCGCCTCTAGTTTTGGGAAGACAATTTCGGATAACAAGGAGCTATCAGATTATAGACCTGAGGATATTTCACTCTCTCTGTTACGGATGATTTCATATAACATTGGTCAGGTATGACAATGTTTTTGATGTAAGCTATGGCTTAGAGAAACAATCAGTAACAAATGGGATAACGGTTTAATACGAATGGCTCAATCTTCATCAGAATTTTCCATAGAGATGCACATTCAGCGATGTTTTTGTAATTTTGAAAGTTTGAACAAGTGATCCAAATATTGGAGCGTGGGAGGTGAGTCCCAACATGGACAACAGCAATCGTATCTGAAAAACAAGCAATAGAATGACATAATTTTCAACGTGTATTTTGGCATCTAATGTTCTTTTTTAAAGAAAAAAGGCAGTATATGTGTTAGTGGAATTGGAAAAAATTAGTCCAGAAGCTAACAGCCTAACACTGCTAAAGATGATATTAGATGACAATTCTAAACAATGAATCCTTCTGTTGCTAAAGGTGTATGGTTGCTTCTTATGGTTCACAGTAGTGAATTAAGATAGTGTGTGTTGTTATGTATACTAGGATGTAGTCCAAATGGCTCATACATCAAAGCTGGTGCTACGTGTCTTTATGTTCTGGGTTGAGTTTATGATGTACTATACTGAATTTTATTGAAAAATTATATTCAACAGAGGATTCATAAGTCCATCGAATTTTATCACTTGTCACACTACCAATTCTAATGGTACTGGTGCATCACAGTTTTTAACTCTTTGCCTTAAGTTGTCTAGTTTATTGTGGTCAATTTTCATCTTTTCTATCTCTCCTGACTCTCCATTAGAACTGACCCAATTGTTTTGTTTTTTTGTAGATTTCCTATCTTAATGCACTCCGATATGGACTTAAGAGAATATTTTTTGGTGGATTCTTCATTCGTGGTCATGCCTACACCATGGATACCATTTCTTTTGCTGTACATTTCTGGTAAAATTTTCATGTAGTTTCTTGTTTTTATGTTGCTCAACAGTAGTTTAGTTAATTTTTAAAATAATTTCCTCCCCAAATTCAGTTGAAACTGTATCTACTTCAAACCAACTTATACTATATATCTGAAAAGGTCAAAGGGAGAGGCAAAAGCCATGTTTCTGCGTCATGAGGGCTTTCTAGGAGCACTTGGTGCATTTATGAGTTATGAGAAGCATGGTCTTGATGACTTGAGGATACATCATTTGGTTGAACGCTTCCCGATGGGTGCTCCATATGTTGGTGGGAAAATTCATGGGCCTCCTCTTGGAGATCTCAATGAGAAGGCAAGAATATCTACTGTTGATCATGGTTACCTTGGTTACCTTAATGGTTTTGTTGGTTAGTTTAGTTATTTTGTAGTTCCTAACATCCTTCATATAGAACATATTGTTGCTTGACATAGACATCAAAATGGAATAACATTCCAACTAAAATCCACACATGCACTTAAAAACAGACTCTTGGCACTTAAAAACAGACTCCTGGCACTTAAAAACAGACTCTTGACTCGTGGTTATCATTCTGGCTCTCTGCTATTTTGGTTGACCTGTTCAACATGTTAGCCATTAAATGATTTATGTTTGGTGACAGAATTAATAATCATGTGAAAGTATACTTCTTGTCAGATATCATGGATGGAGAAGTTTGTGCAGAAGGGTACTCAGATTACAGCACCTGTACCTATTGGATTTCCTGCTACGACAGGTATGGGAGGTTTTGAAAGGCCTACTGCCAAGGGCAACATTTTGCGGTCTGATGCAAGTGCCGCTCTAAATGTTGGCGTTCTTCATCTTGTACCCACACTGGATGTCTTTCCACTGTTAGAAGATCCAAAGATGTAAGCCACAACCACCCAGCTTCACTCTCTATAATTTATATGAAAATTAATGCCATTTTGGAATATCAAGGGGTATTTGTAGCAAATTCAGTATGGAAGCTGGAGCTCCACTTTTGGTACTGTAAAAGATCCAAAAGTTACGGGTGGATACTGGGTAATTTGCTAAAAGCTAAAGATACATCGAACTCATCACTTCTTGAAACGTTTTCAGCCAGAAGTAATTGAGATGCTTTACCATATATCCAAACATTTGAAATTGCCATTTCCATGTTTCTTAAATATAAAAAAACTGCACCTCAGCCAACAGGGGTCTTGATTTGAACAACTCAACTCAAATCTTCCCTTGTATTAATTAGCTCAGGGTTAAGCAATATGGGTTCTTTCTTTCACCAAATCACTGAAGCAATTCTTACTGTCCTTACCATTTAAGGGAACAACTTATTTAAATAATTTAATCCTACATATGCATGCTGACATTGCTTGAGGGCAAGCTGTTTTATTGTGTGTAATCTTCTTGATTGTTTGATGGAACAATTGCTATCATGTGCAGCTCAACTTTAGATCCTGTGTAAGTTATAATATATTATCGGTATTGCAGGTATGAACCAAACACAATTGATCTTGATCTGAATGAGTTCAAGTAAGTATTCTATTTCCCTTGTTCTTAGGTATCTTGTAGAAATCGAATCCTTTGATGATATCTGAGATATAATGTACTAGGTACTGGTTCAAGGTTTTGTCAGACCATTTGCCAGACCTTGTCGACAAGGTATGATCTACTTATTTATTGCAATATCCTTGTATAGCTTACAAGAGAAGGCTTCAGAGTTTTCTTTCACAGTATGACATTATGACTAAGTGATAACTATTTTTTTTTCATGCTCCTTCTCTCCCCTCTCCCTGTGAGTGTGCCTGTTTGCTGGCAATCTCATCTCATATCATTTCTCAAAAATCAGTCCAGATTATTGTTGGATCCTCATACATTATAGCGAAGTATGTAAGGCCCTAACAACATGCCAACAGTTTGCAGTGTTTTATTCCTATTGCTTTTTGTTGCTTTCCACCTAAGCAATCTTCTAGTCACACAAATGTTCCCATGTAATCTACATTTTCTATTAAGCAAGTTTGGCATTATATCTAGCAATTATTTCTTTAGCTTAAACTTAAGGGCCTGTTGGAGATTGATGAATGGATGATCTGACTCTTTGATCAACTAGTTTGAGGGTTCAAACGAACGAATTTAATGCTAAAAAGTTGATAAACGGCTTTAAAATATTCTTTAGACATTTTTTATATAGAAAGTTTTTGGAGAAATTGCGCCGTTTAGGAGTTTGAAAAGTGTGCCACACAAAAATCCGTGTGGATTATCCCCCAAGATGGGGCGCCAAATGGCGCCTTAATTAGCTCCTAGATCTGCAGTTCAGGCAATAGTAAGCATTAGAATTTATGTATTAACAATTTATGAATATACAGGTAATTGTTATGTTTGAATCTCCACCTAGTCTTGCTGTGAGTATTTGAAAATTGTTTTTTCTTTGTACTAATGTGTGCATAGCATTGTTGGTAGGCGGTTGCTAGTGAAGGTGGGACTGATGATGCCAAAAGGAGGGGGGACGCATTTGCGCATGCCTTCTCTGCTCATTTGGCAAGGTACACAGTTGCCATGACATGACATAAATTAGTGTGTTTATGTTTCCTTATTCAAAATTGGGCACTGCTTGTCTCTTAATCTGTTAAGATTGATACTGTAAACTTCATTGCATGATATCACTTCGCTCCCTAACTTTTTTTTGGGTCAGTTTAGGTTGATGGAGGAACCTGCTGCTTATGGCAAGTTTGGTTTAGCCGACCTGTTGGAGTTGAGAGAAGAATGTTTGAGAGAATTTCAGTTTGTCGATGCATATGTCAGCATTAAGCAAAGGTTAGTCCCTCTCACTGTTATGGGCAACAGTACAGCGCACTGTAGCAATTCGATTAGGGAAGGGTTTACCTTCCATTATAATAACGTCTATTGCTAAATAATATGTTAGGTTACTAAGATAGAGTTAGTTGGTATAATATCTATTAGTTAGGAAGGTTTTGGTATTATTAGGAATTATAGATTAGGAAAGAAGAGATTGTATTCTTAGTGGCAGTTACTGTCCACACGGTACTGTAGCAGGGACCCCTCCCTATTTAAGGGATAATGTATCTCTGTTATAATTAAGCAATAAAGAATCCTAAAGTTAGCCCTAGCTTGATTAGAGTCTCCTAGCATTCAGGACGAGCCCAGTGTTGACGAGAGTGATCTTGCATTTATCCTATTCTGTGAACCCTTATCCTACCCATGAACAAGCGTCCATAACACTATCTTGCTCTATATGTATGTGTGCATGCGTTTGTGTGCTTTTTTCATCTAATCATTCGTTTTTTCATGTGTGAAGGGAAAATGAGGCTTCACTGGCTGTATTACCTGATCTCCTCATGGAACTTGATAGCATGAACGGGGTATGCGACAGCAGGGCTAGCTTTCTGCTTAACTTAGTACCCAGCAAATTTCATCTGAATATTCCTTTTCATATACTGATGTTTTCAGGAAGCTAGATTGCATGCACTAATTGAGGGCGTCCTAGCTGCAAACATATTTGATTGGGGCTCTCGAGCTTGTGTGGACCTTTACCACAAGGGAACTATAATAGAAATTTATCGCATGAGCCGCAAGAAGATGCAACGTCCTTGGCGGGCAAGTATTCCAACTCTTAACTTTAAATATTATAGTTGTACTGCTAGAGTTACCCAAACTATTGATATCTTTTCTTTCAGATTGACGATTTTGACATGTTTAAAAAGAGAATGCTTGCTGACAAGAAGGATCAACCGTACAAAAGGGCACTGCTTTTCGTTGATAACTCAGGTGCTGACGTGGTCCTTGGAATGATTCCTTTAGCACGGGAGTTGTTACGCCGTGGAACTGAGGTATAAGTTGAAAAAAGAAAAAGCTAAACACATGTCCACCCTTTTGTTAACTTAATTCACAAACAGACAGGGTGCTGTTTCAAGAGATTATGGCAACTGGGTGCTAATGATGTATTCACATTTCTCTTCTCTTTCATGTTAAAAACAGAGTGAATGATAGATTGGGGGAGCACCCTTCTTGATGAACTTGAATTAATAGAAAGATGATTATGCAATTTGAAAGGCTTGTGAAATATCCCTTCTGGTTACAAACATGTTGATTTATATATAGACGTGGTACCAAGATGCAACTTTGACCACTAATTTCTATTTTAATACATTTTTATAACCTGAAAGTTATAATATTATGAAAGTGGTTTTCAAGACAAATCCATCCATGATTTTCATGCATCCAGTTTTTTGTGACTAGAGGGAGTAACTCTTAAAGTGAAATAAATTGGCAGGCCTTTAAGTTATAGTCCATTTTAATGATTCCTTGAGTTCAGTTATATCTGCCTTCTAGTGATATATAGATAATCAACTTGAATTGGTAACAAAATGTCAATTTTGTAGGTGGTTTTGGTTGCAAATTCACTGCCTGCTTTAAATGATGTGACCGCTAATGAACTGCCAGAAATTGTAGCTGAAGCTGCCAAGGTAAATGAATGGAAATTTATACTCCTTGTCCATCCTAGCTGTGCTGTCTACTAATACACCTATTGTTATCCCTAAGTTCTGTTGCTTGTTATTTATTACAGCATTGTGGTATACTTCGGAAAGCTGCAGAGGCTGGGGGATTGATTGTTGATGCAATGGCTGGCATCCGAGATGATCCCAAAGATGAACCCATGTCAATTCCCCTAATGGTTGTTGAGAATGGATGTGGCAGTCCATGTATTGATTTCCGGCAGGTTAGCTCAGAGCTTGCAGCTGCTGCGAAAGATGCAGATTTGGTAAGATATGCTGTATCTCTTTGAATTGAATGCATTTTCTTTTGGAAGATAAATTTTAAAGTTGTGTGGCTTGATATGTTGTTGGTTACTGTTTTAAATGTTGTGCAGTTAATCTTAGAGGGCATGGGACGAGCACTGCATACCAACCTCAATGCCCATTTTAAGTGCGATACTCTAAAGGTACTTGTTTCTGCAAACCGCTGATTTGTTGAAGCACAGTTACAAACTTTGTCAAGCCCCTTTTGGCCACATGCCAGCATAACTTTAACTCTGCTGTAATTATTGTACTGAATCAACCTTGGAAAAAAAATTAAATGCAACAAGTTTTTAGATAAATGCAACATTGGAGAAAAAATGCAATAATCTTTAATAAAAATATGCAACACCATGAAAAATTCGTACCAATTGGTCAATAGCCACTGTCGTTGCTAGTGGCCACTGCCCTGCCAGAGCCCTGCTTGCATGCTGCAATCTTCACTTGACCTCTCTGCATGCCTACACCAATGGCGTGGGGTGGAGGTATAGTAGCAATGGGCGGGGAGAGGAGGAAGTGCTGGAGCTCTTTGGGAAGAAAGTGTAGTGGCGGCGATCTTGGGAAGAACAAAAAGTGGGGGCAAGGGAAGTGATTAGCGGGGGAAAATGTTTTGGAGCAGAACTTTTTTGCATCTGACAGTGTAGTTGCCGTCTTGAAGTAATGGTTCTTGCGTCTATGGGTTGAACTCAATTGGAAATTTATTGCCTGTCGGTCAGACGGTCACTGTGTTCCAGTTGATAAGAGCACCACACTAAAACTTTGAATGGTGCCATGTCGTACTTAAATCCTGTATGTTTTTACAAGTTTAACAACAACAACAAAGCCTTTCAATTCCAACCAAGTTGGAGGAGGCTAGAGTTGAAACCCAACAGGAGCCATTAAATTCTGTATGTTTTTACAAGTTTAATGGGATGACTTTATGTGCAGCTTGCGATGGTTAAGAATCAGAGATTGGCAGAAAAACTTTTCAATGGAAATATATATGACTGCATCTGTAAATTTGAACCTGTTCCTTGAACAATTCGGAAGAGTTTGCTGTGGATTTGGTATGCTCTAGCACAGGAGCACCTAATAACAGGTACTGTCAACAAATCAGTTTTTCTTATATGTTGACTTCGGTTCTTGCTGAACCTAGACAACAATTTGGTCTTACCAGTCTTATCATTTTACTGTAATTTGCAGGTACAACTCAATGTCTCAATTCGTTTGTAACCGGTGGGGTTATGGTATTAGCACAGGCACATGATCTAAGCAAAATGCCAAATATATCGCAAGAACTAAGGATCCTTTCAATCTAATACCAAATACTCCTTAGATGGTAGTGAAGAATAAGTGTTGTTGTGAATAGTGCAATCTAAACAAATTTCCTGAACTTGTGTACCATGGAGTATTCGACATTATAAAGGCTTTTAAAGAACATTTACAGGAAGCATACGAGAGGATTCACCGAGAACGTGGTGTTTTTGTGTTCTTGCAGTCCTCAAATCAACTGGATGCTGCTCAGGACAACACTGTCGCTCCGTATTTTAGGTCTCTAGATTACATATGACCAACTGGCCCAGTTTGCTGAACTCTCTTGCTCTCCCAGCACTAGTTTACTGGGTAAGGTGAGAATTACTGACAGAATAGTAAAACGCAAGGGAAAGAAATGCAGGGAAGAGCAATATATAAAGTTGATTCTCAAATCAACCACTCAAACCTTGAGTTCCAACACAATCGAGAAGGAAGGGCTCGGCGCCATGCCAATTGAAGAAATGCACGTACCCGATGTAGGTTAGATTGAACACGGGTTTGATATGAAATTCACGGGTGCTTACCGATTTACTCGATTACCCTTGTTTCTGTTTTTCTCAGCTTCTGCTTTAGATTTCACTTTGGATTCTGCTTCTGATTTTGATTCCATTTCAGCTTTAGCTTAAGATTTTGTTCCAGCTTCTACAAATCCACAGGTTTTCTATCGAATTTCGGGTATTTGACATATTTGAATGTTTAGATTGAAACCTGATTGATTTACTCCGTGGAGGGGTTTTCACTTAACCCATAAGTTTGAGACCGACATCCCTAAAAGGGTCACAAAACTAGTAAACTATGATAACTTGACAGTGGTTGAACGGTACTAGCCAGCCCCGTTAGCCATGATAACCATCTGCCAAAGAAATAATCACAAACAAGTGATTCTGTCAATATATATATGCTTTTGATTCCTTCCGCTTCCCCTTCGCTCACGAGTCGCGGTTTCACATTCATTAAGACTCGTTCTCACGAAATAATCGCAAACTATGGCAAGTGATTGTGTCAATATATATGTTTTCCATTCATTCCACTTGCACTTTGCTCACGATCGAGTCGCGGTTCCACCACATGCATAAGAATGTAAGACTCGTTCTCACGAAATAACGAAGAAACTATGACAAGTGAAGTGATTATGTTAGTATGGTCTTGATTCGTTCCACGTCTTCCACACCTTGCACACGAGTCGCCGCGGTTCCACGTTCATTCACAAGTAGACTCGTTCAGTCGTTCTCTCTCAACTATTACTGCCTGCTCGTTCACGCCGGAGGCGACTCGCGGTATGCTTGCTGCAAGTTGCAACAGCCAGCGGGCAAGTAGCCAGGAAAATTGGTTCAGTCTCGTGAGTCAGTTTAAGGCTCGGTAGCTTAACTGGTAGGTGAAATAAGGTAAGCTCAAGCTTACATTTTAGCTTGGTGCCGAACTGAATTTAGTCTGAGCTAGTTCTTGAGTTACTCGTTTGGTCCATGAGTATAATTTATTGTAGTAATTTTAATTTATAAAATATTTTATTTAAATCTGATATCTAATGTATATCATGTCTTATTAGTTATTCATATTTTATTCTTAAACATGATATATTAACATATCATATTTAAATTTAAATATTATAAATTATGTTCTATAGATAACATATATTAAAATTTACTAGGCTCGTGAGCCATCTTAAACTTGCTTGAGCTACTCAACGAGTCGGATCGAGCTGAACCGAGCTTGTATTCTACCGAGCTATGTTGAGCCGAGCAGAACCGAACCAGCCCTAGCCGGACGTGTTGATTAAATCACGTTGGATTCCACATTTCCACCGCATCGCCCGCGCAATCCAGCTTGACCCGCTCGGCAAGTCGTTTAACGCACGCTGTGACAGACAGAGACACACCTACTCTGGTCTGCATCCCGTGTCGAAATCTGAGCCGTGCATAAAGCTAGTGATTAATTTACACTAGTATAATAGTTAACTATATATACATACTATATATTTAATATATGATCCACATCATCATCTCATAAAGTTTTTAGAAATCTATACATTAGTAGGTTGTAAGCTAATAACATGTTTCTCTTCTCTCTCCTCCCCTCTCTCTATCGCAACACCAAAAATCTGACGTGACAACTCTTTTAGCCTATTTATGCTACTTATATAGGCTTATTATACATGCTCTAATTAGTGTCTCCTGAAACGTAAGACATAAATTTTAATTTTACACGAATATTAATCATGAGCTAGTTTCGTGACATATATAACTATTAATATAATAATGTATTATAGTAGTTTCAAATATCAATATAATTATATGACATATATAACATTAAATCTAAAATTTTTAATTTTAGTCTGACTTTCTGAAAACACGTACGTCGGAACGGAGGTAGTATATAAAAGAAAAAATTTGATACAGGACATAGCATAAGTGTGGCGTAGACGTACAATGGGACTATGTTGTGGCACATCAGTTTTTGTGGTAATTTACTATAGAACATCATCAACACTATTTTATTCATTTCACGTTTTGAAACTTTTATAAATAAACGGATTGCCTCTCTGTTAGTTCATTTTGTTCCCCACTTACCCTCACACCTTTTTTCAGTTTGTTGCCTGCTAAAAACAGCATGCAATTTAGTTGTTCTTGTAGCCAAAAGCTACTTCCAATTACCCATTTTAGACAAAGTTCATATTAAACATTTCTAGTTAGTATAATAGCACATCTGATTTGACAATATAATCATTTCATATTTTAAAATAATAGAAATAAATAAAACAGTACCAGTGTCCTATAACAAAAGCTTTGCTAGCAAATGTGCTACCGTAAATGTCACGCTTATCCGGTGTGGTAGAAAATATTGATTATTTGTCACTTTAAATATATCTTCTTTGATTATGATATCACTCTTAAAACTGATATATAAGAATATTTAAGTCAATAAATATAGAAGTGGATAATAAAAATATAAAACTAAGAGTTATAAATTATTAAATCTATTCGTATGGTATAACAAAATTTCTCTATAAAAAACGGCATCCGCTCCGGTGATTCGCCGAGACCTCGCTCCACTGTCCACTCCACGCCGAACCGTGCGCGCCATCAACATGGGCGTCAGAATCCGGCTGCTGCTGCTGCTGCTCGTCGGCGCCGCGGCGGCGGCGGCCGCGGGGAGTAAGGAGGAGAAGGGCAGGGTCGGCGGCGGGCTGCGGTTCCGGCGCGGGAGCGGGACGTTCAAGGTAGTGCAGGTGGCGGACATGCACTACGCGGACGGCGCCCGGACCGGTTGCCTGGACGTTCTACCGTCCCAGGTCGCCGGCTGCTCCGACCTCAACACCACCGCCTTCCTCTACCGCCTCTTCCGCGCCGAGGACCCCGACCTTGTCGTCTTCACCGGTGACTTTGCCCACCACCAATCTCCCCTCCACCCCTTCCTTCCATGTCAATTACTAATTAATTCACTGATTATTTGTCGCTTCTCCTCTTAATCGTGAGAGGAAAACGATTTAACTATTTTAAATGGGAACTAACCCACTAATCCCGCCCCGTCGGATTACGCGTTAGTTTGATCAGGTAATATATGTGCTATTAATGAGTTCGTTAGCTAGCTAAATTTATTGTACTAGTTCATGTCCCCTTCTGAACTTGATACCGTGATACGTACAAGAAGAATGTCACGGGTTTCCAAAGTGATAACGATGTGGGGGCCGGGCAAGTGGGCAGCTGGAGCTCACTGTCTGAACTCTGGATTGGGTTCTGGTATTCTGATCTGTGGGGTGGAGGTCCCCAATGGCACAGCACGGCATGGCATGAATATTGTCATGCCCTTCTTGATTGATTGGCCCACTACGACCACGAGATGAACTCAGCTTGATGATGGCTAAGGTCCTTGCCAGTGATTATCACTTGGACACTTACTGCACCAAATGGAATTGAGCTGGCGGCCTTGGGGAACAGTACAAAATACGGAGTACAAATGTGGCCGCCCTTGTGATCTGATCATGTATTCATGGCTAGATCACAGTCTTTTTTTTTGTCGTGTCAGTCTCACGGGCAATCTTGGTTGATGTCTCAAAGCTGTAATCTTTGCAGCGCCTGGATGCATTCACTGCTGTTTTTGTCTGTTTTCGCCTTTTGGGTGTAAACAACACAGGTTACACAGCAACAAAATATCATTTACATATTTACGTTTTCATAGATAAAAGTAGGTTTGTTCAGTTATTCAGAATGTTGATGGCCATAGTATACTTAATAATGATTATTGTTAACCCCATTCTAAGGGTCACAGCTACACTATGTTTAGATAATAATTGGACGATGCTGTTTGGCAGGTGATAATATCTTTGGTAAGGATGCAACTGATTCAGCCAAGTCCATGGATGCAGCAATTGCCCCAGCAATTGATATGAACCTTCCTTGGGCTGCTGTGCTTGGAAATCATGATCAACAAGGTACGCTGTCACGCGAGGGTGTGATGCGTCACCTTGTCGGCATGAAGAATACCCTTTCTCGCTTCAATCCAGAAGGCGTAGAAATCGATCATTACGGAAATTACAATTTGGAAGTTGGTGGGGTTGAAGGAACATTGCTGGCTAACAAATCAGCACTCAACCTTTATTTTCTTGACAGTGGTGACGATTCTACTGTACCTTCAATCGGTGGATATGATTGGATAAAGCCTTCACAGCAATTCTGGTTCCAACAAACCTCTTCGAATCTCCAGGTGAATATGTTGTTCTTCACAAAGGGAATCATCTTGGAATTATACCCTGTCTCTGTCTACATTCCCTGCCATGCAGAATAGGCTCAAACGAAAATCTGGGTGTTTGCTTGGGAAGTTGCCATGCTTTTCTTCATCTTCTCGGTGCAGGAGAAATACTATCTGTAAAATGCATTAATTCATCTGTTGAAGAAATATTAACTCCGCAAAATGCTTCCACTAATTGTTCTAAGGTTTTAAATTGAGATATCCATCGTTATCTCAACACATAAGACACTTCCCTTGTGTGATGCTACAGTACTAAAAACTGCTGGTTTCTATATGTTCTGTGGATTCGAATTAAAGATAGCCAGATAAAACTGCCAAGATATTGCATGTTGATACTATCCGTCTAAAAGAGCTTATTGTGTCGTTGCTATGGATACATTTATTCCATGCTAATTTCTATGGAAAATGACAACTCTTATAACATGCAGACAAAATATAAGGAGGAGCAACCGAAGCAGAAAGAGCCAGCGCCTGGTCTTGTGTACTTCCACATTCCACTGCCAGAGTTCAGCAGCTTTAACGCATCCCATTTCAGAGGAGTGAAGCAGGAGCCTATCAGCTCACCATCAATCAACTCTGGGTTCTTTGCAACCATGGTGGAGGCCGGAGATGTGAAGGCTGCCTTTGTAGGACATGATCACCTGAATGATTTCTGTGGTAA
>KE372762.1:234955-251897 GCA_000418225.1 Zizania latifolia | reverse complement strand
TTAGGATTATAAATACCCCATCAGGGTCATGAAATAAAGCAAGCCTAGCAACAGCCTTGTTGCCCAGGGTTTCCCTAGCTGCCGCCTCCTTCCCTGCGCACACCTCGCCACCACGGCGCCCATACGCTGTCGGCGCACCAGCCGCCGGCAGCCAGCACTTCACCCCTACAATCTACGTCCCCGGAAGGCAAGCTCTACCAGTGTATATCCTATAACATTTTGGAGTCAACAACATCAGAGTAATTGTTTGCAGTGCAGTAAAATTATGAAGACTGCAATGTAAAGAAAAACCATCTAAGAGATGTTGTGCACAATGCACTCAAATGCCTGCAATGTAAGCAAAAAACCAATGTTGCAGTTGCGCGACAGAAATTTGTTACGAGATGCTCTGGATCCACTCTCCTTTTTCCATCTTAAAGTCAGTACTCAGTACATCATAGCAACAAAGATGCGCTGAAGTACATCCTCTCTTTATGGCCATCCCGATACACAGATGATAAGAAAGTACGATATTTATGTACTCATCGTTTTCAACATAAAGAAGGATATAAGGTCTTGCTTGATAATTCAGTAAAAGCATATACTGATTTCAGCACGAATGAACTAATTAACAAATTTGATTAGTTAACAGCATACCTGATCAATGTGGCCAAAGTGTTGGTCATCAATCATACAATGCATTTTTCGGTTATGCTACCACCAGATGTCAAAACATCAAATATAGCATCATCAATGCGAGAGTTGTATACCACACCACATTGACATTACATGAGTTAGCCTAAGGAGATGCAGCATTATGTCCACTCCTGTGAAATATACATGGTCTGCAGCAAACAAGGGCCAGCAATAATTCAAACACAAAGAACCCCATGCTACTCCAAACAAAAAGGGTCCATCTCCAGTTCCAGAGTATTCTCTTGAGAAGAGGTAGTACAGCCTCAAGCTTTAGTGATGCGGCATATATCTCTGGGATGCCTGAACCAGGACTAAATTCAGCCCGTTGTTCAAGGATTATCCTTACTCCTGTTACTGGTTCAGAAGCCTCTGCAATGCCCCTCATTTTTAGTCTTATGACCTGAGATTCTGAGGAATAACCAGATAAAAGAGACACACTTCGCAGAAAAGTCTCTATGAAGTGCATATGTACACTCTTAAACTTTAGCATGCATGGCTGACTTGAAGTAGAGATCACTTTGCCATCTGTGGATAGAAATTCTGCTCTTACCTAAAATCAAGGAGAGAAGGGAAATCAGATTGAAAATAATATTAGTGTAATTAACATGCTACACATAATGTTACTAAAAATAAAGGCTTCTAAATATGAAAGACAGAAAACAATGCATTTTGTGAAGATGATACATACTATGATATCTCAACTCAATAATTAAAGAAACACATGAAGTAGGTATATGCTGCCTTGACATACTACGGTTGGGAAAGTATATTTCATCATGATATTGGACCTTCGAGCTAGAGAATGGAAATTAACAAAACTCACACATTAATAGCCATATTGCCGGGTTGGCTATGTGAATGTTTTATTAGTAGAGTTTCCTGTATCAATATTTTATTAGTCATGCTGCTAATATATTCAACTTCATAGTTAACTTAAGTCTCTAACAATTAACATTGGCATCATTAAGCCATGACACTGCATGCACTCCTAAGTCCTACCACACCTATCATGTTCAAGATTCATCTGTCTGGCAGCATTTTTTTGTATCAGATATCAACATTTTAGTTTTAGTTGGTGTTGTAGGTCCACCGGATTCCTTCAAAATTCATGTTGTACTACAAGAAATATCTATGTATCTCTGTAGTGTACAAGGTTTGTTGTTGTCATTCTATCTTCTTTCATTAACATATATTCTGAAGAATCAAGCATGTCTTGATTGCTACAATGGTAAATAAATAAACAGTATAATTACTATGCTTGGTAGATGTCCATTTGAATTCATATAAATATTTAGGTTGGCAATATCTAATTAAAGGAAGAACCAAAGTCCTATAACGGAGTTCTATCAAAAGTTACTTTTAGTCAACTGTACAAGCTTATGTCTAACAGTACTTGTGATTGCATATTAAGTGTACCTAAGCAGCATAGTGCACAATGTACTTGTGATTGCCTGAGTGATTGTAATAGTAAAAACTTAAAAGATAATGCCCCTATTGAGAGCCGATTCTACAGAACATGCAAATGCTTCTAATCCTGATAACTTTTCACCAAACATTTCAAATTTTCATTAGAAATATATAAGATCTCAGTGCCCTACTGAGGTCAAAGTTGATATCTCCTCATTTACCAGGTATGCTCTGAGACAGTCACGAAACACAAAATATGCTCTTCTAGCAACATCGACAACATCGATTTATTTGGCAAAGCCTCAATCAAATATCATTTTCCTTTAACAGTTTAGGATGTTCTTGAAGGGAATGACCAATGCCAAACCATTTTGGCAAGGAACAGCAGGAAATGTACCTGGAAGACTCCAAGCCTCCGGTTGTAATCCGACTCAGGCAGCGTCAGAGATACCTCAAGCTGCATCCGTTGATTCGGCGGCACCAACCGCTGTACAGGCACAAATGCCACCGGGCTCGGTTTGGTGTAATCAAAATTCAGTGTCTCCGTCACCTGAATGGGTTCCTCCACGACTTTCCCCACCAAGAGACCCCCTCCAAGGAATGCCATGACCAGCAGCGTGCACAGAACCACGCAGACGTACACAGCCCAGAGCGACCCCCACACCAGCCTCGCCGCCAGGCGCCCCACCCCTTCCCCGCCTCCGAGCCGAGCGGACAAGGCGCCCGTCGCCTGTCCAGCCACCCCGAGCGCCCACGCCCTAGCTCGCCGCACCAAGCCGAGCGGGTCGGTCACAAAGAGAAACCACCATTGCAGAAGCCGAATCGGGAATGTGAGACAGCTGATTAGCGCGCTGACTTGGAAGACCACTGCTTTGATGACGAGCACGGCGAGGGACTCCAGAATGCTCGGCGTAGGTGTTGGTATAGGCGTCGGCGTCGGCGTCGGCGTCGGCGTCGGCGTTGGCTTGGTGTCCTGCGCCTGCGCCTGCGCCTCCGCCTCCGCGTCCTTCTCGTCTACCTCCTCGGGAGGTGGGGGAGGATGGTGCGAGCTTGTGACATCGTCGGAGTCGGGCTCGATGGGCTCGCCGACGACGGTGATGGTGGAGGAATCAGAGAGGGAAGGGGGCGGGGCGAAGGTGGCTTCGGTCTTATTTACACCTCTGCCGCGGCGTGTGCGGCGGCGGAGGGTGGAGGCGGAAGGGGTGTGGAGATGGGGAGGAGAAGGGAGGGCGTCGAGGGCGTCGAGGGCGTCGAGGAAAACGTCATCGGAGTTGAGGGAGGTCGAGGCGGCGGCCGAGTCGTCGTCGTCCATCGCCGGGGAATTGAAGGGGTAGTTGTCGGGTGGGTTGCTCGGGGAAGGGAGCGGCGGAGGAGGTGGTGGCGTAGGAGCATGGGGGGAGGAGGAGGATTCCGTTCCGTAGAAGGGCTAAACGGTGGGAGAAGACGACGGGTAGTTTTCGGTTACACCCTTGCAGTTTGCATTTTATTTCTTACACAACTGGTTTCTTTTAAAAAAAGTCCTAAATAAGTAAATAACTATTCACATTTCATATTTTTGGGAGAAATATTTCGTTTTTAGTCAACTGTGTGATTTAGAGAAGATGAAGGGATTATTGCGTGATTTGGTCTTGGAATCCTCGCACGTGTTGCGCCATGCTGCCACGAAGAGAGAAAGGGACAGGAGGTTGGCCGTCCACTCCGTTCTTGTTGGGCATGTTGGCCCAATGTCGCGTGCACGCCGCCTAATGGGATAGCTAGCGCTGATGACCCTTGCCTCCGACGACGCTAGGAGCGCCGGGGAGGCTGGACCGCGGGAGCCCGGACGAGTCGATGGCTCGGTGCTGCATGTATTACATGGACACGGCCCAAAGACGACAGCGTCACCGATCAAGCGGTAGCGTCGTCCCGGTGCCCGAGTAACAATGGGTCCTTCAAATTGTTTAAAACTGGAGACCAAACCGCTGGAGCGACGCCCGAAGCGGCGGGCGTCGGGCGGCACGCCGAACACGGCCCAAGACGACGCCCGACGAAGGCGCGGGCCGGCGGGCGGGAAAGCGCCGGTGAGATTTGATACTTAAATGTGTTGGCACCGTGATACCATATTACCATATGGTTATATTGTTACTTGAGTTAGATCGGAAAATAACAGCTAGTTTTGTTTATCTCTAACAGTAAACCTCAAATATTAATAATATTCCATGAGAAAAGCACAAAGATTAGCGCATGGTTGATACGCATTTTGCATGGATGTAATTTGTGGCTCTACGTGTCTAAATATAGCATCACTTTTTTTTATATATATTTGGTGGCATAGAATAGTTGAATGTAAATGAATTTAAAGAACAGAAATTATTTAGGAGGAAACAAGTTAAAGCATGCTAAAACTGTACTCATTCCGTTTCATGTTATAAATTATTTGTTTTTAAAATCAAACTTCTATAATTTTGACTAAATTTAAATAAAAATATATTAACATATACGATATCAAATAAATATATTATTAAAATATATTTTATGATGAATTTAAATAAAATATATTAACATATAGTTGTTGACATATTTTTCTATAAATTGGTCAAATTTTATAGGTTTACTCCCTCACATATTATATATCATTTGACTTTTTAATAAGTCAAACTTTTCTAATTTATACCAATTTTATAAATAATATACATAATATCCATAGAATATATATAATGTCCATGATAACAAATATGGAAAATATGAAAAATATTTAGATTAAGCTCACCCCGCTCTCTGAAACGGCAAAAGAGTCAGCGAGGCAGAGCCAGGTGCTTGCCCGCTTCCCCCGATATATCTTTTTATCCGTCGCCTCGAAAAAAACCCCGCCCGCACGCGATCCGGACCACCGCAACAAGGGGGAAAACCAGAGAGGAAAAGGGGAAAACCCCCCTTTGCCTCCCGTGTTCTTCGATCGGAGGCGACCGAGGCGGCGAGATGCGGGGGCCGAAGCGTCCGCTCGGCGTGGTGATGTCGTGGGTGCGGCGGCAGCCGCCCAAGGTGAAGGCCTTCCTGGCCGTCGTCGCCGGCATGGCCGCGCTCGTCTTCATCCGGTTCATCGTCCACGACCACGACAACCTCTTCGTCGCCGCCGAGGCCGCGCACGCGCTCGGCATCGGCGTCCTCATCTACAAGCTCACCAAGGAGAGGACCTGCGCCGGTTCGTCCCGCTCATCTCGACCGACCCCCGCTCACTCCTCCTGTTCTGTCGCGCGCCTCGATCTTTCGAGATCGCTGGATCCGCGCTTGTGTGGCTCGGTAGTAGGATTTCGTGTTCGATTTCGCGCCCGTGAAGTCGCTTTTGAGAGGATTAGCCTTTTTCTACGGCGAACATCTAGGATGCTACAGGCTTTGCATCTTCTGAAATTTATTCGATCTATTTGATTTCCGGCGCCCCTCTCTGTTTTTCGAAAAACAGTTTCTGATGTTTCACGTTTAGTTCTGATTTCCTGCTAGTAGATTTGTGTGAGCGGGATAGACGCGTTACACTGTGATGTTGTAGGGTTTTGGTACGGGAGAAATTAGCTAATTGCTGATCTGATATGGTTAGTTCTGCCAGTTGTGCCATCTTAGCAAGTTGCGATAGCAGCATGATTAGGATTCGTGATGAGATTCATGATGTTGGTAAATTGTCATAGTGCAGTGTACAAATACATGCCTCTCCAACTGTGTTATGTTTTCGGTATAAAGTAATGGTATTGTCTACCCTATCCTGGTTTAGAAACTGGGTGCAGGTATCGACGTGCTAGAGATGTACAAATATGTGAGATTTGCCCTCTACTCATCATCCACTGTCTATGTTTCTCCTTGCTTGCATGGTTTGCGACCTAAAATACACCCCAAGTACATTTTCCTAATGTATGTGTGAATAATTGAAGATACATAGAAGCATGAGTTTGTTATAATTTATTTATATGATTTTATTCCATGATTATGTTTTTATATATTTTTACTAATCTGATTTACTAAGATCTTAAGAACTCTGTCCCTATCAATCTCTTGCAGGACTGTCCCTCAAGTCGCAGGATTTAACTGCACTGTTTCTAGCTGTTAGACTATACTGCAGCTTTGTTATGGAGTATGACATCCATACTGTGCTGGATACTGCCACACTTGCAGCTACACTTTTTGTCATTTACATGATTCGGTTCAAATTGAGATCGACTTATATGGTGGACAAGGACAATTTTGCATTGTACTATGTGGTAAGAACAATGAATTTGTATCCCTTATAACATACAAATTTAGGTTGGTAAGCATAAGCTGTCTATGGTGGTGGTCTTGCACAATTTTTTTTAGTTTGATTTCACTGATAAAAACTGCTCATAAGTTATCTAGACCACCATTTCTTTTTTACTTTTCTGGAAATTGATACATCTATTATCAGTATTTATGGTTTGTGAGTTATGTGGTGAATTTAGCAAACGAACTGGCACTTTGGTCTAGTAGAAGGTGTTAACTTATTAAGTGTTTAATCTGTAAGTATGTGCTGTTTCGCTTTCTAATGACACAACAAATATGAAAGTCAATATGAACTCTCACCCTGGATGTCTTGTGGTGGCTTAACAGCTGAAGGCACGTGAAGCCATCTAATTTTTTGTCAGTAATGGGTCTGTAGAATTGCTATCATCTTTTTTATTACTCATAGAAAATATTGAACCCATAATGTGTGACCACTAATCACATTGTTTTGCTTGCTGAGTCAGTGTAATGTTCCATCAATCTCTTAGTTAAAATGCATGCTGACTTATGTGTTTGTTTATTGATACTTTTTTCTGAAGGTGGTACCTTGTGCTGTGCTAGCGCTACTTATCCATCCTTCAACATCTCATAACATTGTGAACCGTATCAGCTGGGCATTCTGTGTTTACTTGGAAGCCGTCTCAGTGCTGCCACAGTTGCGTTTGATGCAAAACACAAAGGTAAGTACTGCCATGCATTTTCCTTGACTTCAGGGGTGAAGTTTCCTGAACACATTTTCCATCTTTTGCAGATTGTTGAACCGTTCACAGCTCACTATGTGTTTGCATTGGGAGTTGCAAGGTTTCTTAGCTGTGCCCACTGGGTTCTTCAGGTTTGTCTTCTAAACAAATCCCCAAGCTTAATTTTTTATGAGTGCTCCTATTTGTTGATTATGTCATAACTTTCTTTGTTCCTTTCGTGCCATACCCCGCACACAAAATTCCAACAACTAATTTACAGTCATGTTTTTGAGTTGTGGCATCTGTTGTTCGCTGTTGTCATCTGTTTTCTGTAAAATGTTATACTTTGATAATTGATGCCCTGTTATGTTAGTTTCTTAACTCAGTTCCATCATCATGGAGCAACCTGACCATGTGGTGATCCGTCCCTTGTTTACATTACTTTTTTTTCAAGTACAATTGCATCATCATCAAACCTACTTAAAAAAACTCATATTTCCTGGTTATGGACATCTTGAGGAAATTTCTATACTTGTGCACGGCTGCAGGCTATAGTTGTTCATGAGTTTTCAAAAACCAAAACATCTATTCATGTTGTTGGATTTGATACTTATGGATATATATGGAATCTCTTTATAAAACGACAAACTCACTATGTAGGTATTGGATACTCGTGGTCGTTTGTTGACTGCTCTGGGCTATGGCTTGTGGCCATCTATGGTGCTTCTGTCAGAAATCGTGCAGACATTCATCCTTGCTGATTTCTGCTACTACTATGTGAAGAGGTACATTTAGGTCCACTGATGTAGTTATCATTATTTGATTGGGAACGTTATCTAATGGTTTTTTTGTTGTGGTGCAGTTTGGTTGGTGGGCAGCTGGTGCTACGGCTTCCATCTGGGGTGGTGTAAGAACCCTAGAAGGATTCGGAACTTTCAGCTTACCCTTTTTTATGTACTCGGAATAACAGTTATGCTGTAGTGCCCATCCTTCTGTGTCTCTTATCAAGTCCGAGACCAGAGTCTTTTTTTACTTGATGTTTTGAGGTATTATCAATACCAAAAATGCACCAAGAGTCAACTTAAACATAGGTCGTTCGTTGATGTGACTGTTTATAGCGGCAAGTATTAAAGCTTCTAATTCTATATGGCTGTCAATGATTTTACACAATGAGAAGTTGGTGATGAACAGACGATGGTGCCCATTTGGTTGTGTTCTTGTTTACGATATTGTTCCGGCGCTGAATCCCTTTAGACATGTTGACTTATTTATAAATCAGTTTAAGTTCATTAATCTAAATGAGTTTTCTATATAATATGATAAAATATTTATTTGTTTGGTATTTAATTGATAATATAACATTTTTTTATATTAGGTAAAGTTAGGATCTAAATAAGTTTAGGAGTCTCAAACCATTAGTTAGGCTTATAGTTTATTTGAATAATAAATTTTGACTTCTAGATAACTTATTTTAGCTATAAACTATAAGATATTTAGCATAGGCTAGCATAATGTTCTTGGTTATGACCCTACTCTATATTGTTTGGTTGAATTTTAGGGAGTGTAGCAGTTGCCTCATACCTTGTAGCTTGCATCTCGCATCAGTTTCGTGTGCAAATCCTTGGGTTTGTTGACCAAACAGACGCTCCGCCCGCAAGTCCAAGTTGACGACCTTGCTCGTGCCTTGGGCGTTGGTTCTGAAAAGCTGACTGGGATTGAACACGCCTCCATGCCACAGGGATCGAACTCTCCTTTGGTCCCCCTTTTTTTACTTGAGAAGGTATCAATGCTCGTCGTCATAGCTTGCCTTCTTTGCTCCGACACGAATGATTTGCTGTGGTAACAGGCTACAGCCGGCTAAAGAATTCACTTAAAAACTTCCGATTTATATTTTCATACCACTTAAAATTAGTCTTTGATTTATCGATTTCAATACACATATTACTAATTTAATATCACTCCTCTTTTATTTAATACGTTGTCACACTCCTCTTTTATTTAATACGTTATCACGTATCAAATGTAACGTATCATTTAATACCACAAAAACCATTATAATTGAAGACTTGAAGCGTTTTAGACTTGAAACGTTGAGACTTGAGACTACCCTAATTTAATATGTTACTCTCTGGAAAATAAATGATATAACGATAAAATAGAGAGGCTACTTATCCACATTAAAACTCCAACTAGTCTTATAAAACTAACTACTTATAAAACTGACCACCGATAATTGAACAACAGTTTTTTAGCCGACAATATTGTTCTTAGCGGTCCGATTTAGTAAAATCCACACCGGTATCAGTTAGCCCCCGGCGACGAGACGAAACGGCCGATCCATCTACAAGCGCGGCACGGCACGGCACCGCGCCACGCGAGCGAAACGAAAGTAGCAAAGCCAACATAATAAATAGGCCCAGGCCGAGCCGAGCCCCCACCCCTGGCTCACATCCCCCCTTCCCCCACCCCCCAAATCGCCTCTTGCTTCCCCCAAACACCGCGACACCGGGCGAGGCGAGCGCCAGCACGGCGGCGGCGGCGGCGAGAGGAGGGGAGGCGAGGGCGGGAGAGGAGGGCGGGGCGAGATGAGCAGCGACTCCTTCTGCCCGGACTGCAAGAAGCACACGGAGGTGGCGTTCGACCACTCGGCGGGGGACACGGTGTGCACCGAGTGCGGCCTCGTCTTGGAGGCGCACTCCGTGGACGAGACCTCCGAGTGGCGCACCTTCGCCAACGAGTCCAACGACAACGACCCCGTCCGTGTCGGAGGCCCCAGCAACCCGCTCCTCACCGACGGCGGCCTCTCCACCGTCATCGCCAAGCCCAACGGCGCCCAGGGCGAGTTCCTCTCCTCCTCCCTCGGCCGATGGCAAAACCGGGGCTCCAACCCCGACCGTTCACTCATTCTCGCCTTCCGCACCATCGCCAACATGGCTGACAGGTCCTCCTCTCTCCCTCCCCCTCTCTTCCCATCCGCCCTCACATCCTAGTATTACGCTCTCGATTCGATCAAATCATGAGGATGCGCCAGCGTTTTGCACTTGATTAGTCTCAGATGCCGGATGATCACTCGATCGCGCGGAGCCCTTCCCCGATTTGGATTTGTGGCGAGTGGATTTAGGAACCGAGGAGTGTGATGGGGGCTTCGGAGTAGTGGAGATATTTTTCCAGTTGTGCATACGCGTTTTTTAGATTTAGAACTCGATTCAATTTTGAAGGTCTATAGCAGTCTATATATGCTGGTAGATTTTGTTGATGCTTCTTTGGTGTTCGCCTGGGATCTGGGTGGGGAGGGCTTCTTTTTTGATAGATTGGGAATTTTCAATAATGTGATAACTATCATTGGGGTTGTGAAAAAAATGTAATTTCTTTGGGGGGCATGGAAATAGCTTCGTGCACCTCGCTGTTCTTGTATAGTTGTATTATATGTACCTTGGGAACATTGATAAATTTACTGCGGAAGGTGTGTATGACTAGTTACATGAGGCATGTCAGTTAGCCATTTAGCTTACTAGTAAGCTAAAACCTAGTGAAAGATTGATTTTTAGGTAAGGCATGTGCAATTGCAACAGCCTCTTGTACCAGTGGATCTAGAACCAGAAACTTTGACGACAAAAGATAATATAAGGTATATTTGATTCAATTGAGAGACACACAAATACGATGATTTACTGGTGTGGTAGTTTATATCTTTTTGTTCTTATCACATGGAGTTGTGCAATACTCTGACATTATATCTCTAAATTCATCTCCAGGTTGGGTCTTGTGGCTACAATCAAGGTAAAGAATCTGATTGTTACTCTCCAGTCTCCATGATGTTGGATGGACTATTAATTGTTTTTTCCAGCTCACTTACTGAGTATAGAAACTTGATAGTTATAATAATGCCTGCATGTGCACAGCACACTTTGAAAGTATGTTTAAAATCCATCAGGCTGCTTGTATTCTGCAGAACTCCATGTTATGTGGCATGACTTGTTTACTTTATAACCAAATTTTATAATTCAAGTTCTTGCCTTGAATATGTGATGTGTGTTGTGCAGCATAATTATTTATTTTGAATATTCATTGTTGTTTCTTTGAAGGAGTTTCATTTGTTGCATACAGCAACACACCGCTGGTTGCTTCACTTGCTTGTACCTGTATAGTGATTGTGTTGTCTTTTCTTTTCTTCAGGACCGAGCCAATGAAATCTATAAGAAGGTGGAAGATCTCAAGTCTATCAGGGGAAGAAACCAAGATGCCATATTAGCTGCATGCCTATATATTGCCTGTAGACAAGAGGATCGGCCTCGAACTGTAAAAGGTACATAGTGTTCTAAGAAATGATCTTGTAGACATTAGAAATTTTCCACATGCATTCATCCGATGGCATTCTCCTTTTTTGTGATGGATTGTTGCAGAAATATGTTCGGTTGCTAATGGAGCAACAAAGAAAGAGATAGGCCGAGCAAAAGAATTTATAGTGAAGCAACTGGAAGTTGAGATGGGCCAATCTATGGAGATGGGAACCATCCATGCAGGAGATTTCCTGGTTTGTTGTTTTCCACTATATTTCCTTGGCAGAACTGGCTGTGTGAACTTTCATTTTTGTTAACTTATGAACTGAAAAAAAACTGCAGAGGCGTTTCTGTTCAACTCTTGGGATGAACAATCAAGCTGTTAAAGCAGCGCAGGAAGCAGTTCAGCGTTCGGAGGAGCTTGATATAAGGTTTGGCGTTTTGTACTCTAGCTCTTATCTGTTTCCCTTTTGATAAGGACAGATTCTGTGGGCTGTGCCATGGATGTTCCCTCTTTATGTGTAGCTTCAATATTTTTTATCGATGGAGGGGGAGACGCCCCACCATGTTTTTCCTAAAGAAGAGGCACAACCGCGACTGGTGCGATGCCCGGGTTCGAACCCGGGTGGGAGAGGCCACAGCTGGCACTCCATCCCACTGAGCTACAGCTCAGTTCACTTAGCTTCAATATTGCTTTTGTTTTTTCTATTGTTATGTGGCCTCTAAATCACTGATGCTTAGGTCCATATATAGATTAGAGGAACTAATCAAATAAATGAATTGCCAGGCACAACCATGACCGGTGCAATGCCCGGGTGGGAAAGGCCACAGCTGGCACTCCATCCCACTGAGCTACAACTCAGTTTGCTTAGCTTCAATATTGCCTTTGGTTTTTCTATTGTTATGTGGCCTCTAAATCACTGATGCTTAGGTCCATATATAGATTAGAGGAACTAATCAGATAAACGAGTTGTCAGGCTGCCATCCAGTTTACACTAAAAAAGTAACATATAAACTTTGTACAGTTCATGCATGCAACATTAGGATTGGGAAGGGACAGGAGTCTGGACATTAGACACGAGCCTTCCTTATTAGTCAATTCTCAAGCGTGCATTCTTGACTTAAAAATATGCTTACACCTCTATGCAACGTGCCGTGCAGGAGGAGTCCTATTTCAATTGCAGCTGCTGTCATTTACATGATAACCCAGCTCTCTGACGATAAGAAGCCTCTTAAAGGTTTGGAATCCTGACTTACTCTATCTTTTCCTTGCTACTGATGGATTCGTCGATAACACTGTAAATATGTTGCAGACATCTCCTTGGCCACTGGTGTGGCAGAAGGGACCATCAGAAATTCATATAAGGATCTGTATCCCTATGCTTCAAGGCTCATTCCAAATACCTATGCCAAGGAGGAAGACCTGAAGAATCTTTGCACACCATAGGGAATTTTTGTTCTTTTTTTCATCACATAACATGGAAATTAGATTTGCCCCAGAGGAGAGTAATATTGTATTTGGATAGTTGGATGTGAGTTTACCGGCCCATGTATCGCTGCACGCCTGCACCTAATTTTATGTGCATGGACCCGTTAGAACGAACTTGTCAGCAAGCTAAATTATATGCAAGCTTATTCAGAAGAGGCAAGCAAGTTCCGTGCACTACCACTTTTTCTTGCCGCATTCTTGTTTTAAAATATCGACAACGACCAAAAGTTCTAGGGAAGCGTTGGATCTTACAAATTAAAATGATCTCCAGTTCATCCTCAAAATCTTTCCGAAGAATCAAGTGCATAAATTTCGTGCAGTAGAGTTCTTTAGTTCATGCCACATTGCCCCGTCGGATCTGTAAGGTGTCGCAACCTTTGTTATATGATATTAATGTCTTATCATTTTAAGAGAATTGAGAGCTATAGCCAAACAATTTCACAAGAGGTACTGATTTAGCTTTTAGAAATATTTTTAGACATAACGTTTCTTCGAGAATCTGACCCTTTGTATCGTACTCCAGTAGCTTAAATGTCTTTTTTTAACACAGGCGATCCTACGGCAACACACTGATTCTTATCATGACCACAACAGCAATTCTTTTCACGGTTGCCAGGTAACAGCACATATAGATATTCGCGTGTGTTGGTCACTCGCTCACTAACAAACAGGCTCCCGTAACGCCCAGCCAGGTGTACGAGAAAAAGACACAGGCACCTTGCATTATTCTCTCGTGTGACAAAATCAGCAAACCAATACGGTGAATGAACACGAAGTATATCTCTCTCTCAGGCTTTTACGGTGCGGTAGCCGCGCTGCCTCTCGGAGCCACTTTTATTTCTACCAGCAGGGTTCATCAGGCTGCAACTTTCTTGGAGGTCACCGAGTTGATGATGGTGGCAAAATCCGGGCCCTGCAAACAGCAGACCAGACCAGGCTCATTCACAGCTCAAAAATATAATCGCTTTCTGGAGTTCTGCATCCAGCATGCGTGCTTATGGACATATAAAACTACACATTCTCTTAATATAAACCACTGTGAGAATATAAACCATAGCAGACACACAACAGACTATTTTCAGGATCTGGTGTTAATTTATCATACCTTCAGAGAGGCGCCACCAACAAGGAAGCCGTCGATATCTTCTTTCTTTGCTAGCTCTGCACAATTGGCTGCATTTACAGAACCTGCAACAGAATGAATGGAAGATAATATCATATCATAGAATCAGCAAGGGATATTGCCACACACACATGATGGCATCAAATTAAATATGCTCCAAATATCAAACCATAGAACCAGGTAACAAGGTCAGATGATGTGGTTTCACGATATTTCCAACAAAAAATAATAGTTTCAAGGAAAAACTAAGCCTTTAATGGCTTATATACAGGAGAAAACCAGTATATCCTATTAGCTGATGTATTAAGAACTCCTGTAAACAAGTGTCTCATGATAAATTAAGGATCCTAAGTTCATTGGGAGGAGAGGAGAATCACATTAATCCTGATCCAAGCTAAGAACTAACCTCCATAGATAATTCTAATGGTGGAAGCAACCTCAGGTGACACATTGGTTTTCAACCAACCGCGAACAGCAGCATGAACTTCCTGAGCTTGCTCAGGACTAGCGACTTTCCCGGTTCCAATAGCCCACACAGGCTCATATGCAATTACAACATCTGCCCAGTTTGTAATGCTATCTGAAAGCAACATATTGCAGATACATCAATACTCTCAATAAATGAATCTTGTTTCAGATGATGTAGGCTCATCAATAATCATTAATTTACTCAAGGTGAAGGAATGTCACCTGCAAAGGCCTTCAACTGCTTAAAACAGACGTCAAAAGTTTTCCCTGCTTCCCTCTCTTCCAACAGCTCTCCAATGCAGGCAATAACCTTAACATTTTGACTCAAGGCATATGAAGCCTTCTTCCCAATAAACTGCATTAATAAACTTGTTATGTGACAATCCCAATCGGTGGTATTGCATGCCAATAGCAATCATGTATCTCAAAGGTACCTTCAGAATCTCAGGGGCTCAGAGCATGGACAAGTGAGTAAACTACCAATCCAGTAGAATTTCTGTACATAATTATAATGATTACCTGATCATCTTCGCCAATAATATGCCTACGTTCGGAATGTCCAAGAACAACCCATTTGCAGCCAATGTCCACCAATTGCTCCGCACTATAAATCAAACAGAATGTGACCACTTATCATTAGCACTGCACACAGATGAACACCATGCACATAGTAAGAAAAGAATATGGCAACAAGTTTTAACTTTACCTGATCTCTCCAGTGTATGCTCCACCTTTTCCAATCCACGTATTCTGAGCAGATATCTCAATGCGATCAGTTAGCGAGTTCTTTACCTGATCAATATAAATGAATGGTGGTGCCACCACAACATCTGCAGTATTGCCACATCCCCACACATCAATATGCTTGCTGAATTAAGCAAAAGACAGAAGAAGCATGGCATATAGGTGCATCACGAATCATCTCTACTGCATGTGCCTTGCACACCCAAGAAATTACATTCTGGTGATAATTTGGGGATCACCAGTGGACAAGCCAATCAAAACCAAAATAAACATAGTTGATCATGTAAGACATGCAGAACCTAACAAAGAAATTTTGCTTTCACATACTGCCCTTTTTGGCCAAGTTGGTAATCAACAGAGCAGCATGCTAAAAGCCAAAAACAAAGTAGAAATTCTTCATATCATATGTTGCTTCATGCTGTCATGCATGTAGCTGCAGAGGGTCTTCAGAGAATCAGAGGGCAAAGATTGCCTGGAAGGACACTAGTGGATATTTTGGAAGGCCTTAGATTTGTCATGGTTTAAGCTTAAGCTTAAGCCAAAGATCCAAAAAGGCTGGGATGGTCGTTGGATAATTTTTTTTTTGTGACAGCACATCAGCAGAATACATGCTGGTTCGCACCAAACTAGGTGGAAGTTAAAAAAAAAAAGATAAAAAAGAGAGACAGTGGAAGCTAAAAAATTCAGGCAGACATCCAGATCATATGGAAACTAGAACAAAACAGAACAGCTTGACAGAACCAGACAAATACACACATCTAATGCAGATTGTGTATAGAAAGTAAGAGAATTATGCAAGATGAAACAAATGGGCTTACCAACATCGGATTCCAGTGTAGCAGCATTCAAGTCAGTGACAAGCTTGCTAATGGAGTCCTTCGTTCCATTCTAAATTGAGGAAAAAGAAAATATATCATCAGACATTAATACTACCAATTGTAATATATCTGACCAACAAGCCAGGAAACATATCTTGATATAGTTAGCAAGGCCACGATAAAAGTGGAGTATACCAAGATGATTCTTCACAAAAAAACAAGAGTAATTGAATCAGCTAGCCCTAAGGACGACCTAAAAAAGAGGTACCATTTTTTGTATCTTTATTTCGGGCTAGATACTGATGCAGACCTATTTATCCTTACTAGAACTGATAATCCTTGGCTACATAACGTCAGATGCTCTCAAAGTCTCGGCTCCGTGAAATTTGGGTAAATGAAGTTAGCCAGATACTTAAGGTTGTAAAAAATATACTTTTTTTTTGCATATGGGATGCATATTCCCCAAGGAAGTGACTTGAGAAGCCAAACACTACATCATTTGACACCAAAAGCGTCTCCATTTATAGCAAAAGACCAGGTTGGGTGTAGATCACGATGTATTGATGACGACAAAAATCTCATTCCGCTCTCATTGGAATGTCCAAGGCGGCATCCACAATGCGCCAATGACTAAAAAGATCACGTAGGTACAGCAGCAGAATCTCCATCCATCATCGTTCTGCTCATCCGTACTAACACCTGAAGGCGCGTGCGCGCGTGCGTGTGAGAGTTGATTGAGGCAGAGAGGGAAGCGGATACTTACGCACTTCCAGTTGCCTCCGACGAAGAACTGCAAGGCAGAAGAAGGTAAGTCAGACACGGGCAGAAGGACGAAGGGGACCAAGTGACCAACCACAGCGAGCCTGTGATGCAAGCAAACAACAGAAGGAAGGAGTACGGAGGTAGGACGCGCACCTTTCCGGATCCGGCCATGGCGACGACGCGCTGCGCGCGGCGGCGGGAGCACCCGAAGCGGAGCTGCTGCGGCGCCGGCG
>KE372762.1:189476-216574 GCA_000418225.1 Zizania latifolia | reverse complement strand
GCGAGCCGTGGACGGGGCAGCAGTGCGGGGTGGCCATGCCGGTTTCGTCGTCACCTTCGATGGACGTGCTCCCGCCGCCATCGACCACCATCGCGAAGCTCGTAACGCCGCCGGCAACAACTCTTGCCGGCTCGGGAAGTTCAGACTTATCTTTCGGCGACCAATTGGCGCCACCAGCGGGCACGATGCCCGGCTCACCCGACCAGCCACCTGTTGACACACTGCCCGACCAACCACTGCTGCCGCCGCCTCCGCCCGTTGACGCGTCGACCGACTCGCCAAACCAGCCCCTGTCACCGCCGGCGGCGGACACGTATCCTGTCTCCCCAGACCAGCCTCTGTACTCGTCGCCACCGCCGACTCCGACGGCTTTTGTCCCTCATAAGCCATTGCCACCTGTCGACGCGCCCCCACTCGCCCCGCCGCCGGCCATCATCACGCCACCAGACTCTCATTCACCAGGTGACGTGGCGTTCCCTCCTGCGCCCGTCGGCGGCATACCGCACCAGCACGGGTCGCCGCACCACCTGCCCTTGGGAGCGTCGCCGTCGGCGGCCGCGGTGCCGGACGCGCTGGCTCCGAGCGGGGCCCATGGCGCAGCAGGGGGGCACCCCTTCGGGCAGGGGCAGCAGCAAGGCGTGTTTGGCCAACAGCAGCAGCTGCTGAACGGCGCAGGGCAGCCATTGGAGGACAGCTCCGGCGGGCGTTCAAGAAGCGCGCATGCCGTCGTCGCCGTCAGCTCCGGTTTGCTCGGTCTACTCATTGCACTCGGCTTTGGCTTCTAAATTTGCTCCCTTTCTTGAAGATTTGTGTGCCATTTCCTTCCTCCTCGATGATTTGTCAAGTTAGTATCAAGAAAGCATCTCATGTTCGACAAAAAAAGCAAATTTGTGATTTAATCTGCTATATGTATGTATGACTGCTTGGTGTTCTTCCAAGTGTATAATATATATCATTTAATCCAAGTGTATAATATATATCATTTAACGAGTAAAAGACGGGCAATTCAGTGGCAACGACAGCATCCTTCGCAGTGCAAAACAAATCAGAGGATGCCACTACCAGCGAACTCTGCAATCCCATTCAATGTATGCCTCTGCAATCGAAACATAGTTTTGATATTTGTACCACAAAATCTTATTGACAGGATGAATGATCAGAACTATAGTTCCAAAAAAAGAGGATTGCCAGCTTCTCTTTCCAGTGTTGAAAAGTTCAGAGCTCACATACTAATGGAGATAAGCTCTATGGGCATGTTAGAGTGGGAGCAGTAAAACTGGGCACAGGATGAATTCAGCCAGCAGATTACCATCACCCTGCTTTGAGTGGATTGCTTCCATGCTTAAGACAACCAGGTCTAGTTCCAACTGGTTCCTGGGTCATACATAGGACCATATGGGTGACTAGCAACATGCACTTGGATTGCTTCCATGCTTAAGAAAATCAGGTCTCACCTCCATGCCTCCATCTACCTTCAAACTAGGATCTCCAAATGTCTGTGTGTAGTGGATTCTCCCACCTGCTGGTAACTTGGTAAGGAGTACTTCATGAGCATTGAGCAGTAGATATATCATAAATGTGTATGACAAAGGGTAAATTTTAGTTATAGACATCTCTTATGATCTATAGCTTAAATTGTTTTCACAGCCGGGATTTTACAGTTGGGATGTTACCCATGCAGCCCGGGAAGGTGAGCACCTGAAGGTGACTTGTTCTCGAGATTTTTGCATGTTTTGGATCACTTCATATCAGCTTCACCTTGTTGCATCTGTTCACAGTTTTATTATCAACATAGGTGAGAACTAGCACATTTTCCAGGTTCAGGATGTAAATGCTTTAACATTCTCAGACACTGAGTTCTGTTGGCAATTTTTCCAGTTTGATGCTGCTGATGATGTGCATGCCGAGGACTTGCCTCAGGTAGTGACAATTGCTGGTGCAACAACACAGAAGAATGGGGTGACTGATGTCTGAACTCTGAATGTCTGACAGGCTACCACTGTTTTGTACTTTTGGCACCCAAAAAAAATGGAATTTCATCGACATCTGGATTTTTTATATATATTATATTGTTTTGTATCTAGCAAAATTGTAAGGTAGAACATAATAGTAACATGCTTCTATTCTAATGTCCTTTCCTCGATAATATGCAGTTTGATTCAGAGGAGTTTGCAGTCTTGCAGAAATCAGTCATTAGTATGAAGAGAAAAACAACATACATTCCTGGGAATGCTGGTCAGAAAAATTAACAGGGAACAACCAGATGGAGCACACACCAAAATGTAAACCTGAAGCTACAGCCTGCTACCACTCGTATCATCGTTATTGATCCCGCTAATAACAGCTCGAATCATCCTATTAAGCTAAGGTTCTCAACAGCAAAATTGTACTAGACCCGTACTAAACCACACTAGTTGCAGCTGATGAGTACTCAAGACCACATCACCGGAAGCACACGGGACCCGGCGACCGGGACAAAGCCAATGCCGCCGCGTCTGTCGCCGTCGCCGTTGTGCCCGATCGCGGCGCAGTCCTCCTTGGCGTCCGTGTCCGTCCCGTCGACGTGCGCGACCGGGGCGCGGCAGATTGGGCAGGTGGGCGCGCGCGTGAGCAGCCAATGGTCGACGCACTCCCTGTGGAACACGTGCCGGCACGCCGGCAGCACGCGCACCTCGTCCCCGGCAGCGTACTCTGCCAGGCACACAGCGCAGTCGCCGGCCGCCTTCTCAGCGCCTCCTCCGTCCTCCCCGCCGTCGCCATCGCTGGTGCCCACCATCTGCACCACGTGCACCGGGATCCCCTCCAGCGCGCGCTTGGTCTCCTCGGACGCCGGCGGCGGCGGATTGACCGAATCTCCGCCTTCCGCGCCGGGCTCTCGGCGCCCGCCGCCGCGGAGGCAGCCGTACAGCACGCTGAGCGCGATGTACGACACGCTGGCGGCGAAGAGCACGATCGTGGTCAACCCCAGCACCCTTTCCATGTGCGCGCGCTGCGCCCGATCCAACGAAAGAGCCGAAGCCGAGACCGAAGCCGCCGGGCTGCCGACGAGGAGGCGGCGAGCAGAGTAGCATGGCTGCATGGTACAGCCACCACCTCACCTCTCTCGCCGCGATGGAGATGCGACTAGCTAGGCAGAGCTAAGCTATCTAGTGTGAGATACTGAGATCGACGCGGGCTTTAAAGGAATCCGGCCGTAGCCTGCGCCGAACGCGTGCATGGGAGAAGCAACAAAAGGAAGGCGGCCGCGCGGAAGCTTCGCCTCGTTGGCCTAAGCAGAAAGAAAGAAAATTTCCCGTGTGCCACCACCATGCGAGTCCGCGACGTTGCGACGCCGCGGCGGCCGCACGCGACGCGAGTGACGACGACGGGGCAAGCTGTTTCTGCTGTATCTTCCGCACGCGCGCCCGCGCGCCGTTCGATCGCTCGCATTGGCTGCATCTCTTCTGCATGGCGAGCTGTTCGCCACGCGATCGGCGCGCGTCGGGCTGGCGAATCTGCGTGCCGGCCCGCCTGGAATAGTAACGCGGTGCGTGTATCTCTCTAGGCTGGGGGACGAGCTAGCATCGCGTTGCATTTGCAATGCTGGCATCCGCATCTGCATTGATTTCTTCGCATCGCCGTCAGTGTATCTCGGTTGGAATAGGCGTGGTCCGCTATAAAAATTGCATGCGGCGATCGCGTTAAAAAAATACGCATGATAAAAAATATCTGCCCGCACCGCTGTTAAACTGTAACCAGATACTTAGTCGGTCTAGTTTAAAATAGACTAGAAAAAATGAGAGGTTTGCTCTTTCGCTATAATTTATGTATGACATGTAGCTTCTGAATTTAATTATCATATCTATAAAGTATTATAAAAGAATAAATATCACTTAATTTTGTGGTATAAAATAAATATTCCAAAAAAATCATGTAAATTGGACAGTTTTTTAACCAGCATTGTTTTAAAAAACCAACCGATTTGATGTTAGCATATAAAACACCTCTTATTTTATTTTTTTATGTAGATTTACGGATAAGATGATAAATATGTATAGAATATGTGCCTGGCGATTCAAATTTAAGCTTCGTTTTGTGCATCGTTTGTTTAGGCGAAATGGGCGTCGTGACGGTGTGAACTGAACGAAAAAGCCTACGCAGTTTGGTGTCTACTCTTCCCAACTGGCGTCCATCTCTACGTAACTAGCATAAGCTGTCGTGTGTCGATCGGCACGATCTCCGAGACTGAGATGTCCGACTCATCGCGCCGTGTGCAGCCCTACGCGGGGCGGCGGACTCTCGGTGCTAGCCAAGAGCAACCAAAATTCATATCCTACGTCGTGTCTCGTCCTGACTCCTGAGCTAGCTAGCTCTCGCCATGCATGGAATCCAGCCGTACAAAACCTATCAGTTGCACACTTGCAGAGCTGCAGGAAGCTGCCTACAGCGGTGCACAGCTCTTGCGAATGCCAACCAGCCAAACCTATGTTTTCTGGGAGTTTTTATTCATCATTTTTATTTAATTTTGTAACTAAGAACAACAGTATCGTTAGGATACCCGACAGTATAACAATGACTGACTTTTCCAGAAATTATACATCTAGATCTGATCATGTCTTAGTTCACATAACATCTATTAAGATTGATAGGAGTCTTTATATCATAAATGGATCTATCTCGACCACCATTGGTTGACAAAGACACAGTCAATCAACTAATGGTCGATAAGATCTCATGTCTTGGTCGACAGTTTTTTATTTTATTGTTTTTTTTGCAAAAGTATTAAGGTTTCGTTTGGCACAACTCTACATCTAGAATTTTTTAAAATTGATTAAACCTAGCTCTAAGAATTTTTTAGAGCTATGGATGAATTAAGTGTATTTAGTTGAGAATCTAGTTTTATTTTGGACAACAATAAAAGTTTAAACTATTTTTGTATATTATACAAACCCAAAATCTAGCATAGAGTATCCTAGAGTTAAAATGTAAAAAAGACCCTTAAATATTCAGCATTCGGAGTTTCTAGCTTTCAGTTAATAGTAGAATGTTCACGTTGCTTCAAGCCCGTGTACACAGCAGGCCAAAGCCCATGTGTATCATCTACACACCAGTAGTGCTAGTGTTGGGCTGTAGATTGCATGAGCCCAACTGAACAGAACTAAAGCCTTCAGCAATAGGTTGGCTCATCTAGTTGGGTCTGTGTTCTTCGCAGCCTTTTCTCGATTTTATCGCTCGTGTAATCGTGTTGATTGCCATGTCGTGCTCACCATGGATAAGCGTGTAGCGTAGTTCTTTTTTTAAGAAGAAAGCAAGACGGTCGTTTACTTTCATTAAGAAGAAAGATCTAGATTAAAAATAGTTCATACAAAAGTTGGGTGAGAAAGAGAGACCGGGAAGAAAGGAGAGAAACAAGAAAGAAATGTTAGAATTTGTTTAGAATTTTGAAATCTGTTACAATTATATCCACTATTAAGAGAAAAGGCTGAATGGAGTCTTGAAAAATTCTTCTATTTCTCTTTTTCTAAATGTTCCACCACATGGTAATTAGCAAGCCATTAAAAATCTTGCGAGATTCTTTCGGGATGCAGCTAGACGCCATGTGCCACCATATCTCGGTTGAGTTTTGTGATGTCATTGGTGGGAGATTGTAGAAATTGAAATGTTGCGAGATGTTGAGCCAAACTTGTTGCGTGAAATAGCAATAGCAGGCAAGGTGGTCAGCGGATTCCGGGCTTGATCTGCATAGGCAGCAGATGCTCGAACATGGCCATCCTCGCCTGAGCAAATTGTCAGCTGTGAGGATCTTATTCTTTAGCACCGTCCATATGAAGAATTTGCATCGCGGCTGAGCTAGCGCTTTCCAGAGCATGTCTGTGTTTGCTGTTCTAACAGAGGTTGCAAATTGGATCTTATAAGCTGAGTTAGCAGAGTAGCAGCCATGAGAAGTCCATTTCTAGGTTATCGAGTCCGGGCGGTGAGGATCAAGGATTGCACCCTGAGCTAATCTGGCCAGATGGATGAATTGAGCCAACTGTCTAGGAGAGGTAATCTCTTTGATCCAATGCATCCAGTTATTGTCCTGAAGAGCATACTTAACCGTTGCATTCTTTCGTTTGTTGATCTAAAATAGATCAGGTACCAGTTGGTTTAGTGGAGTATTGCCGATCCATTTGTCCATCCAGAAATTTGCCTTTGCACCATTTCCTAGCGAGATGGTTGATGAAGCTCGGAACAACGCTACATCCTAGGGGTTGCAAGGAGAGGGGAGGTGTGCCCATGGTCTGATGTCGTCTGACCAGCGCAGCCACAACCATCTCAACCGAAGAGCACGGCACATTCTTTCAAGGTCTAATAGCCCTAAGCCACCAAGGCGCTTCGGCAAGCAAGTGACTTTCCAATTCACAAGACAGTGACCTCCCGAAAAATTCCGAGTGTTCGATCCTTTCCAGAGAAAAGCTCTGTGGATTTTATCAATTTGCTTGATGAGCCACTTATCTTCTTGGAATGCTGTCAAATGGAAGATTGGAATGGCTAAGAGAGTGGGATTTAACAAAGTTTGTCTACCAGCTTTGCTTAACATTTTTGTTTTCCACAGCGCCAGCTTGCTTCCTAGTTTGTCGATGATCGGTTGCACTGCTGCTTTTGGAACTTTTCTGAAGTGAAGGGGCAGGCCTAGGTATAAGCAAGGAAAAGAAGCTAGCTTTGCCGAGAACAGTTGCAAAAGTTGATGAGCTTCCTGATGATCCAAAGCAATTGGGAAGGCTTCAGTTTTATTGAAGTTAATTTTGAGACCGGAGGCTTGCCCAAAGAGGTGCAATATTGAAAACATGACTTGTAATTCGCTCGGGTTCGCATTGATGATCATCTGCATATAAGGAGGCTCTGGTCCTGAGGTTCGGGCATCGAAGGGGCTTGAGAAGGTCGTGTGATTCGGCCAATGAGATTAGCTTTTGCAGCGGGTCAATTGCTAACAAGAATAGCAGAGGAGAAAGTGGATCACCTTGTCGGACCCCCCAAGCATGGTTGAAAAAGGTTCCGGGGATGCCATTTAGCACAACAGCAGAAGCCGAGGAATGCAGAAGATGTGCGATCCATTCCACCCAGCGATTTCCAAAGCCTCGATGATGAAGAATATCTAGAAGGAAAGGCCAATTGACAGAGTCGAATGCTTCGGCAATGTCAGGCTTGATAAAGAGAGATGGAGCCTTGTTTTAAGAGAGTCTCTTCAGTGTTCCTTGAACTAGCAGGAAATTGTCATGAAGTGCTCTATTTTTAATGAAAACAGATTGGTTTTTGTCAATTAGACGATGAATGACGTTTGCCAGTCGTGTAGCGTAGTTCTCCCACTTCGTCGGAAAGACTGTTGAGTTTTTCTAATCTTTTCTTTGTTCAGTTGATTGATTGATTGGGACAATGAGGCTTGCGTCGTGTTTTTTCAATCCATCGTTTATTCAGTATCACCCACCGGTCTCGTCATAAAAATTACTAATTTATGTCTCAAAATATGTTTATCTTTTTTATTCTAAATCCAACTATAGTTAGTTTTATTAAATTTGTAACACATTGTGCTTATTTAAAAATATTTTTTATTATACATATAATGATACTTATTTAATATTGAATTTATTACTACTGTTTCTTTTTATAAAACTGGACAGATTTAAGATTGTTTAACTTAGAGAAAATAAACTTATTTTAAGACAGAGTCAATATGATCCCCACATTGGATTAAGATTAATAACTTGTTTATATACGTAACAGTTTTGACAAATTAATGAAAGTGTTATGTAACAACTAATAACGAATTAACTAATTGATCTAACGGGCGTAAGAAACAGGGCAAACACAATTTAATCTGACCACAAATTCACAATTCACAACCATCAATCCTGCACTTCTGGTTTGTTCCTTTTTACGAGCAATTTCACACTCACCACTAAATAATATGTACAGACCACATCAGTCACACATGAATGCCTACACAAACTGCAATGCACGAACAAGAAATAAAAATATATTAATATTTCAATATTAAATAAATAACCTATTAAAACATATTTAAACCATCTATTTAATAAAATTAATTTAATTTTATAATTATTACCATATTTTTTATAAAATTAATTGAAGCTAAGGCGCTCGGCCATGCACGCCGTCGGCGTCCTTCCGATGAACCGGAAGCTCAGGCAGTGCCTTCGACGCGCGCCTTGGTGACGCCGGCGCAGGCGTCGACGAAGTCGCCGTCGATGAAGTCGGTGGAGAAGACCTGCAGCTTGTCGCCGAGGCCTTTGGCGAAGACCTCGGCGATGAAGAGGCGGGCGTAGCCGTGGATCCGGCGCGTCACCGGCTTCACGCAGAGCACCGGGTTGTCGGCCTGCGGCGTCACCGTGTTCTCCACGCGGTAGAAGAACCTCCGGTCGGCCACCGGCGGCTGCTGCCCCAGGAACTTGATGTTGCTCTCGAACTTGGTCTCCGGCAGGTCCGTGTCGATCCAGTTGTCCTTGAGGTACCCGGCGCTCCACAGCGGCTCGCCGGGCTTGGGGGCCGGCGACTTGTGCGGCTTCCACACGCAGATGAGCCGCCGCGGGAGCAGCTCGGCGATCGTCTTGTGGAACACCGCCTCGTCCTGCGGGATGAGGTGCTCCCCGAGCTGCTCCACGAGGTACTTGCCGAACTCCGGCGGGTCGTCGTGGCCGAACTCGGTGCGTATCTCGAGGATCACCACCTCCGACTCCGTCTCCGCCAGGAACCTGTTGACGTCGGCGAGCACGACGTCGACGGAGTAGGTAGCGAGCACGCCGTGGCAGACGCTGCGCTCCTCCTGGACCCGCACGTCGATGACGCGCGCCCCCGCGGCGAGCTGCTCGTACACGGTCAGCGACTGGCACTGCGCGAAGGGGCGCGTCACGAACGGGATGCCGATCTTGTTGGTGGCCGAGTCGTGCGTCCCCGGCCACACCACCTGGTGAACCCGCACCTTCTCCGGCCCCAGCTCCGCCATCCACTTCTTCCGGTCCTCCGGCCTGTGCTCACTGCCCGGGAACGTCTCACCGGCCGCCGACAGCCGCGTGGCCAGCGCCTGCTTCTCGCTGGTGACCAGCTTCCGGCGGTTGACCTGCGACGAGAAGAAGGCGCCCATGGATTCCAGCGGGTTGCTGCCCTTCTTGCCGGACTCGCTACCGGAAGAAGACGCCATGACTAAATCCTATAAATAAACCAAGGATCACTCGGCCCAGCTCAGTAGCTCTGACCTGCAGGTCGCTGTAAGCTCGAGATTGATGGGAGCAAAATCAAATCAACAAAATATCTCGTGTTCTTGTGTGCGCGCGGTTTCTACGCTTCTTGGACTTGGGTTTCGTAGCTCGTTGGTTAGTTGAACTGGCGGTAGAGAGTAGGTGTGGTGGCAATGGCTGGCCGGAGAGGATTTTTTTCTAAGGACAAGATTGCAAGAGGCCGCTAGTAGTTTACTCCTTCGGAGTGATGGGTTTTATGGAGGGATAGTGATGGAACAGGGGCCACATGGATAAAGGATGTGTTGTTGCATTATATTATCATGGAGAATTGAAGATGAAGGTTCCTGGTGTCGGGCAAGAGGTGGAGGCTTGAGAGGGAGGTGACATGAAACCATTAAAATCATCTTAATTTTTAAGATAGGATAGTTGGTTTGAGAAATAGAATTATCATGTTTTTTTAAGAATTTCTCCCAAATCCGGTGTCCAAATTTTTCTCCGCGCCATCGAGCTCACCTTCTACCGTGCCTACTAGTTTGCTTTCCCTCTCACTTGCGAGTTCGAGGTTTTCTCTTATGCCGCAATCCCCTGCACTCTGTTAAGCTCTTGCACTGTAGTCCACCGAGATCCGTCGAGTCTATTGTGCCAAGCTCATTTGTTGAGGCAATCGTGCGTGAGTGCACTAGCGTTAGGATGGCTGCGTTCGGTATTTTTTGACTGAAACTATCTTGAATGTAGAGAGAATGTTCTTTAATCTAGATGACTCCACTAAAGCCTTTGGTGCTCTAACCAAACACTGAAAAAATTAAAATAGAATGGTTCATCTTGCTTTATCTCTCAACCAACGCCCTCGTTTAAGCCATAGATTGCAAATTGCAGAGGTGCAGCAGCAGGTGGGGCTCGTAGCAGGGAAGATGCTATAAACAAGCCATGTGGTCTACTGTTGGACAATATTTAACAGTTGCTCAGGAATCAGGATGCCTAACGGCATCTCAATTAACATCTTTTACACATTATGCTTTTCTATTTCAATTTCAGGTTGCAAGATAAAAATTAGCACATGAATCACACTCCCTCCATATTCTTAAGTGTTCAGCGAATTTAGGAGACGTCTATGACGTGAAACTGTAGCCAGATTAGAGGTACGATCCCTATCCACTATCCACCGTGCAACGTGGATTTGTTGTTTTTTTCATCTATCAATTGCTTTCAAAAGGGCAAAAACGAAGGACAGTGCACGGTGAGCCACACGAGCTTCAGCATGTTATGCGATAATGGACATGTTTTAACCCTGTGTTAAGTATGATTATCATGTCATTTTTTAGGTTTGTTCGTTCGATCCAGTATCTAATTATCTTTGTGAGAGAAAAAAATCTGACCCTAGATACAATAGAAAATGCTAGCATAATTTTTACTTTAATGTGGCCCATATTTTTAGTTTCGTCTATGTCACGATCAGTTCTGACACGGTGTAAACACTAATGAGCCATTGAATCAGTTAGCCGTAGTTAGTTGCCCGGTGTTATGTTATTTCAAGTAATTTAGCTAACATGCCTTCCACGTGGGAGCAGCAACGTAAACAATATCATATTGCCATGCCTACCACAATGTCCTACAATATTGGAGCCATATCCTCAAGGGCCAAGCTGCCAAGAGGCCAAGGACCCTCAAAACTGCTTTCATTTTATATACTGATAATTGTTAAGATGAATTCTATTATTAATATTATATTAATAGTAGAACAAATCTTAGTTGTCAATTCCAAAGGATAAATTTATATTTTAATTGGTTATATTTTGGGTACAATAATCATTAGAGAATTTACGTATAAATCTTTCGACGTTGTTATTTTTTAGGATGATCTTACTCTTTCTAAATTATAGAACAATAAGATAACAATATAAATTATTTTAAATATTTAGATAGAAGAACATCAAGCGTTATGATTTATTGTATTATCAGTAAAATACACCCTAAAATTACTATATATTAGGAATGATACTACACAGCGGTAAACTACAATATTTGCATTCCATTTGCGGTCCTGCAGCCGAGCATTCCTGATGGATGGGAGCGTCGAACTCGATGCAGAGACACAGTCTTCTCTGACAATTTCGCCTGTCGATTGTCGTCTGGGCAAGTGACAAAGCCAGGTTGATTGATCTCTCGTCGTCTTCTCCTCTTCCTGAATTTTCTCCTCGCTGTTCTACATGGACCTTGGATGATTGCCTCCTCTGTCCCCGCTAACAATGTCATCTTCTCCGACGCCGTCGGCCCAATGCCATCCACTGGACGATCTGTCGGCTCCAGCCTCTCCAGTGACATAGCCCGTTTTGGTTACCTGCAATCTGACGCCGATCAGCCGCTCGCAACGCACGGCACCGGTGCTGCCGTCGCCGTCGCCGCGAGCTCGCCGGTCAATGCCGGCGTGCGGCCGGTGCTGCTCGATACCGCACGAGCAGAAGAATCGATCAGCTGCTTGCGTGGCTGGGTAGCACACTGAAGTAAGCAAACACTGTTCTTGCATTGACCAGGTTTGCACGACGACCTTTTCAAGCTCTGCTCTAAATGCTGCTGGGTTTTGACAATTGAAAGCGCAATTACTGGTCTAGTTGACTAATTTAGTTTGAAATAATTTGAATCTGTTCGCTGTTAAGCTGCCTGGTCCTGCAAAAACTGTAACATCAGAGTGGAGCGCACGAACAGATCAACACAGCTGGGTTTTATTCGAAAATAAAAACCAGTAGCTGTTTCAGCACATGATAAGTGCTGATAAGAACAGTTGGGTTAATTCTAGCTGTGCCAAGAACCAACAGCACTGGGTTGCAGCTTCAGGGATCTATCTAACTGCAGGAAATGGCTAGCATTTTGGTGTAGAACATAACATGATCCTTTACTATAACCTGTACCAGCATGTGGAGACTTTCTTTTCCCCCATATTGCTGTTCGTTCTGTTCGGTTACTGCACGAGACGACACTGATAATGCGACACTTGCATTCCCTTCTTCTTCTGCCTGAAGAAAAAGCTTGCAATTGGACGCGAGCCGACCAAAAATCTCCTACGATATCTGTCACGATGGTCCAAAACGCTGATAGCCCACTTCACCGAAATATACTTATCCGATACAAGGACGCCGCGCTAGTTCATTGGTGCATTAAACTTGCTCAAACGTGCGTACATATATCGATGAAAAACCACTGGAAACGAGCTCCAATTGCAATTCAGAATTTCAGATTAGCTGTGACGGTGCTGGTTGCATGCATGAGTGAGCAGAGCTCATCCACGTACCACGTGGTGCCGCACCTAACCGGCCCGCTGGATCGCTAGACCCAGCCAAGCCAGTCTGCACAGGCACAACCACCCAAACCATCCGGGCCAGTAGAGAAGGGAAAAATTCATGCCAGTTCGTCCATGTTTTCATCTGTCTCTCTGTCTGTTTGTCGTGGACAAATTTCTCTAATCCCTATTGACTTAGTATCTAATGGGTCCTATCCTTGCATTAAAAGGGAAAAACAATGTCAAAGAAAGTTTACATCAGTCTTAACATAAATGTACTATCTTACTATACTAGTAAGATACTATTTCTATAAATCATACTGTCAACCCTAATTTTTAACATGGACCACGATAATTTTTTTATACCTCTATTTTCTTTCTTTAACCATCTCACATTTTTTTTCATCTTCTCCTTAGATATTGTGATGACATGATTTCTTACTTTCGATATTGTTTCTTCATTTTATATTTTCTCTTATTTAATTTTCTCTTATTTTCTACGGAATAGTCTAATAAATATATAAGACATTATTCTGTATAAAGGGGTTGGGACCGCTTTTAATAATTAGACGTAAGTAAAATAAATCGGATGAGTGAAATCCTATATATTTATTGCCATAAGAACTATTCTGTTCCTATATTCAACACGAGAACTTTCTATATATATTAAATCTCGTGGAAAAAAGTTGATCCTATCCTGATTGTGAAATGTCCGTGGCATTGACCCCGCACCGCTTTGCCTCCACCACGGCGCGCGAAGCCCGGGAAAAACACCGCGGATATAGCGGAAAACGCCGCGGAAACGAGCGAAACGCACCGCGAGACGACGGGAGACGAGGCCGTTGCTCGGTTCGGTTCGGCTCGGCTGGCTCCGCCTCCAGCTCACGCCACGCGCAGCCCAAGAAAAAGCAGGGCGGATTCCCCACCGCCGCCGCCGCCTTCCTCTCGTCCGTTTCCCCAATTCCCACACCCTGCAGAGGAACTAGGAAGACGGGGGATAGTCCACGGCTCGGGCCGGCCACCATTCGGTTGACGGCGCCGGCGCGGCGAGTGTTGGTGGGGTGGAGGAGTCCAAACTCCAGATGGACGACCTCAAGCAGATCCTGGCGCGGCCGATCCAGCTCGCGGAGCAGGTGATCAAGTGGTCCGACGAGGCGTACACGTTCCGGCAGGAGTGCATGGAGCTCAAGGCCAAGGTCGAGCGCCTCGCCGGGCTGCTCCGCCAGGCCGCGCGCGCCGACCTCTACGAGCGCCCCGCCCGCCGCATCTTCGACGACACCGAGAAGGCGCTCGACAAGGCCATCGCGCTCGTCGACAAGTGCCGCGCGCACGGGCTCGTCCGCCGCGTCTTCACCATCATCCCCGCTGGCTCCTTTAAGAAGATGACCAACCAGCTCGACAACTCCATTGGCGACCTGTCCTGGCTCCTCCGCGTCTCCTCCTCCGCCACCGACGACGACGACTTCGACGCCCACATCGGCCTGCCCCCCATCGCGCAGAACGAGCCCATCCTCTTCCTAATCTGGGGGCAGATCGCCGTGCTCTACACCGGCAAACTCGACGCCCGCGCTGACGCCGCCGCCAGCCTCGTCTCGCTCGCGCGTGACAATGATAGGCATTCCAAGCTCATTATAGAGGAGGATGGTGTCCCGCCGTTGCTCAGGTTGGTCAAGGAGGGCCATCTCGAAGGGCAGGAGAACGCCGCGCTCGCCATCGGTCTCCTTGGGCGCGACCCGGAATGCGTCGAGCAGATGGTCAACGCCGGGGCGTGCACGGTCTTCGCCAAGGTGCTCAAGGATGGCCCCATGAAGGTGCAGGCCATGGTGGCCTGGGCCGTCTCGCAGCTGGCCGCGAACCACCCCAAGTGCCAGGACGCCTTCTTGCAGCACAACGTGATCCGGCTGCTCGTCGGCCATCTCGCCTTCGAGACGGTGCAGGAGCACTCCAAGTACGCCGTGACGTCGTCTAAGATGTCCATACATTCCGTGGTAATGGACAAAAAGAACAGCATCGGTGGGGCGGTGATCCCAAACTTGATGGACGCTGGGGAGCATAGCACCGTGAGGTACCCAAATGGACATGTTCCCCAGAGCAAGAACGAGATGCACAATTTGGTGCACTCCACCATGGCCACAAAGTCTAATGGGGGCAGTGTTAAGGGCATAGGCAGCAATGGTGGCGTTGTCACCTCGAAGCAGCACAATGCGTCGTTGTCAGGAACGACTACAAGAGGCAGGGAGCTTGAAGACCCTGAGACAAAGGCATACATGAAGGCAAATGCCGCAAAGGCGCTGTGGCAGCTTGCCAAGGGCAATGCAGCTATCTGTAAGAGCATCACTGAGTCAAGGGCTCTGCTTTGCTTTGCAGTGCTACTTGAGAAAGGTGAAGGTGAAGTGCAATGCAATTCTGCGATGGCTCTCATGGAGATCTGCAGTGTTGCCGAGAAGAATTCTGACCTACGACGGTCAGCATTTAAGCCAACCTCTCCTGCTGCCCGTGCTGTTGTGGACCAACTCTTACGTGTTGTCGAGAAGGCTGAGTATGATGATCTCCTTATTCCTTGCATTATCTCATTAGGCTGCCTGTCCAGAACCTTCCGTGCGACTGAGACTCGGATCATTGGTCCATTGGTGACGCTTCTTGATGAGAGGGAAGCTGATGTCTCTCGGGAGGCAACACTTTCCTTAACCAAGTTTGCATGCACGGATAATTACCTGCACATTGATCACTCTAAAGCGATCATCAATGCTGGCGGCGCAAAGCACCTTGTTCAGCTTTTATATTTCGGTGAGCAGGTGGTTCAGCTTGCAGCACTCACTCTTGTATGTTACATTGCTCGCAATGTCCCAGATAGCGAGGAGTTGGCACAAGCAGAGATCCTCACAGTGCTTGAATGGGCCTCCAAACAGGCATTCATGATGCAGGATCCGGTAATTGAGAACTTGTTACCAGAGGCGAAGGTCAGGTTGGAGCTTTACCAATCCAGAGGTGCAAAAGGCTACCATTAGATCACTTGTGTTGTTGGAAGGCATGAAAGAAGAATGTAAAGTTGTTCTTCTTTCGAATGGCTGAGTACTGTATATACATCAGGTGGCTTCTATTTATACTCTGGTTAAACCTTTTTTGATCCCCAACATAAGAAAAAGTTGTTAAAGCTACATCTTTTGTTGGGTTTTCATGCTTGAAGGTAATTTTGCTTCAGGTGTCCTGAGGGGTTTGTAGGCTTGGATGTTCAAAACTTGAGTTGCTCTTGTTGGTGGTATAGTTTCGGGGAGATTAGCGTCTTGTGCTCTCTTTGGCCTATGTATCGCGTATATTACATTTCACTCATCTATAAGAGAAATTTTCTTTACCTCAAGGGTCTTACTCTCGTGTGCGCGCGCGCATGGACACGTGTGCAACCTCACATTTTGTTTTCACTGTTCAATTGATGATTGTACACTTCACCCATTTTTCTTTCATGCTTGAGACACAATTCCAGTTCCAGCCTTTTTGCTAGTCAACTTCAGCAGAGGCTAACCTATACACTGGAAAAGCTATTCAGTGTCCCAGGTACATGTTTTGATCTTCTGATCTTTGTGGTTAGCATGTCTTTTTTCCTAATTTGCAGCATATCTGTAGTAGCACTTCATTGTTTTGTCTGTATATACTATGTCTGAGGTGGTGAATCTGATTTCTATAACTTGTAGGTCTAGATTCCTGACAAACTCAAAAGAACGGAAGGAAACGAAAGAAGAAAAGGGGAAGGCATTGAAGGAGATGAAAGAAGAAAAGGGAAGTCATCTACAATGGCTTCACAGAACGGTGAGTGAATCGATTTTATTCCACAATGTTAGAGGTGATCTGGCTAAGTTGATTATGTACTAGAAATTCTAACACATGAATCCTGTTTGGATCTCGATCTTGTTTTATCACATTAGCTTTTCTTCCTATTCATACCAGGCAGGATCAGGTTCGTCTGTTGCGAGTAATGATATCAGATGGGTCCTTCCTATATATGACTGGTGAGTGGTGACTCCTGTTTAGGATGGTAATGGGTATCCAAAATCTAAATTCCGATAGTTTTTATCTTAATAAGGCATATGTATAGACTAAAAACCCATGGGTATATTAATGGGAAAAGTCATACTCATCGGGGTTTCGGGTACTATTGTATGGTATTATAGCATCTGAACCTGCAAATTCATGGGTGTATATATCTGGTATACATATATAATTTAGCCCATCATGTATTCCACTCTCCACATATATCACAAGACAGCCATTTGTCTTGTGTCACTGTATAAATTTATATTTGTTACATATTTATAAATTTGTGGTATGCTCATATTAATTTATCATTAATATCATATAGTTTGATCTGCTATATATATGTACTCAGGTATGCATGGACAAACCCATGGGCATAGGTATGACTACAAAGTTGTACTTATGTATAGATATATGTTTATTAATATATAGGTTTTATCCTAACAAATACGGGTATAGGTGTACAGTACACATTGATACAATCCCAATATCATCCCTGTTATACTGCCGCCATGAACTGATCGTTGCTCTGTCTCTTCATTTTCCCAGATTCCACAGTGCCATAGACCTGTCACTGTCCTAATCGCAGGCTCGCAGTACCACTTGTTGTAATTTTACCTGGAGACGGTCGAAATGTCAAATGGCTGGTTCATCGTGTAGCTCCAGTCCCATCCCTTGGTGTAGAGGCTGCGTCAGTGACCGTATTTAAGTATTGAGATTTGCCCTTGTCAAGTGTCACCACATGCAAAATTAATGGGCATATGGCTGTTGCGGTTGGACGCAATCAAACACCACGATTGTCGTTGCGGATTAGTTGATGCTGATGAGTTGATTGGTTTTGGTGCAGGCAGGCAAAAAGATGGACGTGCCTGCGGCGATTGCGCATCACAACTCTCCATGTTAGGTCATCGTGCTATTTTTACTCCATCTGGATACACGTTGGCATATTGCAAATTGTTTAATTTTTTTTAAAGTTAAATTTCTTCGGTTTTAACTAATTTTACAAAAAAATACCAACAATTACAACATCAAATTAGTTTTATCAAATTAGCTATTCAATATATTTTAATAGTATATTTATTTAATATTATAAATATTAATATATTTTGATTTGACCTTATTAAAATTGAAGAAGTTTTATTTAAAAAAGTCAAACGACTTAAAATGTAAAAATGTATAATCTTCTAAAATTGTTTCTTTGCGATCCTCTTTTATTTTCTTTTGTAAAACAACCAGATTCTGCCCCTTACGAACCATTGATTCGATGACTTGTTGTATTTTTTTAAAATACGGTCCAAAAATACAAGTTCAAACAAAAAATATATTATCAAAAAAACTCTGCAACCTGGCCCATTTCTCTGACTTCTTGAATCTTGATACATAAACTGGGCCTATGTCAAGCCTGGGTGAAAAGAATACGCACTGCAGCATGGGCTTTACTCATCTGGCTGGTAAGATGGGCCCGTGCAGTGTGCACTCCGGCAGCGAGTGTTTTTTTTTTTATAAATAATACATTTTTTAAATAAAATTTCAATTTTGGTACGCGGTTTTGAAAAATAGCAAATCTAGGTCTCTGTCGGCCCTTGATATGTCGATCTAGGCCGGTCGGCCCTAGATCAGCACATCAAGTGCCGATCTAGGCTTATCCGGCTAGATCGGCTCGGGGGCTGCCAAATGTCAGCCGTTGAAGCGCCGATCTAGGTCGATCGGCCTAGATCGACGTTTCAACGGCCGAACTTGAGAGCTATAAAGGGGGGCCGAAGGCCTCCCCTCCCACCCGCCTCACTCTTCTCCCTTCGGCTTGGAGGTCTCAGGTATGCCTCTTCTCCTCTCTTTCGTCTTCTTTAGGTAGTAGTAGTTAGGTAGTTAGTTTAAGGTAGTTTAGTAGTAATTTAGCAGTAGTTTCGTAGTCTTTTAGGGATAATTTAGTAGTAGTTTAGTAGTATTTTAGTTGTAATTTAGTACTAGTTTAGTAGTATTTTAGGGGTAGTTTAATTACTTTAGGAGTATTTTGATGAAGTTTTTAGAGTAATTTAAACATAGTCGAGAGATAATTTAGCGATAATTAAGGGGTACTTTACAGATAATTTGTAGGTACTTTGAACATAATTTATAGATAATTAAGGGTACTTTAGAGATAATTTAGGTGTACTGTAAGCATACTTTAGTGATAATTAAGGGTTATTTTAGAGATAATTTAGAGGTAGTTTGAACAAAATTTAGAGATAATTTAGAGACATTTTAAACATAGTTTAGAGATAATTTATATGTACTTAACATACCTTATTCTGTGTAGCTTTCTTGCGTGTGCTAACTTGCTAGTAAGAGCCGACGGTGACTGCATCCACTGCTGTTCTAGATATCTAAACATACCATACTCTGTTAGATGTTTTTCGTCGTTTAATGTAGCGATACTTTGAACGTAATTAGATGTAGTTCTGTTTAGTTAATTCGCCTGTTGCTAAATAAATGGATTTGATCTATCACGCTAGACACGTAGTTATGTTTTTTATATTATTTGCTGCTTAATATTTACGGCATGTCAGATAGAACATCATTTAGGATTTAATACGAAGATGGCCAAGTACTTGTTGGTTATGATGGTGTTGACCTTAGTAGTTTTTAATATATCAAAAATAGTTTAAGTCGGGTGATTGAGCGTAGCATCGGGAGTGTTAGGCGGTGGCTTTGTCATATATTTTGATTGGATAGAGAGCAGTGGGAGTTATATGTGTATGCCTGATGCAGCCGTGCAGCCGAAGGGTATTTTTAGGAGATGGTTCCTGTTACCTCGACCGCCATGTGGAGAGGATATGTCAGAAAGGCGCTAGAGTAAGGTTGGGAACGGATTTTGCTTATCTATTTTACTCCTCGTGCCTTTCGTACTCTAGACCCAGCACTGGACCAAGTTGCTGAGTCTAGAGTACAATTCGAGGTCGGCCAGAGTAGCCAAGTCCAGGAGCTGATCCCCGAGACGGATGAAGTGTCATATTCCAGGGATGCTCTCCTATCTACGATAGCTAGGGTTGCTAAAGGGCAAGCTGATGAAGGAGAGAAAATAGATGCCGTACCTAACTTGCTAGAGAGCGAGGACCAAGACTTCGAGGAAGTAGTCGAGCAGGGTGCCAACGACAGCTTAGACGAAGAAGAGGAAGCAGTGGATGACAACAATGAGAATGAAGAGGAAGACAATGTGATTCCCAACGAGTGGCAACCACAGGATTATGATGCTTTTGCTATTAATGAGGGCCGTGACACTCGTTGGGAGTATGAACAGAACGAGGTCCAAAAGGATGCGGTGTATCCTATCAAAGATGCAGTTTAAGATGCCGTGAAAGCTTGGGCATTGTCATTTCGACGGTTATTTCGAGTGAAGAAGTCGAACCGCACAATGTATGACGTTGTGTGCGAGAGGGATGATTGCCCATGGAGAGTTCGTGGACATAAACCGAAGTGGAGAATTCATTGGGTATACTCAATTGTGGTACAACATATATGCGTGGTCGATACTGCTGTAACCAGACACAAGAATCTAAGTGCCAAGTACATTGCCGGGGTGATGTATTATGAGATTGTTGAGAATCTCAGTTATGAGCCTCGGGCCTTAATACTTATCATAGAGAGAAGGTTTTAGTACACAATCAACTATTCTAAGACATAGAGGGCTAAACAGAAGGCGCTCGAAATGAGGTTCGGTACATTCGAAGACTCATATCATAACCTGGCTTTCTGTCTGGATACGGTGAAGAGGCGTAACCCTGGCACATACTTCTCTTTCGAAGAGAAAGAAGCGATATTCCCGGTAGGTGTGTCGATTCTACATCGAGTTTTCTTTGCACTCGGTGCTTGTATCCGAGCTTTACAGTACTGTCGTCCTATTCTTTGTGTGGATGACATATTTCTAACTAAGAAGTATAGAGGTTAGATATTGACCGCTATTGGTGTTAACGGCAACAACTAGGTTGTGCTAATTGCCTTTGACTTCGTGAAAAGTAAAAACTATGAAAGTTGGTTATGGTTCTTACGGCACTTGAACGTTGGGGTTCTTCAGGACAGGTCAAATGTTTGTTTGTTGCATGACCGATATGCTGAACTTATAAAGGCAGTCCAACATATAAAGCATGATCCAGAGAAGCCATATCCTTGGAAGAACATTCAATCTCGATGGTATATGCGTCATCTAGGTGCGAGTTTCTACCGTCACTTCGGGAAGAATAAAGAATTGACTAATCTGTTCAAGAGACTGTGTAGCCAAAACTAAGAGAGAAAGTTTAAGGCTTTGTGGACGAAACTTGATGAGCTGACATCAAAATACAAGCATGAGAAGGCCGCAAGGCAGCAATCTAGAAGTGATCCGGAGCCAGAGCCGGAGCCACTTTGTTCTCTGCCCACTGATGACCAATAGACGATCCGCAAACGACAGAGAACGAAAGTTCGTTGCTTTTTAGATTGCATTAAATTCGAGAGTAGGGAGTATTGGTCTCTACTCTATGACACTCACGGCGCAAGGTATGGCATTATGACCATCAATCTTGCAGAGGTGTACAATTGGGTCATGCGGGGTATGCAATGCTTGCCTTTGGTTGCTATTGTGGAGGGCATAATCCGTGGAACCATTCGATACTTCGTGGACCGACATATTGCTGCTTTTGTGGTGCACAGCGACGAGCGCCATTTGTATTACAGAAAGATTACGGAGTACTTCATTGAGAAAAGTAAGAAGGCAACCCAGCATCGTGCCATCAAGATAAGTTCCCGGGAACTCTGTTTCGAGGTAACGTGTAGAAACAAAGGTCGGCGAGGAATAAATCGGGATGTTATTGTTCATGAGTGCACCGTTACGGACACTTGTCGGTGTAGCTACAACAAACCATTTCTGTACCACAAGCCATGCAGTCATGTCATGGCGGCGTGCGCCACATTTGATATGCATGCCGGGGTGTACTTGTCTGAATACTTCACAAAAGAGAAGGTCCTTCAGACTTGGAGCGGTGAACTTCGAGGGTATGGGGTTGTCAGCTCATTCACATCTGCGCTAGATGGTGCATGTCGTTGGGTGCCAGATTTCTAACGTGTCAACTCAAAGGTAGGAAGAAGGAAGACACGACGCATTCGGAATCATATGGATGAATCCGAAGCAGGCAGAAAAAAGAAAAAGTGCTCTTTGTGCAACATTGCTGGACACACGTACAAGAATTGCACAGAAGCCGGCACAAGTAGTCGAGGCCCCCCATGATATATAATTCACCGCACATCACACAATGTACATAGTCCACAATATATATGTATGGTAGTTACTTTACTTGTTAATTGTCACATGTTGTATCTTTGGCGCTAATAATATTTATTTATTTTATAACATGCAGATAGCGGGTAATGATGATTGCCCCTATGAGTTTCTCTCCGCTATGGTCGACGGCCACCACCGGGCACGAGCACTCACGTCCACTGATCCGGATCAGCCTGATCTCGTCCCGCTCAGAGTTCGAACACCACAGTATCTCTAGAGCATCCATCCCCGATGGGTTGGCAGGTTAGTTAAGCAAGCATAATGGTCGTTCATATTTTATTTTTATCTCGTTACGTGACTAACATCTTCTTTTATGCAGGTTGCGCAGTGCTAGCTTACTCCCTGTCGACACACATTCTACCTGCCTTTGGGAGAGGTAACGATCACGCTTGAGGATGTATCTTACCTGTTAGGACTTTTAATAGCAGGAGTAGCAGTTGTCCCGAACGATGTTCAGCCAGATTGGCGTGTTGACATGCTCGCGTGCTTCACGGGAGCCTATCCCATCCAGCCTGGTGGCGCGGCAGTGGAGGAGTTTATGGACACACACGGGCCGACGCAGAGTTGGTTGCGTCAGTATCAGGTATGTCGTTTTAACATGGTAATGAAATTAAACATTTACTTATCCATAGTGGCTGTATACTAACGTTTGATCTTTCATAGGCGGAGTATCTAGCTCCTGATGTTGATGATTATACCGTTAGTCGGCACTTGGAGGCTTACCTCCTTTGGCTTTTTGGCTAGGTGATGTTCACCAGCACGCACCACGACAGTGTTGACAGGCACTTGGTGCAGTTCGCTCGAGCCATCGCCGATTCACCCGACAATGTTCCACAGTACTCATGGGGATCTGCCGTCCTTTGCGCCACATACCGCGGTCTTTGCGATGGATGTCGACGTCGGACGGCTGGCACGTCCATTACTGGGTGTCCCTTATTGATATAAATCTGGTCGTACGAGAGGATGCAGATTGGTTGGCCCCAGGTTGACATGACACCATACCTAAGGGGGCCACCAGACGAGGACATCGACCGACCGACTATGGACACACTTTGGTGTCGACGACGGGTCAGTATTTGTTGTACTTAATCATTCACCAAAATTAATTTCGTACTGATATTTCTTCTTTTGCAGCCATCTTGGACCCACTCTCAGACCCACCTCTCCTATCCAGACTACACGGCGCAGCTCGACAACATTCGGGCGCACGACTTTCGTTGGAGACCTTACATGCCAGGCGAGGTAATCTGGCGCGCGCCTCACGGGCTCTCCGCCTTGTGCTTGCGGGACGCGACATACTGGAGGACACGTAGATGCCTCGTATTCGATGTCATGATCGAGGGATATGCTCCCTACCGCGTCTGTCGACAATTTAGACGAGCGCAGTACTTCCCATGTCCTATACAGGCCTAGGTGCCTGCTCAGATGCACCGGTGAGCTCTTGCACACGTACATACGAACGTGCGCATCATGTTTTGCTGTTACCTACCATTGTAAACCTTAATTTAAATTATTTGTTGCAGGAACACGCGGAAGGGAGTACCTGACGGTATTCCATGGGATGTTAGGATGCAGCCATGGGTTGCCCAGTGGGAGGGTGCGTTGGAGGACCTAGACGAGGAGGAGGACGACTACGACCCTATGACATACTATCACTACCTTCGATGGTACTGCGTTCGTACCAGGGTTCGTCTCATCAGAGGACGGGGCGATGGTCCTCCACCTGCGGCTGGTGTGACGCACGGACATCCTTCTCACATGGTCGCTACCTATCAGGAGTCGGTACGTACATGAATTGTCTAATCTCTGATGATTGATGATTGATACTCGGGGTAGGCGTGGTGGTTAGTACGGCTTGCGGTTGTTATCGTAGGGACGGACAATTTGTACTGAAACTTTTATTACGATATGTCGTATTATGTCATTATGTGCTTCATATTATAAACATGCACTTCGTAGTATTCCTGCTATTTACTATCTACTCATAATTTGAGCTTACACTTCAATACCATATTTGACGAGCTTGTTTGCAGATGTGTGATTGCCTTCGAAATAGATATTGCAATGGCATGATACAGTAATTTAAGTAGTCCAGCATTAACAACTTCTAACAAAATAGTTCGTGACATAACATAGTACATTATAATGGCACATGCAAACGTGATTACGTGTCTTTAGGGAAATGAAAATAGCTAAGACTTATCCAAACTGACTACTGAGTGCAGCGAGGGTACTTTCCCTTCCTTATGGCATCTGGTCCTACTTCCTTAGCACGATGAGCCTACTCACGCTTCCTCTCTCTTTCAGCCTCACGCTCCTCTTTTGCCTTGCGCTCCACCTCCTCTCTCCTCTTCTCTTCTTCCTCACGCTCACAGGCCCACTGGTATCACATATCAAAAAGCTCCCTATTTAACTCCTTGTGTCACATAAGCTCTATCCTGTCATCAGGGTGCACCTCCTTATCAATCCATTCGACAAAGTCACAAAGTGGAGGTGGTGACGGTGGAGTAGTTACCTACACACAGAAACATTAATAGAGATATTATAAGTGATTTATTTAAGAACAAGATATAACTGAAGAAATAGCATAATTATTCATATCGGTTTATTAGCACGTGGTCCACGCTTTGGTCTTGGCTTTGGCTTTTCAGGAGTGTAAGAGTAGTTGCCACACTTCTAATACCTCATCTCGTATGTGAGGTCATCTATATTTCTCATGAACTTACATTTATCTCCACAAAAACACATAGGTGGTTCAACACCTTCCGGTGGATGGTGACGAGGATCGTAATCGTACTTAGATTTATCCTTTTTCACCATTTATGATAAAAAAATATGCAATTGATATATCGACATAAATTTAAAATGTTACATTTGCACCCACATGTTCTGCATGACCTCATGGTACCCAGAACAACTAACAAAAAAACACATATTTATTTAATATTCACTAAAGTGTGTTTAAAAGGCCTATATTATTGCTAAAGTGTGATTACAGTACTCCTAAGTTACTTCTAAACTATTTTGAAATTGGTAAAATATATTTAAATTACCTCCAAATTATGTTAAATCTACCGCTAATCTACTCCTAAATTACTCATAATCTACTCCTAAAGTACCCCTAATCTAGTACTAAACTATATCCTAAAGAAAAAAGGAGAGAAAAAAAAGACATACCTGAAAGAAGAAGTGACTGCCTGCGGGCTAGGAGGAGTTACAAGGGGTGTCTGGGAGAGGAGCTTTGGCCCCCTTTTTATAGAGCTGATGTCGGCACATGAAGTGTTGATCTAGGGCTGGTGGCCCTAGATTGGCACATGGTCTGCCGATCTAGGGCCACCTGTCCTAGATCGGCACTTCATGTGCCGACAGGACCGCGCCGCAGGCCGATGTAGGCCGATCGGCCTAGATCGGCCGTTCAAGTGCCGACAGAGATCCTTATTTGCAATTTTTTAAAACCGTGTACCAAAATTAAAATTTCATTTAAAAATTATATTATTTTAAAAAAAATCCTCCGGCAGCTGTTCATCCCATCCAAATTGATAAGGTGATCCCTCCAACCGCTGACAAAATAATCAAATTCCGATCGACGAGGACATACCGTCCGTTCCAAAAAATTCTGATACAGCAGTCGAATCTTACTGTCGACAGAATGTACGCTAATGATAAACATGTACGGTTGGTTCATACGTCTCAAGATTCTGAAGGCAACCAGACAAAATTTAGCCGGCCGATTAAACAAGCACTGATAGTACTTGAGGTAATTGGAGCTGGTAGCACTTGAGAACACATTTCACAGACGAACAGTAAGTTCTTGTAGTTGGTAGAGTCCCGTCCAAGTGACTGTAAACATTGATTTTTCTGTAAGCATTGGAAGCTATTTCTTCAACAAAGTTTACTAATGATACTGTACTAAAACAACATAGCATAGCACTAGGCTGAAAAAAGTTCTAAAAAATACTGCTACTGCGGGTTTATAATTAACTGCATCTGTCAGATTTGAGCTGTAATATGCAAAGGAACAGGCAGTGGTGGCAGACTATCAGAGAGGGGATCAAATTTGACTTGATGCATCAGCGTGTATTAGAGGCTATCTGAGCGGTCTGTGATCTACTGCCACAGTGCAGATACTGTGTTAATGCAGTTTAGCGTAGCCTCTCTGCATTTTGTACTCCGATGCAGAGGGTGCTTCTCCCACAACGACGCGCTCGTTTTCTCCTCTAGACTCGCGTTTTCCTGGGGCTCCTCTCCTGGCTCAACTCAAAGTCTCAAAGCATATGATGTGCATTTGCTTCAAGCTACTGTAAAGATGAGCAATAACAAATCACGAAAAGATCTTCCTGTCACTTCATACCGGGGTCAACTCTCACAGTTTCGCTCAAGACAGTTCCAACTCATAATGTATAATAGTGTGAATGTATGTATACGAGTGTGAATGTGTGATGCTTACTTTTTCTTTTCTTTATACATTACTCATAAACACTACTTTTAATGGATAGTTTCTTCAAAATAAATTTATAGCTAATCACTTATCTTTATTTTTTTTCTCGTAATCCCTTCTTTGTTCTTTTACATCGTGTAGAACTCGGTTCTTTTAAAAGACATCGTTTCTCTCTCTCATCTTATTAAATTATTTGTAACATCAGATTTTAACTAATATGTCAATATAATTAATGTTAAGAAATCATTCTGGACAGCAAAGTTAAGACTGTAAGACATAGGTGATTCCCTAACACACCACGTGGCAGCCTCTGACTGGCAGAGGAGAGAGAGAAGCTGTTGACCGCGAGCTGCCGCCCCTGCGCATCACCGGCCAATCCGGCCATCACGAGACTCCACAGCTCTCTGTGCAAGCAATTCAAGCAACCAAGCGGCAAGCGCTCGTATAAGTTGGCGTTTGATTGCGCGCATCACCCCCAAACTCCACCAAATTCCATCGACAAAAAAGAGCGCGCAAATTGAGTCGTGTTCCGATCCAGCCAGCTCGTTGCAACCTGCAATAATGGCGATTCGCTTGCTCCTCCCCGTCACTCTCCTCCTGACCTCACTCTCCAGTGCGTAGTTACGTCCATGGCTGCAATGTGGTAACTTGTGTTGACTACTGATATGTAGTTGCTGTGTTGCGCAGGAGCGTTGTGCACGACGTTCACGCTGACCAACTCGTGCGCCTACACGGTGTGGCCGGGCTTGCTGTCGAGCGCCGGCTCGCCGGCGCTGTCCACCACGGGCTTCGCGCTGGCGCCGGGGCAGTCGCGCGCGGTGGACGCGCCCGCGGCGTGGTCCGGCCGCATCTGGG
>KE372762.1:177482-188531 GCA_000418225.1 Zizania latifolia | reverse complement strand
CCCCCTCCTAGGCCACGCGGCCGCCGTGCTCGCGTGGCTCTGCACCGCGCGCCGCCACCGTCTGCCGTGGTAGAGCGAGCGAGCGAGAGCTAGACATGCGTGCACCGGCCGCACCGGCGTCGGTTGCTGTCACCGACACCGATCACCGGGCGGGAGCTAGGCATGCGTGCACCGCCCCAGGAGCAGACCTCGTGCATGCATCCGCCATGTGCCGGCCCGACATTTTGACCTCGGGCCGTATTGCAAATTGTATATATTATTACTCTTGTGGATCAGTGAGGGCTAAGCTAGCTAGCAAGATTAGCTAGGAAGATGAAGTGATTAATTAAGTCTAGCTCCACATTGCAGCAACCAACTTTGTCACAGATTTCTTTTTCTTTTTCGAGATGACAGAACAGAACAGAACAGAACCAGATGGGCTGGTGCAACGAATGCAGATGGGTCGGTGAGTCCATCACATGAGATCTCCTTATTTTTCTACGTACGGACAGCTAAGCTAGCATGGTCTTCAGAAATCTGAATCCTGAATCAACTTTCGTTTCTGTTCCGGCGACTCGGCGAGATGTCTGAACTCTGAAACTCTGAATCCTGGCACGGTGGATCTTGTTGGTTACTGCTTGTCTTGTCCAGTGGCAGTAAGCCAGTGCCCAGTATTGATAAGTGAGAGATCAGCTCGCCCAGTTGCAACTTGCAACGTCAGAACCGAGTGGCCGATCGCCTGGCCGACTGAATGCACGGTGAAATCTGAAAAGCTGGGGAAAGTTTGGACCGTGAATGTTGGTCCGCCTGAATCATGATCGCTTGAGCATGCATGTTGCTGGAATTTTGGTTACGCCCACATAATTATTTTAGAAATTTTTAAATAAATCTTAAAGGTCTATATCGAGAGTCAAGGGTCGACCTACAGGGGTCAGCACTCGGCACTCGAGAGTCGGGGGTCAGCACTCAGGACTCTGACGATCAGCAGTCAGGATTCTGGCGGTCAGCAGTCAGGACTCGGGGGGTCAGCTAGCCGAGCCCGACCCCATGTCCACCGAAAGCCAACTCTCCGTCTTGCGGGGATTCAGTTCCCTTTGGTCGTTTCGATCTTTTGAGAACTTGGTGGATTTTACGGGATATGAAAATCAACTCGATTTAGATCGTGATCGCGACACGAGATCATGTTACTTCTATATAAATATCCATATGTCTGGCCGGTTTCAGATGTGTGTGATAGAAGAGACACAACAGATTAGATCAGAATAGATCAGTTTGTCTCTCCTCTTTGTTGCGCTAGCGCCGTAGTCTACTTCATCCCGTCCACCAGCGTACACCAGTGATAGGGAGAGCATGTCTCTGTAACCTCTCGCTCTTGTGATCCTGCACCGGGAGAGGGCGAATAAGGTTTTTAGGAAGCGTTCCACGTGACTGCTCACGTTCGTCACCACAGCGCGTCTTCCGTCCATGTCTACCGTCGGTCGCTGTCGGGTACTGCGATCCAACACCAACAGAAGCAACTCTGCACCGACCGTGGCTTCGTCTTCGGCTATCGTACAGTACATGCGCTACTTTACTGTTCGGTTATTGATCATGTTTTGCGAAACCATGATTACTATGTTCAAGTTTACTAGTGTGTTAGATGTGTACACGCTAGTTCTTGTGGATGTCATGATTTATCTATTTTAGAAATTAATCTCGCAATTGCTTAATATTCCAACAATCTTATTATAGGCAATCCGCAATTTATTCAATGGCTGGTTTTGCGGATATACTGAGACCAGAAAAATTTTCTGGTGTGAATTTTAAGATATGGCAAGCAAAGGTCCGTCTTTGGCTTACTGCTATGAATGTATGAGAAGCGAGACTTGGTAAACCTGAGGGCGAACTTTCTGCTGATGAGCAAAAGAAATTCGCTGAGGCCAATAATCTCTTCGTGGGATGCATTCTAGGCGTGCTCTCTAACCGTCTGTGTGATGTTTACATCACTGTGACATATACGAAAGAGTTGTGAGATGCTCTGATAGCAAAATATGATGCATCAGACGCAGACAGTGAACTATATCTTATGGTGGATTTCCATGACTATAGGATGATGAATAACCGTTCTGTGGTAGAACAAGCTCATGAGGTTGTGTGCATTGTCAAGGAACTTAACCTCGTCAAGTGTCCTCTATCCAATAAGTTTGTGGCTGGTTACATAATCGTAAAGTTGCCTTCTTCATGGAGGAACTTCGCCACTACTCTAAAATATCAGAGACAAGAGATATCAGTTGAAAATTTGATAGCATCTCTTGATATTAAAAAGAAAGCTCGGGAAAAGGACGCTTCTGAGAAAGGAGGCGAGGGCCAGTCTAGCGCCAACTTGGTGCAGAAATCCCCACATAGCAAGAGCAAAGGAAAAAATAAGCCTAACAAGGTGATGAAGACCACTACCTTTAAGAAGAAGAAAAATAAAGCCGAGTTAAATTACTTCACTTGCGGTGAACTAGGACATTTGTCCAAAGATTATCTAGATCGCGCAAACCGCAAAGGGCAGATGGCTAATAATGTTAAAATGGTGACCATCAGCAATACTGAGGATGGGTATGGTAATTTACCTACTATTCTATCAGTTTTTCAAACTACCAACTGGTGGTTTGATACGGGTGCCAATGTTCATGTGTGTGCTGACATCTCTATGTTTTTTCTTACCAGGCCATCTAGGATTCTTCTGTCCTAATGGGAAATGGGTCACATGCTTCTGTTCATGGTGTTGGTATGGTAGATCTGAAGTTTACTTCAGGAAAGATCGTGCAGCTAAGGAACATGCAGCATGTCCCTACTATCAACAAGAATCTTGTTAGCGGTTCCGTTCTGTGTAAGGACGGGTTTAAGATAGTCTTAGAGTCTAATAAATTAGTCTTGTCGAAACATGGATAATTTATTGATAAAGATTATGATTGTGGAGGCCTGTTCCGCTTTTTCTTCCAGATTTTAGCAATAAGTCAGTGAATCATATTTATGACAATATTAATGATGATGCAAGTGTTTGGCATTCTCGTTTATATCATGTTAATTTTGGCTTGATGTCTCGATTGTCCAGCATGAGTTTAATTTCGAATTTCACCATTACCAAAGATTCTAAGTGTCATAGTTGTGTGCAATCAAAACAACCTTGAAAGACTTACAAGGCTGTTGAGGAGAGAAACTTGACACCTCTAGAACTCATACATTCTGATCTTTACGAGATGAATGGTGTATTGATAAAGGGTGAAAAGAGATATTTCATGACATTGATTGATGATACATCTAGATTTTATTATGTTTATCTGTTGCAAACTAAGGATGGGGCATTAGACTACTTTAAAATCTATAAGGCTGAAGTTGAAAATCAACTAGAGAGAAAGATCAAACGTCTAAGGTCTGATTGTGGTGGTGAATATTTTTCCAAAATATTTGATGAATTCTATGAGGAACATGTTATTATTCATAAGAGGACGTCTTCCTATTCTCCCGAATCAAACGGGGTTGCCGAGTGGAAAAACCTCACGCTAACTGACTTGGTTAACACCATGTTGGCTACTGCCGGTTTATCAAAGGCATGGTGGAGGGGGCTCTATTGACTACATGTCACGTCCTAAATAGAGTTCCTAACAAAAATAAAGAATAAACTCCATATAAGATATGGATTGGGAGAAAACTATCACTTTCTTATTTGCGCACTTGGGGGTGTTTGGCTAAAGTCAATGTCCCAATCGTGAAGAAACGCAAGTTGGGACATAAGACAGTAGATTGTGTCTTTCTAGGCTATGCCCCACGTCAATCGGATAGGGTTAGTCGTACACCCGAGCGGTTTGTGTTTCTAACCACGGGGCAACACGACATATTATTGTTGAACAATGATGAACCTAAGACCTACTCGGAAGCAGTGATGGGATCAAACTCTCAGAAATGGTTTGGAACCATAAAATCCGAGTTAGAATCCATACGAGAGAATCAAGTTTGGAACTTGGTCGATCCACCTGATGGTGTCAAAACTATCAAGTGTAAATGGATTTTTAAGAAAAAGATAGACGTTGATGGAAATGTTCACATCTATAAGGCTCGATTAGTGACGAAAGGTTTCAGGCAAATTCAAGGTGTTGATTATGATGAAACATTTCCGCCCATCGCAATACGAAAGTCTATCCGGATCATCCTAGCAATTGCCACATATTATGACTATGAGATATGACAAATGGATATCAAAATGGCTTTCCTTAATGGAAACCTAAGCCAGGATGTGTATATGACACAGCCTGAAGGTTTTGTCGATCCGAAAAATACTGGAAAAATTTGTAAGCTTCAAAAGTCCATTTATGGGCTGAAGCAAGCTTCTCGAAGTTGGAATCTTTGTTTTGATGAAGTGATCGAAGGGTTTGGTTTCATCAAGAATAAAGAAGAGCCTTGTGTTCATAAAAAGGCTAGTGGGAGCGCACTTGTATTTCTAATTTTATATGTAGAAGACATATTGTTGATCGGAAATGATATTTCAATGCTCGATGCTGTTAAATCTTTGTTGCAAAAAAGTTTCTTAATAAAAGATCTTGGAGATGCAGCATACATATTGGGCATAAAGATCTATGGAGATAGATCGAGAAGGCTAATTGGATTAAGCCAAAGCACGTACATCGAAAAGGTATTGAAATGGTTCAATATGCAGGATTCCGAGAAAGGTTTTTTGGCAATGTCACATGGTATTACTCTAAACAAGAGTCAGTGTCCTTCAACACCTGATGAGCTAGAGAAGATGAGTGTGATCCCATATGCTTCGGTAATCAGATCCATCATGTATGCCATGCTTTGTACACGTCCAGATATCTCCTATGCTCTAAGTGTTACGAGCAGATACCAATCAAACCCGGGAGAATGTCACTGGACGATGGTAAAGAGTATCCTCAAGTACTTAAGAAGAACTAAGAATATGTTCCTAGTCTATGGAAGTGGGGAGGAGCTCGTTGTAAATGGTTACACCGACGCTAGCTTCCAAACCGATAAGGACGATTCGAGATCGCAATCTAGATTTGTGTTTTGTCTCAATGGAGACGTAGTGAGTTGGAAGAGTTCCAAGCAAGAAACGGTTGCAGATTTAACAACAGAGGCCGAGTACATTGCAGCTTCTGAAGCTGCAAAGGAGGCTGTTTGGATCAAGAAGTTTGTTTCTGAGCTGGGTGTTGTCCCCAGTGTGTCCAGTGCAGTGGACCTCTATTATGATAATAGTGGTGCCATTGCATAAGCGAAGGAGCCTAGGTCACACCAGAAGTCCAAGCACATACTACGACGCTATCACCTTATCCGAGAGATTATAGATAGAGGTGATGTAAGATATGCAAGGTTCACACGAATTCGAACATTGCCGATCCGTTGACTAAGCCTCTCTCACAGCCCAAGCATGAGGCGCACTTGAGCTCTATGGGTATTAGATACTTGTGTGATAGAGTCTAGTGTATGTGAGAGAAGGAGTCTTATCTATGCTGATGTATTTTGGATAATTGGTTATTTTGTTCCTTGAATAATTATCTTTTATATTGATTAGCAAGTATGTGACTTGTTTGTGAAACTCTTTATATTATCACGATGTTATTCTAAATGATCCCTAATCTCATATCATCATATGGGATAGTGATGATTTATAGATTAGCATATTTGACTAATTAATGATCATGTTTCATGGATCATAGATATGAAGATGTCAAATCAGTGATGTAGACACATGTTAGAGAACATGGTGTTGGATAGACTCACCTTGAGGTACTACTAGAATTATTATTCTTGATGTGCCATCAGTTGTCATCTTAAATGGTGTACCTACAAAATCCTTTGACCTGAGATCATTATTGATTGCAGAATGTGTAGTAACACACTTAGGGGCTTCCAAACACTATTCCGTAACTGGATAGTTATAAAGGTTGCTTTCGGGTATATTATGAAATATATCATGGAATGTGAGCGATCAAGATAGAATTTATCCCTCCTAAATAACGGGAGAGATATCTCTGGCCCCCTCAAGATAGTTGAATTGGAAAAGTGCATGGCCATGCCACTATGGTTAAAGAGATAATCATGATTAATCCACTACTTGATCGAGTGAAGTATTGAGCTATCACAAGAGTGGCACGAATCTCGCCTTGAGCTTGACTGATGTCGTGTGGTTATGTGATTGGTGTGTGAGTATATCAAGTTTTAGTTGATATGATCTTTTGTATGCATTCAGTGGTCAGTATGTGTTGCTAGGTACCGCTATTGACTTAAGATCCAAAAAAGGTTTCTGGGTAGCGACCATTTATATATGAACCTATCGGATCACACGCTTAAAGGGATGGGATTTTAAGCTTGCAAGAATTGACTCTAGTGTAAGTGGAAGATTGATGGAAATAAGCCCTAGAGACAAGTTCTGGAGGAACTGGAAGTTCTGGTTGGGCCAGAACTTTCGGTCCAACCAGAACTTCTGGTTCGTTTAGAACTTGCTACCAGAGCTGGCCCGGAAGTTCTGGGAACGCTCCGATGGCGAGTTCTGGACGAATCAAAGTTTCGATTGGACCAGAACTTCCGGGCCTACTCTAGAGGTGAATTTTGGATGATTCGGAAGTTTTGGACTTCGGCCGGAACTTCTGGGCCGAAATAAATTCTATACATAATGTTGTTTTTGGAAGTTTCTGTTAGACCGGAAGTTCCGGGTTCAGAAGTTCCGGTTGGACCGAAACTTTCAGATCGAAATAAATTCGATACAAAAGGTTATTTTTGAAAGTTCTAGGCTTAGACAGGAACTTCTAGGCCGAACACGCAGATTAGATCTGTTAGGCTTTAATGTTGATTAAAGGCCCATCAGAGAGCTCTATATAAGGAGAGGAGAGGCTAGGGGAAATAAGTCGTTGCAGTTGCTGTTGTTGGCTATTGCTTTGGCCCCTATCTTAACCCTAGCCGCCACCTCTCCCCTAGCCTCACCTGCTGTGGCCGCATCTCCCCTAACCTCTCGCGCGGTACTAGCATACCGGCTTGAGGTGATCCCATCTCTGTACGTGTGGATATCGTAGAGGCGTCGCTACAATTACGACGCTGATCATCTTGACATGAGGATCGCAAGGCTGCATCGTCTTCATCGCTGAGGATCGGACGGAGCTGGGTGGAGTTGATCGAGGATGTGCTTCCCCAACTCTTCTTCTACTGCCCTAGCGCGTCTCATGACTAGAGGTAATGATCCATGATCACATTACTCGCATGGTTCTTAGGTTGGACGGGGTAGAAAGTTTTGTTTTATGTTAGCGTAGCCTACCCATCCCCCAACACTATTATCATCATCAGTAATCACTTATTCACTCATCAGTTTGCTTGTGCGATTTAGCCTCAAACCAAAATCTTGTAATATCTCTGTGATCAATAGTTCATTCATTCTTTCATTGTTTTCATCCATCGCATATCTGGTGCAACTCAAAACTAAAAGTCTATTTAGCCTCAAACCAAAATCTTGTAATACCTCTGTGATCAATAGTTCATTCATTCATTCATTCATTGATTTCATTCGTTGCATCCTCAAAGTAGTGATAGGACAAGTGTAGAATGTTATGGTGGATATGAGCTCCTAACGAACAAATCAAGCCTTAGCATTTGAGCTCTCAACTAATAACTAGCCAATACACATTTACAAACAGTGAACAGAGGAATTGACTTCATAAGCATTATGCAATCTGCATTCATTGATATCATGCCTAAGCGGATGCCTAGCGCCTCAAGCGGACGCCACATTCTCTTCTGCCAAGTTGAGGCCGACGCCTAGCTTTCTAGCCCGCCCGAACGCCTAGGCGACGACTTGAGAAGCATGGTGGTTGTTGACACTAGTGGCTGCTGGCCAGTCTCTTTTAGATATTGGGCACTTTAATCCATTTGTCATCTATTATTTAGTCGTTCGAAACATCTTGCCATTTTTAAATCTTTAGCCAAAGTCCACAGTTCTATCCGTGGTGTAGGCTAAAAAATGAACATATACCAAGAGCGGAAAAACTATTGTTGTGCTAGTGAAATATGCCAGTCTTCGTGTTGATCAGGTGATATCAAAATCTGCTATTGATCAAAAGATATCAGAGTCAACTACTTGGGCTTATTACCTAGTGATGTGTGTTGGAGGTAGGGCATGGATTCCTTCGACAGATGGTGAAGCCAATCGATAAGAGGCAATGTCCGTGAAGCTTGGTAGAGCCCATTGGCAGGTGCGAAGCCCAAGGGTGTGGCGAAGCCTATTAGCAAATGGTCAAGCATAGTTATTGCGGAGTCGCTATTCATTGGTATATCATTGCTATATCAATGTGGTGTTATTTTGCAATTTGCCATAGGGGCGTCATGGCGTAGCCGGTCTATGGTGGCTGCCACCAATGTTAGAAATATCGGTGATCGATAGCTGATCGACCGACCACCGAGTAGGGATTAATCAGTTAATTGGGGATTAACTGAATTAATCGGTTCACCAATTAATCGATCGACCAGATAGTAAAATAATATATTAGAGTGTTCATACTTATACACATAATATATTATAGTGTTCATACTTATATATCTCTAAGAGAAACATTCTCTTTATCTCTCTGCATGTTGTCTTTTCTTTCTTTTTCCCTATATCTGGCTACATGGGCACATCTTTTTCTCTACATCTAGCTTCCCGTGCTGCTATGTTCTCTCTGCTACTTGACTGCCCATGCTAGCTCTCTCTCACCTGGCTACTTGTGTTATGCTCTCTCTCATTCTCTCTCATAGACCTGCCTCTTCCATTTCTCTCCTTTTCTCCATTGAAAAGCAAGCGCTAAGTAAAAGAGATGTGTGCACCTTAGCACCGTATTCCATCAGAACTCCGAGGTTGAGCATGCTTAGACAAGAGTAGTACTAGGATGTGTGACCTCCTGGAAAATCCTCGTATTGCATCCCTATCACATGGCTTTCAATTAAAGCCGGGCCTGTATGACATTCTTCTAAAAAAAGCAAGCACTATAGGCGGTGCTCTCTCTCACAGACCTGTCTCTTTCATCTCTCCTTTTCTCCATTGAAAAGTAGGCGCCACGGGCTATGCTCTCTCTCTCTCATTATCTCTCACAAACATGCCTCTTCCTTCTCTCCTTTTCTCCATTGAAAAGTAGGCGCTGCAGGCTATGATAGGTGTGCGGTGCCGATGCTAACCAACGTCTGGAGGCAAGGCTCCGACGGTGGCGTTTGGAGGGTGGCTCTAGGTGACAGCGATGTGGATCCAGGCGACAACGACGTGGATCTAGGCAACAGCGGTGCGGATCTAGGCCGCAGTGGCATGGATCCAAGCGATGGCCGTGTAGATCAGGCCACAGCGACGTAAGATGATTAATCGGTGGGGGACGAATAATCGGGTTGACCACCAATTAGTCACCCCTGATTAATGACCCGATTACAGTGTAAATTAACTGTAGAGGTGCTGATCACCATTTAATCATTTAATCGGCTAACCGGCCTATTTTTTCATCACTGGCTACCACAAGCGCATAGCGCTCTTGTGGCGCTCTATAGCATCGGTCACAGATGTGGTGCCCGCCAAACGGGAGTTGGGATGGGGAGTATTAACTTACCCATTGGCTGGTCCAATCTGCAAATGCAAACCCTAGCCGTTGACCATCTCTTCTTTGCTTCTCGTTCTCTTCGCTTCTCTTTCAACCACCACCGCCTAATATGGTAATCCCCATCGCCTCCTATCGTTGCTTCCTGCTGTTGCCCACAATGCGTCATGAAGCCGAGGTGCGGTTGTGGCCACACGGTCTCACAGCGAGGAGCCGCTGCTGCGTACTTGTCTTGCTGTCGCGTCCTCGTCACCCTCAACCACCACCTACAGGTCATGTCGTCAGGCTCATCGCCTTCCCCACAGCCTGTGCCAAGCTGCCAAAGTGTGAACTATGATTTTAAGATCTTCTATCAAAAGGAAGAACACACACCCATCCATTTAGACTTTGTGCATGTAGCCATGTACTGGTACCTAACTAGCCATGAACTATGAACTGTAGTATGTTTTTCACACTAAATGGATGGCCGAGCTGCCAAGACATTAAAAGGAACTGTGAACTATGAAGTAAGTGTGAATTGCTTATGTAGTTCTGATTTCTGTAGTAAGTGTGAATTGCGAAGTCAAGTCTGAAGTCTGCTATTACAAGGAAGAACACATGCCCATCCATTTATACTTTGTGCATGTAGCCATGTGCTATTACCTAACTAGCTAGCTTTTTATCTGGCTGAGCACCACAGAGCTACTATATTGACTCCTGGAGGTTTTGTAGGTGTGCTCTCTGTTTGAACAATTAGTCTTTTAGCTTTCGCTTGAGCACTCAACCTTTGCATTGGATTTCGAAGACTTTTGATAGTCACGAAGTATTGTCTTTTGTGCTACATTTATATTGCTATTTTGATGTAATAAAATACTAGACTAGCTACATTTATGTCTCTTTTGTGCTTCATTTGCATTGATGTCTACTTTACATTTACATGTCCTAGTGGTCTTGATGTATTTGATTGTTCGCCACGCTAATGTGTCTATGGCATCGCCATGCCGCACGCCATAGGCGTTATAAAGTTATGAAGGTGGTAGGATGCCACACTTCGCCACGTCATCATAACAACCTTGGACATATTATAGTGATGTGTGTTGGAGGTGGATCATGAATCCCTTTGGCAGATGGCGAAGCCACAAAGCTTGGTGAAGCCTATTAGCAGAAGGCAAAATCCACAAGCTTGACAAAGCCCATGGAGCTCGGTGAGGTCCATTGGCAGGTGCAAAGCCAAAGAGCATAGTGAAGCCCATTAGCGGATGGTGAAGCAATTGACAAATAGCAATGGCACTAGCAATCCAGATAATAGTACAAGTGATTGTAACACATGTATAATTTAGAGTAACAAAGTTTAAGCAAGGGTCTAGGTTGTTAGGCTTATTTAGGACAAAATGTCCAATTAGCCGGTAGTGGCCTATGGGTCTAGGGTTGGCAGTTTAGCTTAGGACTCACAAGCTAGCTCGGGCTCGAATGAGCCAAGCCGAGCCTGGCTCGGCTCAAAGAGCTC
>KE372762.1:150763-165688 GCA_000418225.1 Zizania latifolia | reverse complement strand
TATAATAAAAAATTAATCATATACCATCTATTGATATAAAAATTAAGTATTTATCCTACTAGCTTATATGTCATCGATCACATGCCAGTAAGATATGGAGGATATATGATTCAATCTCTCTATTTATAAAATTGATCAAATTTTGAAATTTTGACTTGTAAAGAAGGTAAACAACTTATAATATGTATGTAAAGGAGATAACATAATTATAATTAACATTGTCTCAAGCTGACATCTACGATGTATCCATTGATCCATGGGAAGGCAAGAAATAGGAAAAAAAGGAGAGGCAGAGCAGATAACGAAAACTAACACGGTGACGACCCCGTGGGCCCCACCACGCACTGCAGCACCACCCGGAAGCGGCCACGGAGGCCGGCCCGCAAAGCGGCCCGCGAACGTGCAATGCCGACATGGCAAACGTAATCAGCCGCTCGCTTTAATTTGCTTCGTATCTCGGCCGAAAAAGCGTCTCCCCAAATCTTCCGACCTTTTCCATCCGTGCAAATGCATGCCCACGCATCACCGGTTGCTCTAAATTCGGTGAGAGATTTGAGTTAAAATATTTTACTCTGACGTATAAAATTTTAACTTTTAACTATTAAAACATGATAACAAGGATATCATGAAAGATGTTACGTGTAATTATTTTCTGATATTGTAAACAGTATTACCGAATATTACATTAATTTAAAATTATTTTTTAACAATGTGATTGAATTTTTTGTAGTGTTGAAATCTTAAAACACCCTAACTGAAGCACTATTAAGTCAACGGTGAAAGGCGAAGAAATTAAATTTCACCGAGAGTGGACTTCATAGTTAGGGCTATATTGGAATACATGAATTTTACATGATTTTCATAAGAATTAGTTTAATTCCCATAAAAATCATTTAAAATTCCTTAAAGGAGACCTTATCCACGAAGATTCATCTAAATTGACGTCAGACTAAGTTAATCCGACTACGCCAGAGATAATTGGATTAACCAAATTTATTTCCATCACCGGCACCTTAGCTTGCCTTTCTTTAATTCTTTTAGCACACAACTTGACTTCTCCTTTCGCCTTTTGCTTGACATGCCGCCGCAGCCGACGCATTAGCTCAAGATCACTAGGCACTAATAGCTAGGTACGAGTATATACATGACTACGCGTATTAGTACGGTAACATCGCCGTACAATACAACATACTAATACGGTAACGTCTAATAAATAGATAGATATAAAACTAATTCGCTGTCGTGATTGTTGGTATATTTTTTCTATAAATTTAATAAAACTTTAAGAAATTTAATTTATTATAAATAAGCCGGAACAAATCAAGTGGCTACATCGGTTAATTTAATTTAGTGCTCGTCACAAACATAGTGAGCATCTGGCTGTCAAAACCGGCTCCTCTGACGTCGGGGAAGAATCTCAATTGTCCTACTGGCATATGACGGTGTGAAGCTCGTCTCGGCCACCGTGAAGCGCCATCTCCAACCGCTACGAAGTGGGTCTAACCATTCCAAAGCCTCCTCCACACCGTTGGATCCATGGTTGAGATTCGTTCGTTGTTCTCTAACGTCAGATGATGTCAAATCCTGGCTGCACATTCTCTAGCTCATTATTAACTAATTAATTTTTAGATCGACATGAGAGGTTTGTACGTGGTCGCGTCGAGATCGAGTCGGCGCCGCATGGACGCCACCTGAACAGCACTTTGGCATTGACCTAATTAGGTTACATGCTAAGGTCAAGTGAAACAGTGGTTAGGCTGGCCAGCAAAAAAGCATGCAGCAGCCAAAGATTGTAAGCTGGTAGCCTGTAAGATGCATGCAGGGGTAGCCTCTTTTCTGCACCTGGTTGCAAGATCCGATCCCTTCCCTCCCGGGCCATGGCCATGCGTCCAACAACACAGGAATGCATATCACATCCAACATCACGACGGCATGCAACTGTAGTTGATGAAATCTGTCTTAACCATTGTTGGCCCAGGCACACAGCTTCTCCAAATTTGCAACACACACGCAAGAGCTCACTGCACTTTTGTTTATTCACTAATGAACTTAGGCACTTACACACTTGCACAGCATACACACGGCACTCTCTTGTGTACTACACACACTACTTAAGAAACTCCTAATCGCTGCTTTAAATAAAGAAACCACATGCTAATCACTTGCATGCAGCCACCACTCACACACGCACACACCTGCATGCATGGACCACACGTCCTGCCTCCTGGCCATACGAACTAGTCAAGCTGCATGGAATCCGATGGCACACACTCCCTGGTGACTCGCGCACGCTCTACTCCACGATGCCTCCGCTCACCACGTACTCAGCTCGTGGCCCTCTCCGCACCGTTGCATCACGCTGAAGACTCGGTATCTGCATGCAGTCACTTGTATGCAAATCCTAGCCTTCTAATCACACTCAACGAACACTATCAGTCTCAACGTGAACTAAGCACGTTTCAGGCTGCACGCACTACACGGGGCACATACACCGGCACTTAAACGCATCATATCTGGCTGCACAACTCAGCCTGACACATTACTAACACACACGTACTTAACTCCAAAACTCTAAACAATCAGGATTAAGTCTAACAACCATGACCCATTTCTCCTCCTCGACAAGCAAAGGATAGAAAGGAGAAGCGAATGCAAAGTTGGGATCTTGTAGCTAGCTTCAATTCTGTGTTTGTTCTCTCTCGATCGACGACGGCTGTCGCCATGGTGCATGGTGGAATCCTGCATGGCGAGCTGCTGGGCTTTGCCGCTGCCCAATGCAGCACGAGAACAGTGGATGATGACGCCCATCGATCTATCCATCCATCTCTTCTTCTTCTCCTCCGTTCCTTTTTCTTCTTGTCATCAAGAAGATGATGAAGCGGTCGAAAAGGCTCGAAAAGCAATTAAGTAAACGGTGAGGCCAAAAAGAAGCTTAGCCGGAGACGGATCGATCAGAGAGAGAGAGAGAGAGAAAGAGAGAGAAAGATGGCAGCAACTGGCCTGATCTCTTATCCGATATATATGTAGATCACCTTGCACGCTTTACACGGCAGCATTGTGTTTGTGCGACGAGGTTGGCAGCTGGTTGGTGCACGCGCCGATCGATCGTTCTGTTCGATCCTTTTGCTTCCGCCTGAAGAAAATCTCCCCTCGACGTTGGCCATTTGCTCGACATACAGCGACTGATCAGAGAAAGTAAACGGCCTGAACTAATGGCCGTCAGGTCGGATGGATACCTGCAGCTCGATCTGCAAGGAATACACCCATTCTTAGTTTACACGAAGAATATTATCAAACATGGGTATGTATGCATTCCCCTTCCCTCCATTTGCTCGTTGACATTTAGTATGTGCGATGTCAACTGTGTGTGTAGTTGATGCAGAGTGTCAAAGCCAGTAAACTGAAGCTAGTTATAACTGACAGGACTGAATTTGCTGCTGCATGTAACACGGCCTGAAAGTTGGGAACATATCAATATTACACGAAAGGTAAGCACAGTAACACTGATGAACATCAGGCATGGGCTTTAATGTTACTTAGCTAGCATACACGGTGGAAAGAAAGCTGCCAGTAGCTTTCGCTGGAGCAATCTCGCAGCGTCGTTACCGCTGGTTGGCCTGGATGGATTGATTGCAGAAGTGTTCAAAGTATCTAGCTGCTTCTTGCTGCCCCAGTACACGCAGAAAGCAGCATGTCTAACGACTGACCGGCCAGTCCAGCATCGGGACGACGTGATTAGTGCAACGCCCACTCATTCTGAAAATGATATCTACCGCTGTGGTGTTTTGATCTGCTGCTGCTAGCTCAGGCTCGTGACAGTAATATCATCTGAATGTTCAGTACTTTTTTTGGGGAAGGAATATCATCTAAAAGGCTTGTGTGTCTTTGTATCAAGTAAGAACGGAAGGGATGAATGTTCAGCACTTGAACTGTTAGTTCTGCTAAATTGAATCTTAGGATCTGTTTATTTCAGCTTCTGATAACTACAGCTACTTCTAGAATCCGAAGCTAAAATAAATAGACTAGATTCTAGACTCAGATTGTGAGAATCAGTAGCTGCAGAATCTAAAAATGAACTAAAATTTAGAAGTTGGGAAATACAAGCTTCTTCAGATTCTCATCAGTAGATACTCAAACTATCGAGCTACTTAGGCTAGCTAGCTACTAAGAATCTTCAGCTGACAGAAGTTGAAACGTGTGATCTTAGAGCATAAAAAACAATGAACCTGACACCAATGCACCAATTTTTCAGAATCTGAAACGTGTGATACTGAAACTAAGAAATTCTGAACCGGACACCATGCAAGCCGATCGATTCTCCTGTGTTTCAGCAGCAGAAACGGAAGCTCGACATCACTCTGCTCATCTCTACACCATCTTGCTTGGCCACATTCTCCATAGAAGATGAACATAAAGACACGACGAGAAACAGGCCGGGACAAAAGCAAGCGACGGCCACGCCCGGATGCAGCAGCAACGGAGCCCTGCGACGGCGAGGTCACCTCCAGAGACGGCGAGTGCTCACCTGTCTGTCTACCAACACCGGCGTCACCGGTTCTGCCGCGCTATTGCACCGAGAAAACGAAGGATCGATGGGTGATGGGCCAAGAACCAACCCAAGGGCCCCCCACAGCAGCAAATTGCAGGGTCGTCTTCTACCTCCATGCTCTGCTGCCTCTTCCTCTCCTTTCCCAGAATTAAAGTTTGCCAATTCCAAGTACTCTGTTTCTTCCTTTCTGGTTTTCTTTCCAGAAAAAAAAAGAATAAATAATTGAAAAGCAATGGAATATGTAAATTAAGAGGGAAAGCAGAAGGGCTTGGCATCCATGATCCATATCATTGCTGACGTCATCGCGATGATATAAAATGGCCAGGTGTGCAAGCAAGTGAGCCTACACTACACAGCCCTACACTCTCCCTGCTCCCACTCTGGATTCTGTTCATGGGTGGTAGTGGCCACTACCCCCTCTAACTTCTCCTCCTCCTTGACCACCTCTGCTTGCCTTGTATGGTATGCTGACTCTGCCATTTCAAGAACATACCGGCCACTCTTGCCATAATTGATCACTTCCTATCCTTTGCTCCAGAGATAGATAACAGTAACACACATTAGAATTGGGTTGGGTTTGATTGGGTTTCGTGTTTGTCGGTGCTGAAATGGCTTCATCGATCGCTCTATCGGCCTGGATTATCGGTCTGTTCTTCGTCATTCTATCGTACTTTCAAGGTATTGGTTCTTTGGCAATGGTGAATCTTTGGTTCTTCGTCTCTGTTTTGTTGCGGTTGTTTGATGAATCATGGTGTGTGTGTGTGCATGCAGGGTTGGTGGCCGGCGTGACGTTCACGTTCACGAACCGGTGCGGCGGCACGGTGTGGCCGGGGGTGCTGTCCAACTCGGGGAGCACGGCGCTGCAGACGACGGGATTCGCGCTGGGCGCCGGGGAGACGCGTTCGCTGACGGCGCCGGCGGGGTGGTCGGGGCGGTTCTGGGCGCGCACGGGGTGCGCGTTCGACGGGTCGGGCAAGGGCGCGTGCACGACGGGGGACTGCGGGTCGGGCGAGGTGGAGTGCCGCGGCGCCGGCGCCGCGCCGCCGGCCACGCTGGTGGAGTTCACGCTGGACGGCAGCGGCGGCAAGGACTACTACGACGTGAGCCTCGTGGACGGCTACAACCTGCCCATGGTCGTGCAGGCGGCGGCGTCCGGCTGCCCGGCGACGGGCTGCGTCGTCGACCTCAACGAGCGCTGCCCCGCCGAGCTGAAGGCCGGCCAGGGCCAGGCTTGCCGGAGCGCGTGCGAGGCGTTCGGCCGGCCAGAGTACTGCTGCAGCGGCCAGTTCGGCAACCCGGACACTTGTCACCCATCCGTCTACTCGCAGATGTTCAAGACGGCGTGCCCGCGATCGTACAGCTACGCCTACGACGACGCCACCTCCACCTTCACCTGCACCGGCACCGACTACTCCATCACCTTCTGCCCTCGCCCCGGCACGCCCAACAGGTGTGTGCCCGTGCCTACACGGCTACACTTTTCACCTCTTTCACTTCACTTTGCATGTGCATTGTCACAAATCCAGCTAACCACATCTGTAGTTTTATACACCATCAATTCAACCAAAAGTTACTGGAAAGTCTAAACAGACTAAGCCTGTCCTTAATGGGCTTGATGATAGATTGCTTGGACACACTTGAGTTGCACTACAGTGTTGAACAGTTTGGGAATCCAACTCCAATAATCCTACACAGAGTGAGGCCGGAAGGTGAAACCGACGGACATAATGGCTGGAGAATATGAGCATCTTCCAGGTGACTTAGAAAATACATTTTTGACAAAAGAAAGCATCAAACTGAGATGGAGAAAGGAGAGAGAGTGTGTGTGTGTGAGAAGGATAAGCTGAGAAGAGAAAAGAGGACTCGGCTCGGCTCTGCTTTAAATTGTTCTCCTCTCTTCTTTTGCTGCCTTCGCCTTTGTTCCTTCCCCACCTTGTATGGTCATCAGTCCCCTCCATTGCTAGTGGTTGTCGAGCTAGAAAGCTGCCCATGCATAGTAGGACAAAAATCACCGAACGATCAAGAAAAGCTCGGAATCTCTCACGGACTCACTGACCATGCATGATTGATGGCATTAATCTTTTTTGTTCATGAACATATGATGTGCCATTCTGATCACAGCTATGCTGACATCTCTGCAGCCAGAAATCCAGCAATGACCCGTCGCCGAGGCCCAAGGACGCGCAGCTGGAGGCCGACTCGTGGCTGGCGAGCTTGGCCACCGGCCAGGTCGACGGCGCGGCGACGGCGTCGACGGCGGCGTCATTGCTGCACCAAGCCGCATTAGCAGTCGCAGTAATGGCACTGCTTGCATTACAGTACTAGCAGAAGATTAAAACTGGGTAGGAGGCCTGATGTGGCAAGATGGAGATTCTTGATCGGTAGGAATGACTAGTGTTGCTTTCAGATTTAAAAAAACAAGATTGGAGCAGTACGATGAGGACGTGAAGCATATTCTTTAGCCTTTTGGTTGTGGATAGAGGGATTGACAAGGTGGCAACTATAGCTTCCAGTGCTATGTTTACTGAAATTTCAGAAAACCTGTTACTCCAGTTCCTTCTTGTGTATGCATTTTTTTCTCTTCTCTTCTTGTCACACGTGCTTGTATTCCAAGTGAAGTATAGTAAAATTCATCACCTGTTCTGTACCCTTCTGAAAAAGATCAGGGTATGGATGATAAGTGTTGTTTAGACAAATCCTTGAGCACCTTCCATGATCATGTCTTACTTCAGTGAAGGAAGTCCAAGATTAATCCAAGCTGTCCCAAGAACTGTTCTATCTTCTGATTACTCTGTTCTACTGGGTGTATTGGACACTGATGGAGTGGTGGATGGCAGTGGCAACCAATTACTGTAAACTGTATGTTGAAGGAGTAAGGAATAAAATTTCTACCAAGGTTTTTGACTTTTGCATGTTTATGAACATAAAAATATCCTTTTTGAAAAGGGTTGGATGTGATTGATAGTGTTAATTGAGTGATAACCTCATATTCCTTCTGATGATGGTAGAAAAGTTCTCTGGGAATAAAGAATGAAGATATGGTGATTCAGAGTAAAATAAAACGGGGGACAGATCTTGAAAAGGTGCTGGATGGCCCACGAAGATATGGTTATCAGAAGGAAAAGGAGAATAATCACCTACTGATTACTCAGAAAGTTAAGTTTTACATAGCTCAGTAAAGTAAGCAATGGTCGACACAATACTGACAAAATAAGTACCCTGGGTTTAGTGAAAACAGTTATACCTCAATCTTTGCTTTTTCTTCGTATAAGCCTCGGAAGCCTTATAGACAAACAATTCTAATGCTCCTGACAAAAGATGAACATTGATAGATGGACATAAATTTGGGCCTTCCTTTTCTTACTTCTTTTCATGAAACCTCAGGTCAGCTTGGTATGTTGATGCCTGTCATCGAATCTCCCTGCAGAATATATAGCTAAGCTTCAGCTACAAAGTTCTTGCAGGCATATTTTGTATCTTTTTTTGCTTTTATAGTTTTTTTAAACCAATTCTAGCTTTTATAGTTGCTACAATATTGTGCACAGTAGCAACTGCAGGTGCTCTGTCTGCAAGGCAAAAACCCACCTGTATTATTCTGTACTTCCTTACAATTAACGTTTAATCAAAATTCCCAGAATATCTTACATAAAGTTGTTTAGGAATATGCCAGTTAAGTGTCGATGTTACAGGAGGTGGTACCTAGCTTTCTTTCTTATCAGAAATATTAAATATATATAGCTGTCAATGGATCAATGAAGAATATAACAAAAATACCTGTATCAGTGAAGTGGAAGCTTAGTTATCATTGCATAAACTGATAAACTAACAATAAAACATCTGCAGATCTTCTTTACTTTTGCAAAGTAAAACCTGATATAGTGTAAAAGAACAAGGAAGCAATGTGCAGCAGGTTGAGGGAAATCACTGTCCCATTATTTGAGGGTAAAATCGTATTCTTCAGGTTTCTTCTCATGCTGACAAATGTTTGCAGCGAGAACAGAAACTACTATGTTCAGAAAAAGTTGTATATATTCTAAATGTGTCATTTTCTACAAGATAATCAATATATCTTAATCTTAAAGTTAAATCTGCCGACAGAGTCTGGGAGGAAATTTCAACGATTTGCTATGTTTTTTTGACCAAAATGATTTGCTATGTTTCAGCATGTGCTTTATGGGGCGAAGCGCCACTGATGTACCCTCTTTAGGGTAAAAAATAGGAAAATACTAGACCGAAATTGTTTTAGTGTAACAGGTATATCAATTGTGAGTTTGTGAGCCCGTTATAAAAATCCTGAAGGTCTTGACAGGGATTAAGCAACATGGACCTGATTTAAAAGCAAGTGCATCATCATATCAGCATCCACTTATACTGACTGTGTCAAAATCAGCACTGCACAGTATGAACAAGAAACCATGTTAATATCCAGCTGGAGAGGCAAGATATTTTTTCCTTGCAATGGAAATCTGTATGGCTAAGTAAACTAAGGAACAAAGACAACTCAGAAGACTAACTGAATATCTGCTACTATCTCTATATGCAGAAGCAACTAAAATCTGAGGGGAAAAGGTGTTGAATGGAGGAAAAGTTTCTTAAGCATCAAATATACCTAAATCTCTTCAGAAACTACTTTCATATAATATTATTTTGTCAAATCAGTGCTAAGCTAGACCAGTTATTCAGGCTGTTTAGGGAATTCAGTGCATAAATAAGGTGCTAATCAAGAGCATAAACTGTTCCATGAAAATAATCAAGAGCATAAATTAGTCTCTTCAAGATTGAAATGCAGAATTCATAAACCAAGTAATATCCACAGGACAAAGAGTGATCTAGGTAAATTTTGTATCATGGAGGACAGAATACATCATCTAATTAAAACAAATGCAGCATACTGATTTTGATTTGATGACCCACATAGACAGAGATCGAGGGAAACTCACCTTCTAGGCTTCTATTGCCTATTTTGCCTGAGCCTGACTTGATCTGACGCTCCCGCCATCAGTACCAATCCAACCCAGAGTAGGTTGCTTCGGATGCGATTTCATCAGAACACTCTGAATAATGGGGTAATCCTCCGCCGCCGCGGCAGCGCCGACTCGCCGGAGTTCCTCCTACCTCCGTCCTGTGACCACCGGCGGCGTCCCCGTCTATGCCCTTCCTTCCAAATTGAAATAAAGAATTATATGGGGGGTTTGTAAAAATACACGTGATTATTCATTCACCAGGCTAAATCTCGGGCGCTCAATCTGAACGAACGGCCAGATTTAGTCCCCTTGGTGAACGGAAATGATCATACGAATAGTATGAGGGTGTCTCCGACGGCCGATCGCCGGAGCTCCGTCGCATCACGGCGGTCCTTCGCGTCGTTCCCCTTCCTCCTGTCGTCTTCGCCACGCGTGCAGCCAGCAGTCAAGGGAGCCTCACATTTGCCCCGGCTCCTCCGGCTTCTGCAGCCACTTCGGCAGCGACCGCAAAGCGGAGGTGGCGTTGCGGCGGGCCGGCGGTTGCGCTACCCTAATCTGGCTCTGGCTGAGTGTCTTCTGTAGGGTGGGATGCGTCAGAGGATATAGCATCCGCCCACCCCCATACCCCCTCCCTTGGCACTTTGGCAGTCTCCGTCTGCGCCGGCCTCGTCATGCGGCGCGCCACCGAACTCCGAGTCTCCGACAGCGAGGAGACCCATGCGTCTTCAGAGAAACAAGCCCCCGACGCGGTTCTTCGTCGAATCCAGGAGATTCAACGCCTGCAACTTGCTGATGAATGGAGGACTAAGCACTTGCCTCCTGCGTTGCTCGCGTTCCATAACCAACGAATCCGCATCAGCGCAAAGAAATTTCGGTGGCAGTGCACAATACCATGTGAGTAAATCCATCCATCGAGTCCATAGGATCAAGACATGAAATCCTTTTAGGCGTTTATTTGTTCTGAATTTACACCTCCCGTGTATCCAGAATGCTGTGGCGGAATCCGTGGCATTCCGTGCAGTTTTCCTCTGCGGCCTGCGCCATTGCTGGCCTTTGTCGACCTCTTGATCTCATGAAGAAGATGAAGCCACCACAATATCTCAGGTAAGTTAGTAGGAATATGAATGTTTAAGTTGATACTCCTTATTACAGTCAAGAATGCAACAGAATTACAAAAATATCTGCATTGATAAAACGAGAACAAATCTAAATTGCCTATCAGTTGTCACAAAGCATTTCCTGCAAATATTCAGTTACTTTATATTTTCAAAAAGCTCCCTTCAAGGGGAATCAGAATACATCCCTCGTGTGCTACAAATCAGATTCTTGAGTGCCTCACTTGAAATATTCTATAGACTTTTCAACAATTGGCATATCCTAATCTCCATGTTAAATTTGCTGAAAGCATCTGGAAGGAAATTTCAACGGTGTGTTAACTGCTAATCTCAACATGTACATTTATGGCCACTAGTGCCGGATGAATCCTCTTTGGAATAAAGTCAAGAAAAGATGAAGCTCAATTGATTCTATGCATTGTAGGCACTCAGGCGCTAACAGTTCTGAAACATTTTGACAGGGACATATATTAAGGCACCATGGACCACCTTAAATACCTAGCATCAAGTACTACCAACCATGTGTAAAAATCTGGTCTGCCCACTTTTGACAATAGACTAATCAAGTTAATATCTAGATGGAGAGACAAGATATTTTTTTCCTTGCAATGAAATTCAGATGAGCTTGTTAAACTGAAGAACAGAAGCAAGATAATCCAGTGAAAAAATTTAGTATTCTGAAAACCAAATGAATTTTTCTACTTTTGACTAAGAAATGAGCCTTTTCTGGTATCTACTTATATAATCAGAAGCAGAACAACGCCTCATATCGTCATATCATGATATCAGGAGCCTTGCATAACCAGGTGATTATTAGACTTGGGAATTTTCGAAACCAATAGACTTTGTGGAGGAATCATGTAGCATTGAGGGCAGAATTAGCACTTATTAGGTCCAGCTTGAAGGCTTTTCTTCTCTTCTTAGAAATGGCAGGCAAGCTACTGCTTTTTTATTGAAGAAATAAACACAGACCGGTCTATAATAAGGTGACAACAAAAAACATAAAACTGTCTTCAAATTTTGTGACTAAGGGTGTGTTTAGTTTGATGTCAGAACTTACCATGCTAATGTTGGTAATGTTACAATTTGGTAAAGTAGAGGGATACAAACATATTTGGTTTGATGACTTACCAAATCTTTTGTGCGGAGAAATTTCAAGAGTTGCTAAAATTTGGTATGGGAAAGTATTTGGGGGCATGTTTAGATTGCTACATTGCCAAAATTTGGTACGGTTGAAAGTGGTAGCAAACCAAACATGCTCTAATTCAGGTGGATCACAAAAGCAAACCCACAGGCCAATGAGTGATTCTGTTACTGACTACAGATGATTTTTTGCAATGAACAAGGACAGAATGCCAGACATTTTGCTCAGTACCAAACTTGTTTTTGCTCTGCAGTGAAGCGCCGTGGCGACGAGCTGCTGCTCCGCCAGTGAATCGCGCAGACGCGGCCGGGACATTCGGAGGTGAAAGGGGCGCCTCGTGCCAACGACGGCGGATGGAAGGCAGCACCGTTTGCATTTCCAGGCATGCCACTGTCGGCCGCCGCCGAGCCAAACCCTCGCCAGCGGCGGCACAGCGGTGGTCTCGCTTGGGTGGAGGCGACGACGGAGACGTCGGCGGCCAACTGGCCAAGCAGGTGCACCATTTTTAACTTTCTAATTTCCGTGCCGTCTCTCGATTTGTCGCGTCCTAGACAAGAACAAGAAGCAACTGTGGCAGGTAACCAGGTAGATTAGTGCCATACATTCATTCATTTATATAAAGAATAAATAAAGGAAGAATGTTTCAAAAAAAATGGGCTTGAATTGATCTGAACTCATATGCCAATAGGCTAATTGGACAACAATTCATCATAAAGGGCTAAAGGCTAACCCGAGAATAAAATTTCTGAAGGATACACTAAACTGACTAAACCGAGGGGTCAAACAAATATACAATCTGCAGCCTCTTAGTCAGTACCATAACAGTTCACACACAATACAAAGCATTCTCGAATCAGCCCGTAGAAACCTCCGTTGCAGTGCCCTATACCAATTGAATGGATCCACCTATCTTGCCCAAAGAATCAAGACACTGAATCCTCTTATTTGCACAAAATTTGCACTCCTCCAATCTCGATGCAAATGCCCAAATCTGTACCATTTTTCACAGTGAGCTGTAGCTAACTTACCCTCTGCACCACTGCCGACCTCCTCGGCCTCTTGCTCTCATGGATCTTGGCATACACCCTCTTGGTCCTGAAGCACAGCAACACATCCAAACCAAACCCGACAACGCAGGCAAGCGCCATGATTACAAACACGAGGCGGTAGCAGTGTGCGCCAACGCAGGTGTTGCCACCGCCAGGCACCTTGGTCGCCTGCGCGTCGTAGAGAAGGCCGGCGAGGAGGCCGGAGAAGAGGAAGGAGCCGAGGGGCAGGTTGAGGATGAGGATGTTGTAGATGAGGCCATAGTACTTGAGCCCGAACAGTTCAGATGCCGTCGGCACGGTGACCGCCAGACGGACGCCGTAGCAGACGCCGACCACAACCGAGCCGATGAAGAGGGAGCCCGGCATCCCCAGCGCCATCACAACGTAGCCCACAGCCATCACGATTTGCGAAGCTGCATTCCACAATGGACGTGGAGTTGCTCTTGTCCTGAAAGTTTAGTGATGTTCAGAAGGTCAGGCATGTGTTTTGAGAAAAGATCAGGCATAAGGAAATGAAATGAACATTTAAATACAACTATGAAATGAACAGATTAAGTTGCATAAAATTGCTCAGTAGTTCTATACTTCTATATTGATGTGCACAGCACGTCAATTTGGTCAGACTAACAATAAGTTACTTTTAAAACCGATGCTGACAAAGTTATTAAATCTACTATAAAAAATATATCATTAAGGTATTTATTAGATATTATATTTGTTAACATATTCTTTAAACTTTATGATAGCTATAAAAGTTTGACAAAAAATCAAACAAATTATACGGAAGAACCACCGCTGTACATGGTGTACTATGGACACATGGCTATTTTCACAGAAAAGTTACATGTACTCTGCACATGAGTAGTTGAGTACCATTGAGTGTGGACCGCAGCGAGACAATAACCACTGAAGTAAAGTACTACGGCTGATTTGAGTACTTATTTTCACTGCACACAGTACACCAGTTGCATAAGAGTGGCTATAGTACCACATCTTGTGCTTCTGGCCTTCTCGTAATCTTCTATAGTTTGGACGTGATTATTAAAGATATAGACACGTAAAAACGTAAAAAACTGTAATTATCTCTTCGAGGTAAGATAGTGTAAATCCAGAAATGAAATGATTGTGTAGAGTAATAAATAATAAAATATAAGGTTATATTAGTATTTTATATATAGGTAAAGCTTATATTTTATAAGTAAAACTAATTATATTTGAAACAAATGTTAAACTTTAAAAGATTATATTTTAGAATGAAGAGAGTAATTAGCAGGTAGTACAAATTCCCAAAAAGGTTAGTTATCTTTCCAGTGGCCAAATTGCAGATTAGCGCAAAGCAAACAATCCCGTTCCAAAGTTCCAAAGGAATCGAGAACCAAAGCTTTCTTTTTCCCCACTACGCTTTGTCATTCTCTCGGTCTGTCAATCGCAAGCTGAACTCAACTCAACTACAATATTCTGGAGATGTAGCCGAGGGAATGCAACAATAAAAGTTAGGTAAGCGGCAAGATGTGAAATTCCGTTGACCATGTTGACTCATCGTTGAAATGCCCGTCCTTTCCCAGCCTTTCACGGCCAGTGCACCGCGGCGGATGCCGACATGTTTGCAAAATCCATCTCCTGATCTCCAATGGTGGGCTCCAAAAATTCCAAAATGTCACGCCTACTCCGTGCTACGGAGATACGGATCCGTGGGGTTCGTAAGCGCTGGGATTTTCTAGTTCGTTTTGGTACGGAGAGCGGGAGAGGAGATGCATTGGAATAGATTGGATTGGGGGGAGTGGAGGGAGAAGAAGACGTACTTGATGAAGTGCTCGGAGATGGTGCCGGAGGCGATGCGGCCGAAGAATCCCCAGATGCTGGTCATGGAGACGAAGAGGGAGACGTCGGAGTAGCCCATGGCGACGCCCATCTGCCCCAGGTTGTTCATCACGGCCAGCCCTGTGCCTACCCCCATCAGGAAGGATGCGAACATGAGCCAGAAATCCAGCGACATCAGCGCCTGCGCGATTGTGTGCTCCTCCCCGAGCAGCGGCTTCTCGCCGGGGCCACGCGCTTTCGCCGCCGCCGCCGCCGCCTCCTTTCTCTCGGCTGCCGCCTTCGC
>KE372762.1:115738-149940 GCA_000418225.1 Zizania latifolia | reverse complement strand
TGCACTGCACCCACACCGCCGTCACGAGCCCCAGCCACCTCCCCCACCGCGTCCCCGCCATTGCGTCCAGCGCCGCCGCCACCATCTCCGGCCGCCGCGCCCGCGCTCGTGGGGCTCTTGCTGGTTGGCCGCGTCTGCGTCGGGAGGCCGGATGGGAGGGAGGCGGGAAGCAGGGGCGGTGAGGCGTGCCGCTTTCCACGCGTGCTGTGTCAGCTCGTGCCCGAGGGGTTGGGTACTTGGGAATTCGCGCGCCTGTACTACACACATGTTACATGTAAGCGAGAGGGCTTTATAGAGACGGAAAGGCCGGTGGCTTCGCTTGCCCAAGACGGTGTACCACAACTACGGCTTAAAATAATCAAAATTATATAATTATAATTAGGTTAGAACTAGCGCTGGGATGTCCTATCTATGACTAAACACCGGACACTTGTTCGTACTATCCAATTACCTTGTATCGTGCATCTCAGCCAGCTGATTGAAAACGATCGTCCGCGTCACGTATCACTCAGTAAAATATTTGTCTTCAATAGATAAAATATTTATCTTCAAATTTCGTTGTTGGCTGTACGCTAGACTGGCTGTGCTAAGCTGACTGTACACTGGGCTAGCTGCACTAGACTGGTTGTACGTTGGACCGGACGTCCGACACGATAGCATGCGTCGAACGTCTGACAACAACTTTTTTGTCATAATTATATATAATTTTTAATCATACAGACCGATTCTAACTAACTAGCGATTGATTCTTATTATTATTTAAGATGATTATAGTTTTTTAATTAAAATAAAATTTGCTTTTAAATTAAAATAAGCTGTCAAAGGGTCCTGTCATTATGGGGTCAGGCTAATGGTTGCTTGGGCTAATTTAATCGCGATTAGAACGTGTGATTACGACGCTGATGGCGGCTTGGATTCTACCGTTTGTGTTTTTCTCTTTGGGAGAGATGAAATGATCTTTTTGATGATCGAGCGAAAGGGAGCGATTCTGATATAATTAGATAGCTGCTGGCTATTGTATTGGCAAGAAAAATGTTTTCTTGTGGTCGGCAGGTTGAGTAATGTCTTGCACTCTTGGTTCTTATCTAGTTCTGAATTCCTGATTTTAGTGCTGATACTAGCTTCCTTTGTGGAAGAAATCACATTTTAACTGAAATTTGCGTTTCTATTTTGAACGTTTTTCTTCTTGTTATTGCCGTCTGCTTGGATTGAATTGTAGGATTTTTGCCTGTTCCCAGTATCCACACAAATTGTATCCGTGTTTCACTGTCCTCACAGTTCACAAAGTGTGGCTACATGATTGTTTGAGCCAGGAATGCAAGATACTTGACTAGTAAACTGAATGTGCATCAGCATGAGGATAGTCCAATGCAGCGGTATTGCCAACGGTGGGCGGCGAACGATAACGCCACTGCCCACTGGTGGCGATGTTGCCACTAGGCTTCTAGCCGTACGTGGTCCATGGAGGAATGGACGGATGGGAGTCGGCTAGCAACTAGCGTTGTCATATGCGAGACAAACATTAGCACATTGCCATGGGGCAAAGGTAGCTAGACACGACTAGACAGGGAGAATTGAAAACGCGAAGCGAGCATGGTCACCATGCACACCCCGGTAAGTCTTTCCGTGCATCGATCGGTGCATGTTCTCCTGGTCGATGCCAACGACGCTGCGACGGGAACACAAACAGCTGTTTTTTTCCATAAACAACAGCAACCAGCACTCCAGCAGGTGCTGCAGGTCAGTCAATGGCGGTGCAAAGACGTTTCTTCTCTTGGAAACTACTTCTCTTAAACATTCCCTGTTGAGTTTCTACAGGTTTTCCCTATTGGAGCTTGCATTCTTGATTGCTGGTTGTAGAAACATTACAGCCTTACAGGAAATTATTAAAGCGTGCATGTCTAGTGAGCTTGCTTTGTCTAATTTTCCGCCTCATTTTTTGGTCTAGAAAGTTTCAACTCGTAATAATGAAAAAACTGGTGTTATCTCCAAACTATATGGTTATTAAGTTTCACAATATACATCTTACCATTTAGAAACGTTTAAATTTTAGAAGTAGTTGTAATTATCCTTCAAATAAGCCAAACTACCCTAAGCATAGATTATCGCAAACATGATTTTGGAGGTAGTTGTAACTTAGTAATTATCCTCTAGAATCTGTACCATTTAAACTTTAATTAATCGCTATAAGATCAATTCAATCTATAATCCAACCTCTGTTTCGAACGGAACTTAATACTGAGATCTTTGGTCTTTGAACAGAGTTTGCCGCCGCCAATCTGCGAGCAAGCAACATGCCCACACCAGTACACCATGTCCTCCTACCTACCTAGCTTCCTCCTGTTGCCGTCCCCACTCCCCAGTGGCAGGTACTACGCTACAATACGACGAACACTCTGTGATTAGACCATGGATTTTTGCGAGTTGCGGCACGAAACTGGTTGCTTCTTCTCCGGTTTCGGCGGCGGTGTTGTTGTTGCTTTATTATTAGGCCAGAGGCGTCTTTTCCTTTCCTTTCCTGTCCAGGCCACCAAAAATGTACTCGTAGATCGCAAACACTGTTAGCTGTTAGATTTGTGTATATAAAGATTACAGCTTAGGCCTCGTTTGGAACGGAGGATTTTTTGGAGGATTTGCTCTAAATCCTACGAAAATCCTATAAAATTCATGTGTTTCAAAGAAGCCTTTAAAGTTGGTAGCTACCACTAACCACATGCTTGCCGCGGAAGTTCAAACCGGGAACTCTTTTGATTTGACAAAAGAAGTGCTACATTATAAGCCTCTTAGATATATTTAGTTTATTAAAAGACGGTCTAAATAAGCTGTCTAAAAAAAAGTTTTAAGATGCTTATAGTCCTATTTTAAACTGCTTATAAAATCTGAGCTTACTTTCTGTATAGTACGATAAAAATACTGTATTATCATGTACTTATTTAGTTTAGTTTAGTGTTTAATCTATAATAATATTACTTGTGATACTTTCGATCACTAGGTGAGGTGACATGAAAATACAAAATAAGATTAGGAAGCCTCAAAACGAGAGATTTTTTACTAACAACAACATGAACGAGTGTATAGCTTATCTGGACAACAATGTTGATTTTTAGACGTACCTAAATTCACTTCCAGATTCGTACATATTTTGAATCAAACCATGACACGTCAAAAATACACAAAGTGTATTCTATAACGCAAAATGAAACACGTGGAACCATGTGGGGAAGGATGCTTGAGAGAAAAGTGATTAAGCGATCTCTTAAAAAAAAGTAATCGAGATCGCACATGCGGAGCAAACGGGATCACGCGAGCACATGGCCGTGGAGGCGCTCTCCTTAGAAAATTTCAGTACGCACTAATATTTTACCAACGACTAGTCTCACGCGGGTATTTATCTACAATTTCTCACGAGACTTCATTATCTGCTATAGTTTTTTATGAAAAAAAATATATCCACGCAAAATGTACGGAACAACAAGCCGGTGACATTTTCTGGCTGACGCAGACACTTGTGGCGGACGAAACCACGCGACGAAGCGCGCCGCCTCCGCGTGACAGCACACCCTATCTCAGAGATCTCCGAGAGATGGAAATATCACTCTGATGTCATGATTTTTTTTTTAAAGTTGGGTATTGAACAAATTTTAGATTTGTAAAGATCTGGAGTAGCCATCAGGTTTTTATCGTGAACTAGAAATAAAAAATTAAACTATTTTATTTTACCGTATAAACTCTATATCTAGTATGAATCTTTAAACTGAAGTTATATCAAATAAAAAATTTTACAGTATTTAAGAAGATACTCATATGTAACATAATTTTTAATGTTAATTTATATATATATCATTTTGTTAGTATCTCAGGTACTTAGAGATATCAAAATTAATAATAAAATTATGGTACATCTTGTATCTTATCAAAGACTGTAAAATCAGTCATATCAAATAGATCTAAGTCTTATTTCTTTATAAGAAACTTTTAATATCATATTCTCTATATTTACTAAATAGACCATATTTTCTAGAGAAATTTTATAGCTTTTAAGAAGGTATCACAATATTTAATGTTAATTTTGGTTTTTATCGGTGTCTCAAATACTAAGAGATACAAAATTAACACTAAAATTATGATATCTCCTAAGGACGGTAAAATCACTATTTCTATTTCTTTTTTCTCTATTTTTCTTTCATCCGTCTTGTATCACCGACAATGACGATGGACTAGTAAACGAGAGAATTTGTAAAAAATATAGAGAGTAGAGTGAGATATTAAATTAAATGCATTTTAATCTAAAATTCCTAAAAATAACTATAGTTAATTATATTAGAGATCTGTCGAACATGCTGCTAAGTGCTAACCCGCTGCACATTACTCTGCGCTGGCTACTGCTACTACGCTATAGGGGATTAGGGGCGTTCGCCCAAACAAGTCGCCAACTTTGCTTCAGCGAGACAGCGACAGCTCCCACCCGCGCCCGAGCAGTCAGCCGGTCAGACCCAGGAGACGAGAATCCTGCGTCGAGGCCACGGTTTCCGGGGCAAAACACGGCACGTTTCGCCTCGCGCGGCGCCGGCGCCGCCGGCGCCGCGGAGCGCGTGCGCATGATTGCTAGCAGCGAGCCAGCAGCCGGACGCCGCGGCCGGTGGGCTGCGCGACTCAGGCCGTCAGGCGGGTGCCTCATGGATTCGACCGCGCTTTCGTACGCTTCCTTCCTCGCGGAGACCGCCGCGTTGGAAGCTAGCGGCCGCGACGACATGGCGGCGGCGTCTGTTCTGGCGACGTGCGCGCGTCCCACTGGTGTCACAGCTTGGCACAGCACACATCGTGCGCGCGCCGACGTGAGGTGCGGGCAGAAACAGAGGGAGGCACGAAGCCAACCTGACCACACCACGTCTGAAACCCACAAGTTTCGCGTAGCTGAAACTACACCATTTCCGGCGTTCTTCCAAACAGGAGCTCGTCGTCCCGGCGTGAGCAAAAGGGCAGCACATCTGGTCTGATACAGCGCAGCAACGTTCGTTCTAGCCAATTGGGCATGTGGTTGCTCAGATTTTCAGATGGCTGCAGGAATCTTTTGCTAGCGGTAGCATTCACCCGGAACCGGCCAAAAGGTGTTTCGTCTTGTACCTTGATCGCTTGTTGTTCAGCCGTCAAATCAAGCTCTAATACAGAAAGTAACACCATGTAAAAGTGTAATATCCACTGCTCCCTTTACTCAAAATATAATAAGCTTCCGAGTTGAAATTTTATCAAAAATGTAATAACTTAGAATTTATAAAATATAATTTTTATCTACAAAGTACATATACTATCTCTAAAATTATTTACTCATTACTTTACATAATCACTCATAGACTCACCACGTTCACTCACCTTAAAAAGGATAATATGATCTTATTGCTTAATATATATGTATACATCTAAAACTTGTTATGTTCTGAGACGGAGAGAATAACTCCTAAACAAATACAGGAAGAGAAGTTTCTGAACGGAGACAGCATGCATATTTTTTCTATATTTCTAAGTTATCTAGAAACTATTTCTAGTTCTATATATAACTATCTTAATATATACATTACTAATTCAATATAGTAATTTAACACCGCTCATCTCTCGTCCTAATTTAGATGTTATGTATAAATTAAGTCTTATACAATACCTATATTTTATTTTATTTTCTATTTAATATATTGTCATGTATTTTTTATCATTAGTGCGTTATGTATGCTAGTTAGAAAATTGGAACCGCCTGACAGCGACGGGAAGCAGCCAAGCAGGCACGTCCGCACAGAGAAGATATCGCAAAGATTACGCCCGGGTAGGCACCATCATTTTTCTCAAGAACAGTAGCGGCCTTTCGGCGTCTAAACAGTCGGACGAAAGAAACATCGTAAACCGAACTATTACTGGTCATGCTGAGCTCCAGTAAACCTGTACCTGAAACGTGCAAATGCTTCCAACCTGGGTAGTCTCGCTTCCAATGAAAGCTAGCATGGCAGCTTAACTTTAACCTTTCGAGATTCACCTTAACTATTAGTTTAATCATCCTAGAATCGATGCTCATTAGGACTGGAATCGCATCAAACCAGAGAAATTAAACTTGGCAATCACTTGGAACAGACGGGCCACAGGAAGTCAATTACGTGCCACTTCTAACCGGAAGAACCCTAAGCCAAATTTTTTTCTGTCATCAAGTGAGCAACTGATTGCTGTAACCTCGCAGCTAGCATTTGACGGGGGTCGCGTACTCGTATCGTTGAACTCCAACCAGTGAGAAAGATGGCGATGGCGATACGTACGGCGCACGTGGTCGCGTTAAGTTGCAGGTCTACTTGCAGCTTGCAGCTTGCAGGTCTTATCAGATCGATCGCGACGGCTCGTGATAAGCCGCCTGAATTTTCCGCCGCCTGTTGCCTGACTTTACTGTTGTTCTTCTCTCCCTCTTACAAAAGTATCCAAAACATGTGACAGCCGTTTTGTGACAGCTTGTGCTGAGTGCTGACAAGATGCCGCCCAAAACACGACGCCCATCAATTGGTAAGAAATAAGTGTTATGCTTAGTTCACATTCATTAATAATAATAATGAGAGCATAACTTAACAAGTTAAACAACTGTACTTGTTATAATAGTTTTTTTATACATCAGAAACATGGTTTTAGTTAGTCTACGAGCGATATGACCAGTGATATAGAGTGTGTTTTTATAGATCAGAAGCATAGTTTTAGTTAATCTATGAGCGAGATGACCCGTAATATAGTGTGTGTTTGGTTGCTTTTAAAAAGTGAAATCGTGCATATCCTGATGAGGTAAAGCTTGATGAGCAAAATCATATTTTGAAAAAGAAGGGTATTTAGTTGGTTATATCTAAGACCATATGAGCGGATACATGCATGTTGTTTTTCTGTTTAGTATGCTGAATCTAAGGCTGTATGAGCGGACACAAATTGATTTTAGTGTGTTGACAAGTGGGCCTTACGCTATAGTAGTTGAATCCTGCCATCCTGGGTGCAAGTGAAGATCGATTTGAGCGTGTTCGTGGATATAGTTGAGACCGTATTCTTGAATCCATGGATACAGGCTGAATCTGTTCATGCGGGCAACCAAACACCTGAATCCGCTATAATACTTGAATCCCACGAATCTATATCATATATTTAGGCGTGGATTCAAGCAACCAAACACACCACCCATAGAGGCTGCCGGTCAGGCTCTCATCAATGGAACAAAACCTTTTCAAAGAAACTCAAAGAGAACCTCCAACTAACATCACAGGAGACTGGACTGGGCAAGTATGCATGCTCGATATGTGTGTGAGAGATTGTTGAGTTTATTCATCACATCAAGTATTGATGATGGAGAAACACAACTTAAAAAGTGGAGTATTTCTCGCCTATCAAATTAGTCTTTTGAGTTAAGTACGTGTAAAACTTAAGTTGTGGCTTTGATTTCGACCTCTACAAACTGACTCGTGGTTTACCGTATTAGGATCATATGCTAAGAACTAGGAATGACAATTCTACCCGATTACCCATTTACTCACAGGTAAAAACCTTATTAAGGTCGAGTATATTCCCAATATCATACCCGTTGGGTAAACAGGTACGGGTATGTGTATTGACTACCCATACCCGTTTCGCCCGTTTACCTGAATAGCTATAAGTATATAAATAAAAAAACCCTAGCACCGCACTTTCTCTCCCTCACCAACCGCCTCCTTCCAAGCCTCTCTGAGCTGCCTCCCTCCCTCCTAGCCCCTCTCCCGCGGCCTGGCCGAGAGCTCGACACCTTGCCGCCGCGCCGAGCCCTAGCCCTTCTTCCTTGCCGTTGCCGCGCCGAGCCCCCTCTCCCTTGCCGCCACCACGCCGAGCCCCCGCTATCGCCCGTCGTGTCGAGGACACGCCGTCGCCACCGCGCTCAGATCTGGCCCTGCGCCGAGACGCCGCCGCCGTCCTAGATCTCGCCCTGCGCCCAGATCCCGTCGCGGCTAGACATTGCTGTGCCCTCCAGCCAGCCTCCTTGTTGACCCTCTTGTCGGCGTCCAACGCCCCTAGCACTGGCCTCTTGCTGGCTAGACCCATGCTTCTTCCTCTCCTTTGGTGGTGCCGGTCTGTTCGCAGGTAAACGGGTATGTCCACGGGTATACGGCGCGCTGCGGGTAACATGTATATGCTCGGATTTTTATCTATCAGAGAAACGAGTATAGATATTGATATACACTATCTGTAACTGTCGTACCCGATTGTCAGCCCTACTAAGAACCATTCAAAAAACAGAATTAGTAAGGACGAGAGATCGTGTGAGTAGAACAGGCTCCCAGAACCGGTAGCTGGATGTGGTAATTGCCCTAGTTATAGCGGTTTTGTGAGTCCCGAAGCACAATTGGTGGTGAAATAAAATCTGGGATCCATCTGCCCTCATATGGATCCTTTGAAAAAAAAGAGGAGCAGATTTCATCGGATTCACACTGCCTAGACTTTGCATTTCAAACATGACCTAGCTTGCTTCGTGGAGTAGCAACAAGATTGAAACTTGAAAGCATGAAGTCCTTGTAGATTACTACTTTCCCGGCAAAATGTCGATGTCTTTGTTGGACCATGGTTGGGAGAGATAAGTTGATAATCACTGTGTGGTCTAACGATGCAAAAGAAAAAAAGAAACGCAACAGCGACTTCGACCAATCCTCAGGATCTTGACATTGATTTGGTCAGTAGCCAAATCGCCATTGATGATGACAAGGTCCAGAGTACAAGCTGTCCATTGTCGCCATGAAAAGCAACTTGCTTGCCATGCCTATGCGTCGTTCTTATCCGATAAACTCAAAACCAGACATGGTTTACTTGCATGCTACTGGCCGGACTCCGTCTTCTCAGCCATCTACCCAATTTTTCAAAGGAACCAGTGCATGATTTCCACTACAGCATAAGACGAGCTGTGCCATTGCAGCGAGTCGTATTTGATGGGTGCTAAGCCGTGGTTTGAGGAGTGCAGCTGGTTTAAAACTGCATTTTGTTCGATTGATAGCACATGATTGAAAATGGGGGCCGGATTAATGGATTGTTTCACTTGGCGGCGGCGCCGGCGGGGCCCGGCCGGAGTTCGTCTCGTTGGGACGCTGATAGGCCGTTCGGCTATGGTGTGCTAACGTAAGTGGCCCGCCGAGAATTGGGCCTCGCGCGGCCGAGAGAGGAGGAAGTGGGTGGCGGCCTGGGTGAGGTGCAAGCGGCGTCAAACTCCGGCGAGACGAGGCGGCGCCGGCTAGGGCCTGGAGAGGCAAGGAGGGGGAGGAGAGGAGATATCTCAATGGGCCGTAAACTGGGCCTAGATTTATATGAGCTAGAATCCAGGCCCATTCGACTGAGACGGACGGCGTCGGCTTCGTCGCCGATCTCATCTCCGCGGCGAATCGCCCCCAAATCGCGACCGGCTCTCGTCTCGTCTCGCGGGCAGATTCGCACCGTGGTCGCGGCGAATTGATGAGGTAGAACTCTTGCCACCTCCGGTTCGCGATGCTGCGGAAGGTGACCTTCGCCTTCCTCGTCTGCGCCGCCCTCTACGTCGCCTTCTCCGCCTACTCCCGCCGCGAGGTATGGCTTTTTTTTTTCACACTCCATTTGTGGAATTTGGTTGAGTTGGAGGTCGCAGCAAGGCGGAATTAGACTGCATATTTCTGTTCCGGTGTCGATTTGTTCTACACGCGGCTAGGTTTTAGCTGCTCGCAGTAACATCTTGCATTCGGACGTGTGCTCCTATACAATTCTGCTTCTTCTCTTGCGTTGTTAGAGAAGCTGCATTGGCTAGATGATGTTGCTAACCAAAATTGTGCAAAACACATTTCCTCATCAATTGTTTAGGGAAGTACTACTAATTACTAACAAGGAATATATGTGCCTTGTTGGCATCTGTTGGTATGCACTATGCACATAGTTTGATTCCCTGATGCATACAGATTTTATTGTACAATCAGTTGAAGTTGTAGTTTGCTGGTGATTATGGACATCACTGGCCGTGGTGCGATTAGAACAAAGGCGTGTAGATTCTGAACAATATATAGATTTGGGATGCTCGTTTTGTTCAAGATCTGGAACATAAGTTGTGGCCTCAATTACAGTAGTGGTGATTGGTACACAATTACTGTGTTACACATTTTTTTTACTCTTTCTTATATCGCATCTTGTGCAGTGGTTTGCAGAGGTTCAGTTGCCTGCAGTTACTCACAGGGTATACTTGGATGTGGAAATTGATGGGCAACATATAGGTATACCATCATAACAACATATTTTGGAGTTCCAAGGAAAAAATAGATTGGTTACTTGCATTATTACTGTGCATGTCTCTCAGCTGACACCCTGGTTGCCCTAATTCCTCTGTGTTCCCCTCATTGTAGGTAGAATTGTCATTGGCCTTTATGGAGATGTTGTGCCAAAAACAGTTGGTATTCTTACTCCCTTTCTCTTTTTCGTCATATTTTTTGACGGGCTGCTTTGGAATGGAGTATTTTCAAATGATTTTTAAAGGATTTAGTTCATTTCGTGTGAAAATCCAGTAAAATTCCTGTCTTCCAAAGGAGTCCTAAAAATTTGGTACTATAATCCTTTGGAGATAATGGCATAGCCAAAGATTGTGGAATAATGGAATTCTTCTGTTATGTTTGTTTGGATATTAATTCTTCCCTATAAGATATTTTTACTTATGATTTGCGGCACTTGTTAGTTAATACAAATTAGCAAGAATAGCAGATTGATATGTTTTATTCCTACATTTTGCAGAAAATTTTAGGTCTCTTTGTACAGGTATTTCTTCTTCCTTGACCAATTTCTGTTTCAGTTGAAATTCAACCTTCAGTTGACGTGATTACCCTTGTTGCACTCTGTTCACTATTGCAGGTGAAAAGGGCATTGGGACCAAGGGTAAATCTCTTCACTATAAAGGAACACCATTTCATCGTATCATCCCAGGTTTCATGATTCAGGGTGGGGACATAGTTAGAGGTGATGGAAGAGGAAACGAGTCTATATATGGAGGCACCTTCCCAGATGAGAATTTCATTGTAAAACATACCCGTCCAGGTCAGAATGCTTAACCGATTTGTACTTTCCAATTTCCCTTTATTTGCGAGTTATATATATGAGACTTAGATATATGGCACATTTTTCTCTGATATATGGCACTTAGATTTTTATGTATTGTTTGGGCATGTTCTGTCCTGTTTCTGATAGTCACTCTTGGTCTGCTGTCATCATGCAGGTATTGTTGCTATGGCAAATTCAGGACCTGATTCCAATGGATCACAGTTTTACATTACCACAATCAAGACAAGCTGGTAAGTTCCACAACACCACAAAATTATCAGTGCTCAATCTGGATGATACAACTCCTGACATTGTAAGCGCTGCAGGTTGGATGGGGAGCATGTTGTCTTTGGCAGGGTGATTCAGGGAATGGATTATGTGTATGCGATTGAAGGCGGTGCTGGTACTTACAACGGCAAGCCGAGGAAGAAAGTTGTAATCACTGACTCCGGTGAGATACCCAAGGAGAAATGGGCTGAAGAAATGTAGGCTGTTTGGTTTGCTCTGTCATGCCGTTTTCACCTGTCTTCGTGTGTGGCAGCAAAGGCGTCTAGAGTGTTGCACATTGTAGCTAGTTCATTGTCGATCGAATCCCACTTGCTGATATTGATTACTCAAGTTTGTGAGTTGTGTGCGGTGATGAACACATATTCTGACGATGGTTTAGCAAGTTTGTCTTCCTTTTCCCGTACTGTTTTGATGTTTTCTGCTCGGTTGGGCAGCCTGCTTTTGTTAACTGAAGTCACTTCGTGTATGTACATGTGCAGATGTGCTGCTAAATCAATCCAGTATTTCAGTAAATACTCTGCTGAGTAACTATCCATAGCTCAATTCAATCTACAAAATATTGCACGTGCTTGTTGTTGTATTGTCATGCAATCTATCAAAATAATACAGAAGGCGAAAGTATTGAAAGGACTCTCAGAAATTTGTGGCATGCTCATCAAATTTACCACAGGTGCTTTTCACAAGTGGCTGGTCTGAGCCATCATTTTTTCCCCTGTTGTTTTCATCGTATGCTTTAATTTTGCTCACATCAAATTTACCACCGATGCCTTTCATAAATCATAAATGGGTGGTCGATCTGCACGATTCATATTTCCTGTTGTTTTCATCGTATGTTTTAGTTGCTCACATCTGTCTGGTTTGGGTGCATTTGAATTTCATTTTTTAATTATTACTCTATCATATCTTTTTCAGAATATTAAAACCCGTAGAAAACGCAGAATATTTGATTGCTGCAGTTTGATTCTAGAGCGACCCGACGACGTGAACCGTACGTCCAGCTCGACATCGTTGCTGCCACGTTTCTGTGTGGATATTTAATTTGGCCGATCCAATGCAGGATTTACTCACCATCAAAGCTGATCACGACGGGTTTGATCATGACACGCATGCATGCAGAATTGCAGAGAAACGTACCAACTAACAGATTTCACAAGCAGCGACAGCACCAAGAGTTTCACAGCATAACATACCATATTACCATATATCCATTCACCTCATACACGTTACACGTACCCTTGCAAAGATCTGCTGTAACAACGCACTTATTGATAACTCCATTATTCAGGGGCGGCGACAGTATAAACTAAGCAAACCGCGACTTATTCACCCAACGCAACGAGCTGAGCTAGCATGCATGCGTACGTACTATGATCGATACCATATCGATGCAGATCTTGATCTGGGTGATCACTGATCAGGCCCGCAGCGTGCCGTCGGTGGGCATGAGGATCCTGTGGGCGTCGGAGGAGGAGCTGGAGTTGAGCATCCAGGTGTGGAAGGGGTGGAAGAGGACCTGGGAGGGGCAGTGCAGGCTGGGCAGCCTGGGGCACTCGATGAAGGACTGGGCGTCCTTGTCCACGCAGAGGTAGATCTGGTACAGCTGCTGCTTCCCGAACGGCCCGTTCCTGCACTGCACGCCGGGCGTCACCCCCAGCTTCTGGCTCACCGACCACTTGATGAACTCCGTGCTGTACAGCCTGTAGTCCGGGTTTATGCCTACGCGAGTCGTCGTATCAACCACAGTATATTAGTCGGAGCATACGATGGCGGAGAATAATATATCATGTTTGGGATACGGCTGATCTAATTATTCTTAACTAATCATTTAATTTTTTTTAAAAAATATCATACACTTTCATGGCAATTTTCATAGAAACAGGAGGATGGAGTGGGACTGAAGCCGTGGCCACCCCACTCCTGTCTCCGCCTCTAGGTGGATAGATGGGAAGTTACTTTTATTGTAGAAAAACATTACTCCGTCGGCCTTCAATAATCTATTTTTATGATAAAGTTAATAAATTAGTGGTGAGAGTAGAATACTAAATTGTGCCTTATTAATATGAATGTACTATTGTCTAGTTAAATGTAAGAAATATAAAAGAAATAAAACTTCTTAATTTGTGAACTTAAGGTTAGGTAAGAAGGTATAGAAATAAAATATTTTTAAAACAAAATGGTTAGAAATTGAGATTTCAAGTACATAAGGAGTTACATATGTAGGAGGGAAACATCTTGTTAATAAGATAAAATATTATGAAGTGACATCCAAAATGTATTGAAAAAACAAAATATATTGATTTGGGAACTAAGAGTAGTAGTTACCTTGTTCAGAGAGAGCAGAGAGGACGTCTGCCGTCTTCCTGAGCTGGAGAGCGGCCTTGAAGTAGTCCACCTGCTTGAGCCCCGAGCACACGCCGTAGCTGTTCCACGCGCTCATCCATGCGTTCACGCCGTCGCTTCGCGGGCACTTGATGTTGCTCCAGTAGTGGTTCAGGTTGTTCTCGATCGACTCCAGCTGCATATATATGCATATGTAAGTCAAATGCTGGTTAAATTAGATGAATCGTATGTGTAAACGTGCTAATGACCGACCTTGTTAATGTCGAAAGGCTTGTCGGAGTTGCACCTGACGACGGCTTTGTTCTCGGCGGAGTCGAAGGTCATGAAGCTCTGGACGAAGAAATCCTCCGCCGGGTAGCCGTACTTGGGCACGCAGCAGCCGTACTTGCTGTCCGTGCAGTATGCTCCAGGCCACTACCAGCACGTACTCATGTAATCAGCATGCACAGTAACATATGATACCATTTATGAACTGATTTTACTAATTTTTTAGTCTATAAAATACAAACGTTAGATTTAGAAGATACACGTATAATCAATAAGAAGATACACATATAATCAATAAGAAATACTAAACGCATATTTATTTTAGAGAGGAGACACCTTCTCACATAAGGCGGCTTCGTCCCTGTTATTATTATTTTTGTAGGTTTTGAGCGGAGATTTATACGTGTAAAATGTATAAGCGGACATACGTCTCAAACTCTTAAACATTAACATTTTTCATATATATAATGTTTTATAATCATTTGTCAATATTTGAGCATTAAATTAATCTGTTTAAACTCTTAGATATTTATTATAACTTCAGTTTCATCCTCATTTGAATGAGCCCTTGGATGATCATGTGATTCACAGTTTGTACGTACGTACCATGAGGATAAGATAATAGAAATCAAAGGCCGGGTCAGCATTGGCAGTAGTCTTGGCATATCCTGAAGTCGTCGCAAGTAAGCCGACAAGCAGGCACAGCAAAAATGTCCTCGACGCCATGGCGATCACCTCTTCTACTCGTTTGATGGTTTAATTTGCTAGCTTTGGTTGGTTGGCTGCCTAACCGATTGTGAGGTTATTTATAGGCGCAGTTCATCACGAGAGGCGAAGAAATATATGGACCTCGGGTTTTGATTCAGACAAACAAGGATTTTGGACCGTTGGATTTGGATGATTGGACCAAATTATTACTGCCTGAGATTGTTTCTCCAATGCATAGACAAAGAGATAGACATGGTCTGTTTGAAAAGGTTTCTGACGGCTGCAATTATCCCTAGAATTTGAAGATTCCAAATTATTTATATTTTGGTTATAGATCGTAAAACAAAATAGCTGTAAAATCTAAAAATAAACTAGAATTCAGAAGCTGATAAACATTACCAACTAGATACTTACTAATTATTTCTTAAAACTTGAACTTTCCAAATAGACCATTCTTCCCACACATAAAACTAATTATAATACTCGATAAATAATATGTAGCATATGAGGTAAAACTACCCTCTGTAAAATATATCAGCTCTTATATCAAGGACCACACCCACCCATACAATAAAATGAGAAATATATTATATGCATACGTGTCTATTCGGCCTTATCATCTAAATTCCTTAAAATGCAAAAGGCCAGATCGAAAGGTACAAAGAAGCTGTTGCTACCTATCAATTAATCCCAGCCGGCCGCTTTAGGTCTCTTTCACAGGTACAATAATAATGATTCCTGTAGCATAGCAACAGTAAGAATGCTACTCATTTTTATGTCGTTTTACAAAGGAGAATTAGTAAATTTGTCATAAAAATATTTTCATATAATTATGTTTTAAATAATTTTTACAACTATATGGCTAGAAAAAGTAATATATAAAAATATGCATCAAAAACTGTATTGATGTCCAGCATATATATCAAGTGCTCCATTAGGATGCTAATTAGTAGGCGTGACACATGCTATAATTGATTAATTGTGATCATTAACTAAAGAAATAATCTGGCATAATGTTAAAACTTTGGTACACGAACGTGTCAAACTAGCAATAATGATAGGGCTCCTTCAATCCCATCCATATATTCACACATTTAAAAAAATATTTTCTCAGGCATATACAATTTCTCTCTGTCGGTGTCTCTAAAATAGCTGCTGGTTTATCAATTATCATGAAGTGCAAACCTTTAATTATTTGATCAGCGTTTTTCTAGGCCAACCATTGCTCATCCTGTATTTGAAGCCAGATGGATTTCGACGGCTATTTGAGAAACGAACATGTTGTCCCTACTGTATTAGTGAGATCGTGACAGTTATGATGATGGCAAGGTTTACAGATCGAGTACGATCAAACCTGAAAGAAAGTAAAGTTAAGGGTACGAGCAACACAAAAGAATAGAATTTTATTCATGTTTAGGCCGTCTTCGGTAGAATAACAGTCGTATGTCGTGTTAGGAATTTAGGATTAATTATAAGAACAAACTATATATTACAGAGTGATTGTTTTTTGGAATAAGCTCCAAATAAAGCTTCTAGCTCTAAGATGTCACCGCCGGCGATCTGTATGGCAGCTATGCCGCAGGCTTAATTGGGCGGATATTGCCCAGTACTGCCTGCAATTGCACGACAAGCAGGCCGGGTGACCGTGACATGCACCTTAAGCTGGAACGGACGCTCGATCGATCGCCACGTACGCACAGACGACAGGAGCTAGAAGGGACAAATCATGCACCATATGATCGAGAGAGATCGGGCACGTAGTACTAGCTAGCTTAGCTCACGTATCTATGATCAGTTCATCCATCTCCATCTCCAGCGGATATCGCGAATCCTCCACGCGAGCTCGCTCGATCGTGAATTCGCGCGGACAGACGCGAGCGCGCGTACCAACCCTGCTCGTAGGGAGGGAGATAGCTAGAGACGACGACAACGATGAAGACGACGACGACGTCGACGGCCGCGCATCGTCGTCGATCCATCGCGTCGCCGTCGCTGAGGGGCCGGGCTTTAATTTGGTTGTCCGCGCGCGCGCGAGGTGAGAGGTGCCCATGCGCGCGTACGTTGGGCGTTACCGTGCTGTGTCCATATGTGATATGTTTGGCAACTATATATGTAGTTTTTTGTTTCCCTGTTGGAAGCTTGATCTCCAATGACTAATGCTAGCTTCTGGAACAGCACGTTAATTTCCTTCTGTCTCGTGTGGTGTGTATACATATTTACAATTTCCCTCACGTCTAATAAGCTCCACTAGATCTATATGCCGACTTGATGAAGACTAGCTGGTTTTTTTACTTAATATTGCATTAATTATATATTCAAGTCAGATTGACATCTAGCAGTTTAGATGTTTTGAGTTTCGTGCATGCATCATCCACTTCATATAACTAAACGGCAAACGCATTTTCAATTACTCAGCAAGCACTGCTTTTGCAAAAATTCTCTAGTGTTGCAACTATTCAGTAAACATGGCATGCAGGAGATGTGCGTGAAATTAATTTGAGCGAATTTTTTAGAAGAATATTTGTAGCAGTTGGTGGCTTATATATGGGGTTTGTGCAAAATTTATTTTTTAAATATATATGAGCCGAGTTTAAAACATACGGAGGAGTAATATTTAGGTCTTATTTGACACAACTTTAAATCTAATATTTTTTAGAGTTAATTAATTATAGCTCTAAAAAATCTTTTTTTGAAAGAAGCAAGAGATCTACTGATATATTAGAGGAATCGAAAAGTAACAGGGAGAAGACCACAAGGGCTCCAAAGGAAAACGCACAACTGAACAAGGGAAACTACAATAGGGGAGACTGCCACAGGCAGAGCTGCGGAGTGGAGAGGCTAGGACTGCCGAACCCCTAACGGAGGTCGGTGTCAGAGATCTACATCTTGCACTATCATCCTAAAAACTTGGAGCGCCGAGGAAACAACCCCCTGAAAGATGCAACGATTTCGTTCATTCCAAAGGTTCCAGATGACACAGATGAGGACGCCATCCAGGACTCACCGACGGGATGGCTGGTAGGAGGAGGAGAGCGACTGCCAGTATGGAACAATGGCATTGGCCGGGGGTAGAAGATGACAGGCAGGGCACCGCCTGCCAGACTGCAACCAATTGCCACACTTCTCTCGCAAAGACACAATTGAACAGGAGGTGGAAAATGGTCTCGTCTTCCTGGTCACAGAGGATACAACACGGCCTATGAGGCCACCCCCGCTTGGCTAAATTGTTCGCTGTCAGATTCTTCCATGGGATGGAAAGCCAAGCAAAGATTCTGCATTTGCCTTCCGCTCTTGCTCTCCAGATGAGAGAGGGCCAAGACCAATGGATGGAGCCGACGAACTGAGCGCTGTAAGAAGATTTTGCAGTATACTCCCCATGCTCTGTCCATCGCCACTTGAAGCTGTCCGGGGCGAGGGGATCCCTTTGGCAGCTATTGATCAATGCCCAAAGAGGAATGAGCTCGGCCAATAAGGATGGCTCACTGAGGTGCCGGAGGTTGCGGAGCCAATTAGAGTTATGGAGCTCTGATGCCACAGTCTTGTTTTTTCTATAGGCCATATGGAAAAGGTTTGGAGCCAAGTCTTTAGGAGCGCAGCCGTTGAGCCATCTCGACTTCCAGAACGAGAGTCTGTCTCCTTTCCTAACTGTGATGGTTGTCGACGCATCAAAGAAGTCTTTGTCGGACTCCTCCAACGGTAAGGATATATCCTTCCAACCTTGGTGGGTGTCCGTGGCTGCCTTCCAAGGCCAACGGAAACGGAGGGCACGCCCGAACCAGGAAAGATCAAGAACGCCCAGAACCATTTGACAAGGCAGTGACCGCCATTGATCTCCTTTGAGCCCTTCCAAAGAAAAGCTCTCCTAAGTTTGTCTATACGGCTAATCACCCATTTTGGTGTCTGGAGAGTGGAGAGATGATAGACCGGGATTACCGAGAGCACCGTCTACACCAAGGTGAGGCGACCCTATGAGGAAAGAAGCTTTCCTTTACAACCTTTAAGCTGGCCACCGATCTTATCGATTAAGGCCTAAAAATCAACCTTTCAAAGCTTTCTAAGGTGGAGAGGAAGGCCAAGGTATCGACAGGGGAAATTGTCCCAATTGGCCATGAAGGAATCCTAGAAGAGGGCTATGTCAGGGTCATCATAATGAATAGGGTAAATTTCAGTCTTATTGAAGTTTGTGGTGAGACCTATGGCCTTACCAAAGTAGTCAAGAATAGCTTGAAGGTTTATGAGGTCTTGCGCCCTGGGGGAGAGGAAGATTGCGGCATCATCGGCATAAAGCGAAGTACGAGGGGCCTCACTTTGTAAAGGCAAAGGTGTGAGGATGCTGACACCCGATGCGAGGTTAAGGAGCTTTTGTAGGGGGTCTATCGTCAAAATAAAGAGCAATGACGAAAGGGGATCTCCTTGGCGAAGACCACAGAGGTGCAAGAACTATCTTTCGGGATGCCCATTAAGGATGACGCGCGAGGAAGAGGTGGCCAGGAGCATGCAGATCAAATTTCTCCATCGTGGCCTAAAGCCACACCTTTATAGAAGTTTCACTAGGAATTCCTAGCTCACTGAGTCGAAAGCTTTTGCAATGTCCAGCTTGATGAATAGAACCGGAGCCTTGTCTGAGAGGAAGTGCTTCACCAAATGCTGCACTCGAATAAAGTTATCATGGATAGTCCTTTTTTTAATAAAAGCACTCTGGCAGGGAGACACCAACTCATCCATGCGGTTGGCAAGACGGGAGGCAAGCACTTTCATGATGATATTTGTAGTGGCATTCATTAGGCTGATTGGGCGATAATCCCCTACCATGGAGCAACTCGATTTTTTAGGGAGAAGGATGATGTAGCCACTGTTGAGCCCCCCCAACTTACCAAGCCAAAGATTGTAGAACTGGGTGAAGGCAGCCAATATATCTGATTTGATCAGGTCCCAAAACACTCGAAAGAATTTTAGGGTGAAGCCATCCAGGCCTAGCGCTTTTTCGGGGTTTAGGTCAAAGACCGCAGTTTTGATCTCCTCCTCCGAGAAAGGGTACTCAAGCTCACTGAGATTATGGCTCTGAAGGTTAAGATAGTCCCAGTTGAAAGAGAGCTGGCGAGGTGACTTCTTTCCGAGGGAACCTCTGAAGTGGACAAGAATGACTTCTTTTTCCTGATGAGTAGAGACCAAGGAGTTTTCACTGTGGAGAAAGAGGATAAAATTCTGCTGGCGACGCCCATTAGCTTTGAGGTGGAAGAAGCGAGTGTTCGCGTCCCCTTCTTTTACGTGTAATTGGCGCAAACGTTAGTAAAGCCTTGTATTGTTCACCGCTGCAAGCCCAAGGAGATGGAGCTTTAACCTGGACCGTAGGGAGAGCTCATGTGTCGCTAAAGGTCTAAATTCCTCCACCTTGTCGAGTTGGAAGATGACCTCCGTGACGACGGCTTCCTGAAGATGGATATCTCCAATGTGGTTCCTACTCCACTTCTTGAGGCATCTTGCTGTGTGCCGGAGACGCAAGAAGAGAGTTTGGAACGCGTCAACGGCCTGAACACCTTTTGCCCAGGCTTCATGGACAATTTCTCTGAAGCCATCCATTTTCAACCAGAAGTGTTCCAGGCGAAAGGAACTGTATGTTAAAGGGGTGGTATTACCAATCAGCAAGAGGGGGCAATAATCAGAAGAGTGAGAAGAAAGGGCTTGGAGGAAACAATTTTGGAAAAGGGCGTCCCAATCGTGAGTACAGAAGAAGCGGTCAATTCTCGACAAAACGGGAGAGGCTGTCGTATTTGACCAGGTGAAACGCCTTCCAGAGAGCTAGATCTCAAGGAGGGTCAGGTAATCGAGGGCAGCCTTAAATTTACCCATAAGGCTGCGGTTGAGATTGATGATGCTTTTGTCTTGGGCCCTATAGATTAGGTTAAAGTCTCCTAGAACCAGCCACGGTTGAAGGATCTAGGAACCGACGTGCCACAGCTCTTGCAGAAAGGCAATCTTATCTAACTCCTCCTAGGGACCATAAACTCCCATGATCCGTCAAGCCTGATTGTCAACCCTGGAGGTAATTGTGGCGGAGATGGAGTATAGGCCGACACTTGGCACAGACAGCTAAAAAAAGTCTCATCACATGCAAGAATGATTCCCCTCTCGTGCCGGAAGCAAGAAGGGTCACATAGGAGGAGCTAAACCTTGCCCCTAGAATCTCTCTTAAAAGGTTCGGAGCGACCACTTCTAGTTTTATTTCTTGAAGACATACAATTAAGGCTTTTGTGTTTTGGATGAACATTATGATGCCATGGCGTTTCACCGGGTTATTTAAACCTCGGACATTCCAGGAGAGTATGTTTGTGTGGGCTTGCATCAGAGACGAAAGGGCACTCTCCACGGAGAAGAAGACAGCCAACTGCGACTGGCACTGCCACGAAAATTGGCGCAAGAAACCTAGGTTGGGAGCACGGGCGCAATAAATAGACCTGGGTTTTTATCGACGGCTAAAATTAGCTTCTAAAGACTGGAAATGCAGCTGCGCCAGCTGCCATGGCAGATGACAGCACAATAACAAGGTTTCGAGACCGAATAAATGGAGACCAGGCGAGCCCCCGGATGGCTGGCCGCTCCCGGTCGAGCTCTAGGCTAAAGGAGAAAAAAGGCTTGACAGTCTATCTGTAGAAATGGCACCAAAGAATGTATCATGCGTCCTAGGTTTCTGCTTCCAAATCTACCCACTCCACAACACCGGCTGCACACAGAACAGAAGGGGAACACCATAGAAAGACGTTGCACCAAGCTTGTGCACAACCACTCATTCAACAGCAAGCTAGAAACATGAGTCGATGAATGAAACGCTAAAACACTGCTGATCGTCCGCCCATCGGAGACACTGACATGCTCTGGGATAGATCATAATGCCATTCCATAGCAGAAACGAAGTGCAGGATGATACGGTGCTGAGAAGCCCAGCGATACATGACGACACACATCTATGGCATAGAGACCTACATGACAACATGACGGAAGGCAGTGTAGCAAAGCCGATGATAGCTAACAGACGATGACACGACGAAACACAAACACAGCCTATCGACGCAGGACAACACATGGTGAAGGAAAAACAACAAATCGACACCCTAGAGGCCCTCTAGATGGAGAGCCCGGGAAGGGACAATATAGCTTCCATTGTGGCATTAGTGAGAGGCCCCTTGAAAAGATCCAGATACTTCTCTAAGGCTTTTTCTAACGGATCTTCTTTATCCTGCAGGATGCCCATTTTGCGCATGAGATGAACTTGGGCCTTCTGTATGGAACCCATTGCAGGCTTTGTCGCTAGTCGAGCGCTCTTCGCTTTCCCTAGGATGCTGGAGGCGGTGGGATTAGGCGCATCGGGGCTTCCAAGTTGGTCGGGGAGCCTACAGGAAAGAATTATCCAGAAACGATGTTAGCAAGGATGGTTTGATCTGCTGCTCGTGGGGCGTGGCAGGGAGGCATGGATCCGTCGTCGCCTAGGGTGAAGAAGCGTCTGGAGTCACCTGAGTCAGGGTGTTTGGTGGGGATTCTAGGGGACTGGAGGCCGGTGGAGGGAGCTGCACAGGTGTGGCTTCCAGCAAAGGCAAAAAGACTTCCAGGCGTAGGCTTGGCATGACAAGCTGCAGAGATGGCTGCAGAAGCAGTGGTCCACCTTGACTGACCGCATTCAGTTCATCAAGCATGGGGTCTTTACCACCTGTAGCCTGTGGACTTGGGCGAAGGAGAAACGCCATATTGGAGGCTAGCATATCCTCTTCCCTATAGCAAGGAGGCGAATCCTTGGAGGCTACCACATCCTCTAGCCTGAAGCAGGAGGCGATCCCCTAGAGCGGAGGGGTGGTGACCTGGAACGAGACCGCTCGGAGTCCTTCGAGGCACTCTGGCCACGGGGAGAAAGACTGCAGCAGTCACGCATTCTCTCCGAGCGGTGGGGCCTCCTCCCACAGTGCTCCTCCTAATGACCAGCACGATGGTGGGACCCTTTGGCATGTCGTGACCCGCCTTTGTTGGAATTGCCCATCCTGGCAGAGGACCGACGTGCCCTATCGTCCCTCCTAGGTGAAGGACCATTGGAGTGGTCCCGACGGCCACCCAGGCGATCTCTCACCGGAAGGCGGCTAGGCTACACCGAACCATCCAAGGCGCCAAGCTCCCACAGGAAAGAAGACTTGCGGGGGACGTCGTCCTCGAAAGAAACAGGAGAGTCTAGGCCACTGATGGCACTATACGAGCTATAGTTGAAGACAGGCTCACCTGAGGCTTTTGGAGGTGAGAAATCCCACAATTGGTCATGGTGGATGAGGATATTATAGAGCAGTGCTCCCGGGGGACCCCTTTGCGATGGAGGCTCCGTAATGCCCAACTCAGGGAAGTTTCTGGGCGGCGAGGAAATATCTTCACGTTCAACGACATGCAGATAGGCCGACTTAGGAATTTTGTTTGCATCTTGTGTCCAAACACAAACACAGAGGCAAGTAGCTTCTTTTTCAGAGTGAGAGTCGTCATCAACCTTGTCGATGAGGCACCCCTTAGACAGAAGTATAGCTGTTGTGTCACTGTTCCAGGCATGATGGGGGATCCCCTCCACACAAAGGCAGGCTCTGAAGCGCATCTTGGCGAAGGAGGCTTGCTCCTGCCACGACCAGGGAATGAGTTTGAGCTCCAAACCCCGGAGAGGCGGGCGGCTTTCGGCGAGGGCTACCGAGCGATCTTCAGCCCTAGTGAAGAACACCAGGAAGCTTCCGCCAAGGTGGGAGAAAACTTTGACATTTGAAGGTTGAATACGAAGGTATTCAGTGAAGCGGTGCTTGACATGGGCTACAGAAGAAGCGGGACGATGACCCACCACTGTCGCAAACACAGCATGGCACATGAGGCGTCGCTCTGTGTGGTCCATCGCGTGAGACGGCTTGAGGAGCCGCTAGATTGCCACAGGCCGAGCCTCATGCACAACCACTGGTTCCATTCTAGGGGACCGAGGGAGAGCCGGGAAAGTGAAGGTGCTGTTGAGGTTTGGTGGATGGATGGGGCGGTGCTTTGGTTGGGGGGAGATCTGGGACAATGCCTGGCTTTGTGGTTGGAAGAGAAGCAGCGCAAGCATTTAAAAGGATCCCGGCATTGCGCCACCCAGTGCCCTTTGGAGAGGCAGAGGAAGCAACGCCCGACAAGCAATCGATGAGGGGAATCGCTAGTAGGTGCAGCATTGAAGGTAGCAGGGCGGAGCTCCGAAGTAGGCCTGGTGAGCTGGATCCTACGAGATCTCTTGCCTTTCACCTCCGTCCAATCTGAGAGCACAGGGGCAGCAAAAGCTAGAGAAAGAGGAGGCTCTTCTTGGCTGAAGTAACGCCGAGCAACCACAGAGGAGTTAATCCATGGATGAAGCTGAGACTCACCTTTGTGGGGAACAGTTGGAGTCGTGGTTGAAGAGCCATGGCGACCTGGAGTCAGAGGAGTGACGCGGAGCAGGTGGCCCGAGGTGGCGGCTGGGAGCAGCTTCAGCCCTGGGATAGGTAGCTTCAGGCCCCATGGCCCGACCGAAGAGCTTGGATCTAGAGGGGAGAGGCCAAGGGGGGGTGAAATCGGAAGCGACGGGAAAGTTAGGGGCGCTTTGAGGTAGTGACGGGAGGGGAGGGCAAGGGGCGTGGAGGGGTGGGCGAGGATAAGGGGGAACGGCGGACTTGGGGGGCCACCGGTGAGCCGCCCGGGAGATCGCCAGAGCAGAGTGACCTCATGGTGACGCTTGTATCTTACGCTCTAAAAAAATCTTTAAATCTGAAGTTGTGGCTGGATTAATAATATTTAGTTTAACCATATGGTTTTATTTTATACTAAAAATAAAAATTTAATCTATTTTATTATATATAAAAACTTTATATTTAACATGGATCTTGAAGTTAGAGTTGTTATGTTACTGTGTATGTGTGCATTACAGATCCTCCGTTCTTCACACCAAGTAATCCCACTACACAAGTTATTCGTGACCGCATTGACAAGGCAGCGCTTATTTATTCAGTTATTCTCCGATCGAAAGCATTACAAATTAAGACGGTCGTGCGACGCATGCAGTTGACATCGGATTATTGTACCTCGAAAGGCAAGCAGAAAACATCGATCGCGAAATTAACACAAAGGCACAAACGGCGCGAGAAGCTGCTACCAGCTAGGTAGCTAGCTCGTCAGATCTCCATGGCAACGTCGAGCAGCTGCTCGAAGGCTTGGGCGGCGGCGGAGGAGGAGGAGGACGAGTTGCTGGCCTCCTTGAGCATCCACTTCTTAAAGGGGTGGAAGAGGATGTCGTCGGAGCAGGTGTACTTGGGCGGCTCCGGGCACTCGATGAACGTCTTGGCGTCCTCCGCCACGCAGACGAACATCTGGTATAGCTGGAACTCGTCGAATGGCCCCTTGCTACACTGGATCACCGGCGTCGCGCCGATGCCCGACCTGACCGCCGCCTTGATCTTGTTCACGCTGTACAGCCCAAAGTCCGGCTTAATCCCTGCATGCATGCAGCAACACAACATATATATATTGATTGATCTATATTGCTCAAGCATTTAACACAAACAACTGGCTGGTAGTACGTGCAAGAAACTCGAATTGGGCATATATAATTACCGTTTCTGACAAGGCGAGAGAGGGGGTTGATCTTGTCGCGGAGGGCGAGGGCAGCCGCGAAGTAGCCCTTCTCGTCGAAGCGGGAGCAGACGCCGGACGTCTTCCACGCCTTCTTCCAGCTGCTCCGGCCGTCGTTGCTGGGGCACTTGATGTTGCTCCAATACTGCACCAGGTTCTTCACGTCCCCGATCTGCAGTAATATTAATATAACGTCGTAGAGTAGGCTTATATTGCAGGTTAGTAATTAAGCAGATGATTTGTTTTCTACTACGTTGATACAAGAAAGAAACCAAAAACTAGGATCGAATATAATCGGCATGTGCAAATAAGTACCATACTTCGTTCATGTTGAAAGGAGTGTTGTTGCAGCGGGTCATGGCCGAGTTGGTCGTCGCGTTGTAGACAGTAAATCCGGTGACGTAGAAGTCGGCCGCCGGCACGACGTCGGTCGCCGGCACGCAGCATCCGGCGTTCGTCTGCGCGCAGTATGCTCCGGGCCACTGCATCCATCCATGATCGAACAGTCACGTCATTACCAGTGATCGAGTACTCCTAACTTGTTATGAACAATCATGTTTCTGCGTTACAATCGAGCAGTACGTGGTGGTCGCTCTCATGAGGTCACGGGTGCATGAGCTATCTGTACGACTTCTGTGTCACTGGATCGAGACGTTTGCCTGATCGAATCACAATTGATCATGTCTCTCTCGACGGCAAACCGATGGGCGGTGGTCCATGTTATCAGCAAAACGTGCGTATTCAAAAAAATCCTTAAAGTTTGCAGTGTCCACGTCCATCTGTCGAGTTTTGTTCATTTCATTTCAGAATTGATTGCTCAAGGTGCCCCATGCTGCAGACATGACGATGACATGCAGATCAGGCATCATCTGCTACTACTGAAACTGGGGTAACTCACTGCACGTATACTTTGCTTGCAAATTAAAGTTTAGAGTGAAATAAAAAAACTGAGCTGGGGTTTAATTACGTGATGAACATGCGTGCAGCCTGCATGCTCTGCTCGTCCCGGCCGGTAGAAAACAGAAAGGATGCAAAAGCTCAGATTTAACTGACGTCTACGTACGCATGCATGCAACTAAACCAATCATCTGCATACCATGAAAGCAATCTGGTAGTAGATAGAACTGTCTGCAGCTGCAATGGCTGCAGGCGATGCTACTAGCAGCAAGCCAAGAAGGCACAGCTGCAGTGCCATCCTGCCATATCCCTCGAGCTCTCGAGCTACCTTGCTGTGGACGCGATTCGATCACAGATCGCCACTGCGACGCGAGGAATGGCATGGGATGGGAGGAGCAGGGGGTAGTTATAGGCCAGTGGCCACGCATACACTGGCTTTTTTGAGCTTTTTTTGCTGTTCCTGGGAGATCGACGGCAAATACTGTGAAATGCAGTCGGTGATCAGTTAACCTAACAGTAAAGATCTGAAGAAGCCTGGATCCTATGGTTTCTTTATACTAATTCAACTATTTTTCGCGAGAATTTCAACGTAGGTACTTTGTCTTTAGCTCTTTTAGACTGTCTATTTTTCTTCTAGATTATAAAAATTAGTAATAGTAGAATCCAGAAAAGCTGAAAGGGTCTATTTGTTTTAGTTTCTGGCAGCTAAAATAAATAGTTTAAATTCTAGATTTAGATTGTGACGATCAATAGCTGTAGAATCTAGAAATAAACTAGAATCCAAAAACTGAGAAACACCAGCTTCTTCAGATTCTCATCTAGATACTCAGACTATCTAGCTACTCGAACTAGCTAGCTACTGGATTTTCTAGCTGTTAGAAGCTAAAACAAATAGGCCCATAAGTTGGCTTCTAGCTTCTTTATATTCTTATTAAATAGATACACACTAAATGTTGGATAATCTTAAATTTTCTAAACATATCTTTAATTTCTAGAATATACGACTAGAGCTGAAATCTAAACTGTTTAGGGGAATTGGAAATTATACTAAGTAGCTATAGCCGCTAGAAACTCTTTCCGGCTTCGGCCTACTTTTCACACGGGCCAATCGATTTCTTGAACTTTCAATTGTGGCTGGCTGAAAGTGGGCCCGGCCCATATGACAAAAATTGGGCCCAGCCCACCGCATCAAGCCTGTGGCCGCGTGTGACGTGTCTTTCTTCTCTCCCAAGAAGAGGAAACGAGATGCGCCTGCCCAGCTAAGGTCAGTTCCCTTCTCCACGAATCCCCCCAAGCTCCGCAGAGCACCAGCACAAGCTCGACGACCGCCACCGCCGGCCGGGAACCCGAAGCCCTAGGCCGACCCAACCGCCGGCGACGCCACGATGGCCCGATACGACCGCGCGATCACCGTGTTCTCCCCCGACGGCCACCTCTTCCAGGTTGAGTACGCGCTCGAGGCCGTCCGGAAGGGTAACGCCGCCGTCGGCGTCCGCGGCACCGACACCGTCGTCCTCGGCGTCGAGAAGAAGTCCACTCCCAAGCTCCAGGACTCCAGGTACGTCGCTCCTGCCTATCCCTCGCCCGACGCGCCCTCCCCTTCCGCGAGTTCTAGCCCGCAGATCTCACCTGGCCGAGGGCTTCTGCTCGCGCAGGTCAGTGCGGAAGATCGCGAGCCTGGACACCCACATCGCGCTGGCGTGCGCGGGGCTCAAGGCGGACGCGCGGGTGCTCATCAACCGCGCGCGGGTCGAGTGCCAGAGCCACCGCCTCACCGTTGAGGACCCCGTCACCGTCGAGTACATAACGCGCTACATCGCCGGCCTGCAGCAGAAGTACACCCAGAGCGGTGGAGTCCGCCCCTTCGGCCTCTCCACCCTCATCGTCGGATTCGACCCCTACACTGACAAACCAGCCCTGTACCAGACCGATCCATCCGGCACCTTTTCCGCGTGGAAGGCCAACGCCACGGGGAGGAACTCCAATTCCATGAGGGAGTTCCTGGAGAAGAACTACAAGGAGACCTCCGGCAAGGAGACCATCAAGCTCGCCATCCGTGCTCTCCTGGAGGTACATATGTTGCTCTTGTTTTCTCAGCAGTTTACTGGCCATGATAATCACTTGACAAAATTTTCAAAATGTTCATTTCCTGTTTCATGAATACTTTGTAGGCTACATATAAGAGCATGCTTGAGTGCTTGACATGATTTAGGAGTAACCAGAGGTAGATGTTATAAATATCAGCCATAAGAAACATGCGTCTGATTTTGACATTGGTCATATGTCAACAGTTGATGTCATGGTTATATTGACTATGTTTGAAGAAATCAATCCTAGCAGTTCTAACAGTGGTATTTCCAGTGGTAATTTGTGATGCTGAATTGTGTGGTTCATTAAGGGGAAAAGGTGCTTTAAGTGCCTCTGGGAATATAACAATCTAGATAGTGTGTGCAATATTTTATATATCATACCCAGCCACGGATATCTGCCTTGGCTTTGTCATGCTATTGTAGTTTCAGATTATTCTGAACCCAATTTGATATTTTTTAACTCTATATAAAGTATGTTGTTCTTTGTTGATCCATACAAATAAAACTCCTTAAACATTATCAGTAAAAATCTCAAATGCAAAGTGAATATGTGGGTAAAACATTGTGCTAAAGCCATGGGTGTTATGGATATCAGTACTGTCACTAAGTTTTAGTGCTTTGAAAAAGAGCACTGATATAAATTATCTTGTGCTAAAGCATGGGTGTTTATGGGATACCAGTACTCATGGTTCTTATGACGTCGCCTAGGCGGTAAGGCGAGATCCGGGCCTGGGCGTCGGGGTCGCCGTGCCTGCTGCTCGTATGGCGTCACAAGTTGTCACCTTATGAGCTGTGGCGACGACTTGCGGCGAGGCGACGCCACATGGCGTGAGGAGAAAGGGGCGCACGCAGGGGGAAAGCTGCACGTGCGGGTGGAAAGCTGTGCACGCGGGAGGAAAGCTGCACGCGCAGGAGAAAGCGAGAAAAGAGAGAGAGAGGGTAGGAAGAAAAGAAGCCAGCACTCGGGAGGGAAAAGCATGACCTGGCACAAGAGATAAAGCCGAGACTTCGAGAGGGAAGAGAGGGAAGAGAGGCAGTGGCCGGCGGTAGATCTTCTCGGTGGCGTTGGTCCTCTTCGGTGGCGGCGGCTGTGGCGGTAGAGGTCAGGGCCCTTGGCCCTGCGAGGCGGCGGCGGACGTCCGTGCCTCTGACCCAGCGAGGCAGCGACGGAGGTCAGGGCCCTTGGCCCGGCGAAGCGGCGGTGGAGGTCCTCTCTCCTCGGTGAGGTGCTGCACGCCTGCACTTAACCGCGACTGATGAGTGATGTCCTCTCTCCTCACTGACTTGTTCTGTTTCTGGGTTTGCTTCTGTAGTTGTCATGGGCTGTGGGCTAGGGCTGCCAGGCCCAGGCCTAGCCACGTGAACAGTACCACGCGGGTACTATAGAGTGAACAGTATCAGTGGGTATTGTAGCAATGTGACAGATTAGAGTTCAGGGTAGATTAGAGTCCAGCAGTTAATAATAGTTCATGTCTATAATTGAGAATCCTAGCAGGTTAATGGATAGAGTCCTAGAGTCGTAATTGATTCGGTTAGTTATTCCTTTAAAATAGCATATTAGATTATAGTTAGTTAAAGAGATAAATCTTGTAGGCTCTATAAATAGGGCTGTATTTATCAAGGAATCAATAAAGAAAGAAAGAAGTCTAATCTCACGTCTCAATGTTCTTCTCCCCAATCTAAGTCTATCTCGCATCCCTAGCAGCCGCCGCCACCTGGCTATCCTCTCAACGGTGTTTATCCCGTCATGGGGCCAACCCATGACTGCAGTCTTGTTCTGTTTCTGTGTTTCTCAGTTTGCTTCTACAGTTCTGGGCAGGTATATAAGAATGGATTCTATGCCCCCTAGTATATTAGTATAGTCCTTGTATAGTAACAAGAGAGGAGATGGGATTAGAAGAGGAGAATATCAATATTAGTATAATCCTCATTATGTATGGTGTCGCCTCGCCGCACGCCTAACTCGCCTAGGCGGTTGGAAGGGGGTAGGTCGCCTCGCTTCGCCTTACCGCCGTAAGAACACTGCTAGTACTTGTACTTGGTTCAAGCTCTTTGGACTTTCATAGAATTCACTAGAAATACGATCACTTCATACAATCAAGGTCAAAATGCCACTTTAGATTGGCATAAGTATTGGTGGCCCAGTTCCTTTGTCAGATACTTGGTATGATGCATTTTCATAGGTTCTCCTGGTGCAGATTTCTTTTAGTTATGCTGAGAAGCTTACATGCACATCGGTGAATACTGAATTTACTGTTGTCCGATTCACCCTATTATATCAAGAAATTTAGTATAATGTGTAGAGTTTCTAATGAATCCTGTCTCCTGGACGTTGTGCAGCTCTAGGCCTATTGTGCCATTATTAGACGTGTGTTCCCATCCTCTGTCTTCTGCTCTGACTCTAAGGATGTATATAAGCATAACGCTGGATTTAGCAGGGCCTATCGATAGCTTTTTAAATTTCGGAAATACTCTGGTTCTTTCATAAATTTTGATTCATCCATTAATATTATTTCCAATGTAGGTTGCATTAAGTTTTTTAGCTCTATTGTCATGTCCTCTCATGGTGTGGTGTGACCATGTGAGCATATGACCTATTTTTCACTAGTTCAACTCATTGACCTAAAACTTATGCCAGCATACTTGGAAGCTGGGATGGAATAGTTGCAGTTGGATTGTCAATATACTAATTCTTTACTAGGAATCTAGGATGCTATTCAGCTACATTATCGACATTCATGGGGAAACAGCTTGATCTTTCTCCTACATTTTTTGGCTCTCTTCAATTGATCTGTTCAGTTCTGTTTATGTTGAGCAATTACTGATGAACTAACAAGCATTGCAGGTGGTTGAGAGTGGTGGAAAGAACATCGAGATTGCAGTAATGACACAGAAGGATGGTCTTCGCCAACTCGAGGAGGCCGAAATTGATGAATATGTTGCTGAGATCGAGGCAGAGAAGGCTGCAGCTGAAGCGGCCAAGAAGGGTGCCCCAAAGGAGACATAATTCTTCGCTGTACTAAGTCTTCATTCCATCAGCACATTTAGTGCATTTCTTGAGTTCCACAGCACTGTTTCTAACTGTTCTAGAGGGATGCTAGGTTGTTCTTCGAGAGTGAATTCTTCTATGCTTATTGCACATCAAGATCCCATAGACTCAAATGCTTTGTAATGTACTCATTTAATACATACCTTCTTTTGAACAGTAGGCTTCATTAACCGTGGATGCAGACTTCATGAAGTCGCAGAGACAGCTAGACGTTTGATTGCACGTTGCACCCCCCAGATTATTCACCGTTAGTTCCTATGATTAATCCGGCGTGATTTGTTTTGTAAGATCAAGGGCCATCTGCACCCCAAACTCAACGCCAAATTTTCGTTCAGATGCACGTACAAGCCAAGGTCTGCAAAACAGGTAATGCCCTTTGCAAACCACAATGCTTATGAAGCTACTGCCAGAAATATCTGTCATGCAGCATGCAGGGCACTCAGTCGCGTCTGTCCCTTTTTACATGCCTGCTTCTGGTTGCTATGCTACGTGGCGCAACTGATTTTGTTGTCAGGCTTCAGAATGCATCGCGTGATCCAATTTTGTGTTTCCTCATCGTCCGATCCTTCTGCTACTGCACTAAAGAATGCGACCGAATCTTGTCTCAAGCCTGTAATAAGAACTAATCGATGAATATGAGCACAAGGTTCAGATCATATAAGGAGTTTCAAACCCATATTTCACTGTTCTTTAGGGTCCATCACTGCGTTTATTCTGCTAATGTATTTCAGGCTGTTATGCCTTCTTCTCTTTCTGCAGTCTGCACGCAATTTTAGTTCTGAAGATTTGTTGCTTCAGAGTTCGGACTAGATCACTAGATGGTCATCCTCAGGGCATCAGTCTTATCTTTCCTGCTTCTCATACCAGATGACCACTTCTTACTATGGACTCTGAAGAGATTCAATGTCTGGTGTAACTAGGTGCAGTGTGCCAGTGTGAGTATCAATCCTCAGTGGCATCTGGGCCCTGTTCATGTTGAGCAATTAACTGACAATGACTGACAGACCTAGTAGTTTGTTGCAACAACTGTGTTCGGCTGTTGTTTACGTGTGTTTAAGGCATAACGCAGACAAGTCATTTGTAAATGATTTGCATTGCTTTCTCTGTAGCTTGTGGGCCGTGACTTGTCTGCGTGTGTGTGCTTTCTCATCTCATTGGTGCTCTGATTTCACAGTTTGAAGTGGCACGGATTTGTTTATATGTGCACCTTACGTACCTGCAAAATATTTAAGCAGGCTTCCATTGTAGTCGTGCTTGCTATGTCACCTGGGATGATAATAAATCTCACCTGATAATGCCTGTTTGCTTTCCTGCTGTGTCACTTGGCTTGATCATACACTAATCCAAGCTGATAATAACTCTGGTGCTTTCTTCCTTTCGTCATCCCTGCACTCAAGAGTCAATGAACAAGTGGCACAGCCACGCTCTCCTGCGAATTTTTATCCAACTGGTGCAGTAAACCTGAAAGCAAGAGCTGAATTTGCAAGCCATATCTTCTCCTGCTAATAGCTTCAGTTCAGATTCAGGAACCAGCCAACACAACTGCTCCTCTTACTGAGGTGCTTCGTCAGGCAGACGACTTTCTTCAGCTAGCATCATCATCAGCTGTTTCCTGTCGATAGGCTTTCTTATAAAAAAAAATACTGCATTCCATTGAAAAGGGCACCAAACTGACGTGCTGAAATACACAAACGGATCTGGAATTCTGAAGAAAAAATGGATAAAAAATACACGCCCATGTGTATGCATACACCAAGCTTGCACACAAGCACTAGCACGGCGTCAGGCCGTCAGCGACGTTGCAGCCTCGTTTCCCGTGGGCGCCACAAGTCCCCGATAAATACTGCAGGTATTAGTACGCTCCATCACAGCCATGGATCTTGATCGAACGGCGAAAGCACACTACACGTACAATGATTATGTTTGTTTCAATCTAGGACTAGAATTATAGTAATACATCTTATAAAAATAAACTTATTAGTTTATTATAATCTACACTATAAATTATAATAAATTGTTCTGTTTGTTTTAGTTTATGAAAATAAACTAGATGGCCAAAAACCTAACACTCTCATTGGGCAGGCAACTTAGCAGTAACCCTTTTTCTTCTTTTCTGCACAAAGTTTGGTTTCACTTGTATCAATATATTATACAAGCTGCGGCTCGTTGGTAGCTGGCCTGGATCCAAACAGCAATCAAACTTTGTTTTTTTTAACACGGTGGAAGCAACTAGAGTTGACAGACCCGTGGATCGGCCATGACAGCGGTGGTGAAGCAGGCGTGACGCAGGAATAAAATAATGTTTATATAAGAATTCAAATATATCATATACAAATAAAAAATACATAATGTTAGATTGATTATTAGTCAAAAACTAATAATCTGTTTGTTTCAGTTTTTAGCCGCGAAAGATTTTTAGTAGCTAGCTAATCTAAACATTTAGCTGGTGAAAATATGGAGAAATTGGTGTTTTTTTAATTCTAGACTCTGCAGCTACTAATTTTTATAATCTGAGTCAAGAATCTGTATCGTTTATTTTAATTTTGATTGTAGAAGTTGCTATAACTACCGGAAACTAGAATAAATTGGCTCTAAAATAAGACGGTATTTTAAAAATGGATGCACGTTTTAAATTCTCGGACCGACGGAGTTATAATGTGGACCTTGGTTAATTAATTAATGTTTAATCGCATCGAAATCGTCGTGGCGATTGGTTGGTTGGCTGCCGGGTCGGGAAAAAAGAGAGCGAGAGGAGCTCGTGGTTTCGGATAAGACCTGACGCGTGTGGTGGGCCCATGCTGGCATGGCATCCAACCAACTGCGGCCTCGCTGCATGTCACGTGGGGCCTACCGCGACA
>KE372762.1:60033-70713 GCA_000418225.1 Zizania latifolia | reverse complement strand
GCCGCCGCCTCCTCCGCCACCGCCGCCTCCGCTCAGCCCTACCCCGACCACCACCTCCTGGACGACCAACTCATCCTCAATCAGCGCGTCCCCGATCTTGCCCCCTCCGCCGCCGCCAATGCCGTCCAGCTGGGACTTCTGGGACCCCTTCGCCCCATCCTCCTCCCGTTCCGCCACCGAGGACGCCGAATGGGACGACGCCTCCACCACCATCGACGCCCCCAATGCCGCGCCAGTGGTCACGGTGGCAGCCGCGGCTGCCCCGCCCCCTTCCGTCGTCACCGCCACCACCACTACCTCCACGGCCAGCGAGCTCACCGTCGTCGCGGTGCCCCGCGGCGCCGCGGGGAAGAAGGACCTCGCCGAGATCGTCACCGAGCTGGACGAGTACTTCCTCAAGGCGGCTGACGCCGGCGCCCGCGTCGCCGCGCTGCTCGAGGCTCCCAACTGCGAACCTCCTGAGACCAACCACAGCCTACCAGGCAAGACCATCTACAAATCAATTCCTCGATTGAGCTCCATCTTGCTCACATTTCACTTATTTCTGATGAATTATTTGCTGCATGCCACGGAATCGACTAATGCTGCAGGTAAGGTACTGAATTACGGCAAGAACTTGAAGCCGATGGGATGGTCATGGGGTGGAGGAGGGTATGGAAAAGGTAGCAATGGTTTCTCAAGGTTCGGGAGAGTGGACGATAGGATGGGCAATGGCGGAGGCAGTGGAATTCTTAGCCATTCATCCACCGTGGAGAAGCTCTACGCCTGGGAGAAGAAGCTGTTTCTTGAGGTCAAGGTAATTGCTTTGATCTTTAACTTTATTAACATCTGCTTGAACTTTGCTTTCTCACTAAGAAGTATCAAGAACAGGCAGAATGGTCGAAATGTACTGCTCGGTTATATTACAGTGAGTGAGTGGTTTTAGCTTTTGAGGACTCGCCTCTTTTGTTCTGTTTGATTATTATGCCGTGATCGGAGATACTAGCATGGATTCCGTGGGGTGGCAATTGGTTTTGTCTGAAGAAAAGCAGCTAGTGGGCACAAGTACTAGTAGTGCGTAATGCACATGTATACTGCTCGCTTTGTTTCTTCCATGTAGCAATAGTTTTTCCCCGTGTGTCAGTACTCAGCAACTTCTGTAAATATGATATGAGCTATGCTTTTGGAGTGCATCAGAGTACAAGATTGTCCTAGCTGTATTACCATGGAAGGCTTAGCTGAATGTGAGACTGTAGAGACTGAAACTGATGTGCAAGTATGTTCTTCAGATCAGATTATTGATGTTACTGGGTGTGAATAATCTGCGCTTGTTTTAGTTTCTTGATCATCTCTAGTAAGCAATCATGAAATTCCGGCTTTATCTATAACATTAACAATGGAAATCCTTCTGCTCCTTTCTCTGACTGCACACAACTGGTGCAGAGTTATGAAGGGTTTAAGCAGGAACATGATAAGAAGATGGGGCTATTGAGGAAGCAGGAGGTGAAGGGTGTGGACTACTTGAAGATGGAGAAGAACAAGATGGAGATCGAGAGTCTGGATTCCAAGATGCTTGTTGCCACGCAGTCCATCGAAACCACCACTTCTGAGATAATCAGGCTGAGAGAATCCGAGCTATTTCCTCAGCTTCTTGAGCTGGTTGCTGGGTTAGTACAATGATTCCTTCACCTTTTCTGTCGTGCCAGATGCATCTAGCAGCAGTAGTCATCGACGATTCACGTGTTATCTACTTCCATTTGCATCTGTCGTTTTGCATGCTTGCATATGAGAATGGTTGTGTGATGTATAGGCTGGGCATATGGTCCACACTGCGGCTTTGCCATGCTTGACAGTAGTGCGTTGGTTCTTTACTCTGTGCTTCTACCTACCATAGCTCACGCCCATTTGCAATTTTTCTTTCTCTCCATATAAAGGTAAGGTACCTTTGCCACTGTACATGTCACCTTTCACTGATATGGGTCAGGCTTGAAGTAGTGGAGTTTGATTGGAGCAATGCAGTAGTGTAGTAGCTGGTGGGATCTTCACGTTTTGACCGTTCTGACTTAATCAGTGAATCTCCTGTTCATTGATTTGGTCAGACTAGGCCTGTCCATAGGATCACCTTGTCATCATTGCCCGATCTACCTGACATCTTTGGGTAATTGTGACGTAAGTTACTTATACATCAAACTTTTGAAGTGTTGTTTGTCATGTGTCTGGCTTGACGGTTATGTAAGTTTGATGGCCAGCAGCCCAGCAGTGTTGCTGAAGTTTTGGAATATTTTGCTTTTATATCAACAATCTATCGCAAAAATTCTCCTGGAATAGCCTTTTTTCTTCAATAATATGATGGGCAAAAGCTATGCAAAATTTGGCTGGTATATCCTGCCCCTACCCAATTGAAGTAAAATGTAGTAACATAACCCAGCAATACCCTACCTAGTTGTTACTGAAGTGGTCTCCCTATATATCAGTACTCTCACAGAATGACATACAGTCAATTGCATTACTTATTAACATTTCCTTTGTTCAGTAATATGCCTATCTTTTTTACACTCATGCATGTTCCTTCTTATGAATGAAATCCAGCTTGATGAGCATGTGGAGGGGCATGTATGAGTGTCATCAAGTACAGACCCACATGGTGCAGCAGCTCGAGTACCTCAACAATTCCTTGAGCACTAACCCAACTTCCAATGTCCACCGGCAAGCAGCTCTACAGCTTGAGATCGAGGTCGACAGATGGTACTCAGCATTCTGCAGTCTGGTCAAGTCCCAGAGAGACTATGTCTACTCATTGACCGGGTGGCTTCGCCTCTCCCTATTCCAATGCCAACATGATCCACTCAACAAAGCTCATCAAAACTCTGATATCTACCGATTGTGCGAGGAATGGCAGCTAGCTATTGACCGAATCCCTGATAAGGTGGCCTCAGAAGGGATCAAAACTCTCCTGACAGTCATACATGCCGTTGTTGTTCAACAGGCGGAGGAGCAAAAACAAAAAAAGAGGACAGAGTCTACATTCAAAGAACTGGAGAAGAAGGCAGAGGAACTGAGATCTCTAGAGTCCAAATATGGACCATATTCGGGTGCCGAAGGTTATGGAGAGATGTCTCGGAAGTCGCCAGTATCAGACAAGCGAGCAAAGGTGGAGGCTCTGAGATGTCGAGCCGATGAGGAGAAGAGCAAGTACGAGAAGAGCATTGGGGTGACAAGAGCAATGACCTTGAACAACCTTCAGACGGGCTTCCCTAACGTTTTTCAGGCGATGACGGGATTCGCCAGTGTTTGCATGGAAGCGTTTGAGTCGGTGTACAACTTCAAGAGCTCAGACCGGATCCATGACGTGAAGAGGCTACTGACCTGAGACGTTGTCTCATGTTTGCGCTTGGTAGGTCACTGTATAAAGTGTATACAGCTCTAGATTTCTAGTAGAAACAACAGTGGAACAAGAGTTTATTTCACAGCCGTCTGCGTCTTTTATCATGTTATTGTGGCACACAAATGCCTCGAGTTCATTTACTTGCTGTGAACGAACTTGAGGCTTTGTTCGTCCTCTTTTTGGGTAGCTCTGTAATCGAAATTTGGCAAGTTCAAAAGCTCTGGTTTTGGAATCAGAATTGTTTGTGATGGATGCATATTGCAGCAGCACTTAGCAGTTAGCATGTTGCAAAGTCTGTAAGAGTGATTGGTTACTTTTGATATCCCTTGATAGGTTTGGCTTAGAGAGAAGGATGAATATGATGAACTAGAGGAATAATCCTTTAATATGTTAATAAAAAGATCTAGAAAAATTTCCTAAATAAGTCCATCAAGTTTGAATAAGATCACATAATTTTCTGGTTGGTTGGGTTTGATTTTTTTATTTATAAATATTTAAATGTTTACAATTCAGCTCAGCCATCCCTCTCGCACGCTCGGCATACCACCTCTGCTGCTACTAATATTCATCGCATTTTGAGAGAAAAAAACTGAAGTTCTTCAGATCGCTGTCATTACGTCTCACATCTAATTCCATTTCGGTGTCAATACTATAACATGGCTACGTCTACGTTGTTCTTGACACAAAATGAGATTAACAAAATTAAATCTCAACGAAGTCAAATGGATGTCGGAACACAAGGAAATATCTACACAACTCAATTACAGGTATTACCAACTGTGTCTGTAGACTTGTAGCAGCAACCAACATTCGAGTGTATCACCCTGCACCTCACAATGTTCAAGCATTTCACCTGTTTTTCCTTACAATTTGTATGGAGTCCGCTGCAACTCGATTTGAATCTGAACATTTTTTAAAGTACATGAGGTGGTACACAGTTTCTATGAAGTTCTCCACTGCATCTCAATTTGAATCTGACCGTTTTTTGAGTCTATGAGGTGAAACTTTTCGTTTATCCGTTTGTTGCTGATCACATCTGCAAGGCTTATATCAATGTAGCCTAAGGCTTCCTGAATAAATTAAAATACATCAGTAAGTATAATAATAATTCATGATGCACACAAGTCATGAAAGTAAAATCTTGACATGGAGCAAGATTTAATGCAACAAAACCATACCTTGCCATGTATCAACCCTTTCTTTGACGCTTTACTTAGGACTTCGACATGTAGTTTATCGTTTACAGGGGGTTCCTCGCATACAAACTCGAATTCGTCTTCCCACCGTGGGTCCCTGTTTTTCTTAATTACCTGGAAGAGAGGAAGAATATTGTTGATGTTGGGGGCATAAGATCAGACCACAAACATTTCCAGTAGAGATGCTGAAGTGTGTAATATTTGGAAGAAGAATACCTTTGTTTTCTTCTCTTCTCCTTTGAAAATTATCTTTGCATATGGGTTTGTGTGGTGCTTTCCTTCAAGATCTTGAGCTTCATGAACCACAACATAAAGCAGTCCACCACCAGCTGGAGTACCATCAGGAGCTTTCTCTACCACATCAGTACTATCGACGGCATCTTTCTCCATATCCTCTTCCTTGAAAGGCTTATATGTCACCTCCAGAGTAATCTGACCACGAGACTTCTCATTTTGTATATCATTCAGATCCATCGTCTTGAGCAAGTTAACAGTTGTAACTTTAGTCTCATCAGGGGGGAATTCTTTCAACAGAATCCTGTTCATACCCATCTTTTCATGCTTTCCAACCTGGATACATCAAAAGAAATGACAGTGTATTCTTTGGTAAAACGAAAGCAGAAAAAAGAATGGATTTCACCAACAAAACAATCCATACCTGTTCCCAGTCAAAGACATTAATTTCCAATGACGAAGTTTCAGGGTCAGTCACAACAAATTTAAAATCCTCGTCCCACTCTGGATTGAGATTGCTGCGCTTCACTGACGTTTTCTTGGATGGAAGCTTGTCACCTGACATCTTAAGTTTCACATATGGATCTGATTTACCCAACAGATCCTTCTTTCGCAAATTTTGAGCTCTTAATACTTTTACATGTAGAATTCCAACAGGCCTCTTAGAAGCTCTGCAAATATGTGGAAACTGGAAACCATTAGCTTGTCATCTCAAAAACTGTATACAAACAAAAAATAGACTAAATGGCAAATAATGTACTTTGAGGGATCCATTATAGGCACTTCCAGTGTCTTTGGCCACAAATACATGCTCCCAACTTGCTTCTTAATGGTCTCCTGCAATGCACATACATTGGTAGTCAAAATATGAAGTGCCTTCACTGAATGGAGTGAAGCAGTCCGATGGATCCACAAACCAAGTTTTGAGCGATGTGGTACATCCACGATAATGATGATACCATGAATAACATAAAGTCCAGGCTAAAGGTTATCAAAGGATGACACCACCAGAAATATCTTGTTTTGGGTACAAAAGAATGGCTTGTGTATGCATCTAACATGTGCACACCAATTAGAAAAGTAAGCAATAGTACCACATTACAAGTTTGCTGCATGTGTTAAAAGAGTTGTAATAGTTCAATCATGACATGGCCTCTTAAGCTCAAAATTTCAATGCCACAACAGAAACAAACTTTCACATGAGAGGGCTCAAATTAGGATTCAGGAATACCTGTACAAATCTGTAAAGACCAGGAATAGCCATTACATCTGCTCCAAGAAGTTTGAGCCCAAAGTCAACATGTGGCTGCAAAACCAACATAACTAGTAAGAAGGTGATCGACAGGATAATAAATGTACAAGTAATCAGTTGCCAGACCTTCTCCATGAGAGAAACAAGGATTTTTGCGAAGCAAGGAAATGTAGGCACCAATGGCTTAAGAGTAATACGAGGTGAAGCAAATACTTGCAGATCCACAATCTGAAATATTATTTCACATGAACAAATGAATATTTCAATTGGCTGAGTTCTATATCATAATGATAGCACTATAGCAGCGATTACTGTTTCAGCTTGTAACAAAAATTTAATACCTGGGCAGTTGCTTTCAACCCATAAGCCTTCACAACAACAGTGACATTGGGATTTGCAGCCCACTTAATAGATGGTTCCATTATCAACTCTTGCTCTTCTGTGACATACACTTTCATTCCTGGAAAAGCAAGTACAATTGCATATAATTATTCAGTGCAATGCCAGGATATAAAGAGAGCTCATAGGACATTATTATCACCTATACATGGGGGCATGGTGGTGTACATACGACAATAATTCTCCGCAACTAATAAATAGGATGTCAAACCCCATGACCAGATAATGCATAGAGTCAATGCTAAAACCATAATATAAGTAGTAGCAATGTGTTCATATTCATATCTCCAGGGATGCAAACCATAAATATTTTGGGGGTGATTTGACTACACTTGAAGTTAAAAACATCTCGAGATAAGCAAAACTGTTTGCACTTTGCACAAAATACAGCAAAATGGGCTACTTCTAATGAATAATTAAGTTAAAGAAATGGCTCAAAAAATAAGTAAACAACAGTCGCATGCATGTCAACAAACAAAAAAATAACAGCACTAACCTTGAAAAGTAGGTGGTAAGCTACCCAAAGTAAGTGATTCAAACTCAATAGAATCTATTTTGTACTTCTGTCGGTTTTCTTCAATAATTGGCTTTGCAATATCCTGTGCAGTTCTGCAGATTGCCTACAGGATAAATGCACATTAAGTTTTATTGTCAATCAGAGAGATCCATTTCATCCTCAATGACCGGGGGTAATCTACAAGATAAGAGTACCTTGTTGAGGTAAGGCCACATCATCTCCAAAAACCTATTCAGCCAATCAATCTAACAACGAATAGGAGGAAAGTGAGAATACAAGAATAACTAGATGTTGCTTGAGTGCATGAGTTTTCTTGAGGAGCTGATAGTTAGAAGAATGGGTAAACATACTCTATCATAGTCAGGATTCTTGACCCACAAAGGAATTTCAGGAAGGATGCCGTCCAAAGATGTTGAGTCATATTCCACAAGTGGGCGAACTTTGACATCCTGAAAGGCAATCAGAGAAAGAAATTACTCTCGTGCAGTACAACAACATGGTACATTACACCAAGAAACACTCCAATATGTGTTATTCCAGTGCATACAGCATTCAATGCACACTGTACAAGTGTACATGCATATATAAAAATTAAATAGGTATCATTCATCAAATGAGAGGCAGCATTTAAACCCTCAAAAAAACAACAGAAAACTCATACAGCTCATATGTAACAGTCTGGCAGTCTGCAGTTGAAAAGAAGTAAAGAACTGAATTAGGATTTAATGAAAAAGTAAATCAGTTTGTCAATGACTCGATGCCAAAGTTCTTCTCTGTAACAGCAAGAGCACAGTATTGCACATTTTGCACAACACAATTATTCACTGTATCGTAATACAAAAAAAATTATACTGTGAGAGAATGAGGATCAATGAAATACAAATGCACACCTTGACATCGGTTGGCTGGAAGTAGATGAAGAAGTAGTACCCAATGACAATACCAGCCGAGAATCCGAAGCCAAACCCAGAGAAACCAAGCACTGTGCTGATTATGCCCATCTCACACTCGTTTTAATACCTCCAAAAATATAGCAGATTTCTAGCAAAAGTTGCAAAAACCAAACACGTCAGAAGATGAAACAAAGGTGCAAGTGCAACTCAAGTAAATTAATCAATCGAAACACTTCCCTCGGCTAAATAAGGAGAGAACAACCAGAGTGATCTAACCTCCTAGGTCCTAGCACTGCTAGCTACTACCTTAATTTTTGCATGAAAATATCAGTGATAGAGGATGAAAATATCCTCCACATATGAAAATTTTACATATTTGAACTAATTCTGCAGGAGCAATTTCCCACATTAGAAACTGACGGGACCCATGAATTGATAGTATTCCCCACAGTATGAAAGTAAGTAAGGCTTCAGCCCACAGATCACTAAAAAATTACATGTAGAAAGTTCTTCTGAAAAAGTTGTGAAAACGATAGGCAGGAGACTGACACGGTTAGCACAGCTAATGTCAATTGGTTTGGTAACAGGAAGATATAGGTTTATGGTGAAGAGAGTACTTGTAATTTTCAAGACGATCATGCAAATTTCAGAATGATAAAGGTTTGCACCACCCAAGTTGCAGTGTTTTTATTAAATTATTAAGCGAGAAGGACAAAAGGTGGATTCAAATGGTGGAGGAAAAGAACCTCTAGGGTGGCACCTTTGCGGATTGTTTCTTGCTTGGCGGTAGGGTTAGTGCTTTAATCTTTGCTTTTAGGGGTGGGTTTCCGATTGGATCAAATCTGTGGTGCACTAAATTGAAGATTTCAACAAATATAGCGGTAGAATTTTCTTGTGAAAAAAATAACATAGAATTCGTGTTACAAGACAGTGGAATTTTCTCTGGTTCGATTGAAGCGAATTAAACCAAAAAGATGAATAAAACGCACCATTTTTTAAGGCTAGATTCACAATTTACAGTGTTCATAAGCTGCTGGAACAACAAATCTCTAGTGATATATGAATAATTTCAAATGAACACCAGTGTAGTTTTAGCGAATTCACTCATTCCCTACGTGTTTGTCCTGGATAAACATGATTTGATCACTGCATCAAATCGACGACGTAAGAGCCATTACAATAAATAAAAAATCGCACGAAAATGTAGTGCAAAAAGGTGAACCGAAGGCCATCACATTCAAACACTCTCAGATCAACCCAAGCTGTTAGCTCCCTCCCCGAATCACAATCGCTGGCACACAAAAAAAAAAAAAACTAGACGAATCCGGCAGAGAAGCACTCCACAAATTCAAAATCCCCAATCCCCAATCCCGCAGACCCATCCAGGCGGCGAAAACCGAAAAACTAACAAACCCTAGATCGCCGGAACGCGGAAGCGAGGAGCGAGCGTGTTACAGACAACGACGGTGCCGGCTGTTTCACCGGAGTTTCGCCGGAGTTGGTAACAATCAGATCAAAATCGCAGGGAAAACAGAAGAACAAAATGACACACCAGAGGGTGTGACAGAGCGGTGGGAGAGGAGACGAACCAGAGAGGAGCTGGTGGTGTGTCGATCGATTCAGGCCATGGAACACCGCGCTTCCGGCCCGCGGACGGAGGAAGAAAAATCCCTTTCCCCGGCTGCGAGTCTCCGGAATCGGATTCGTCGAGGCGACGCGAGGCGGAGGAGGAGTCGAATGGCTTGGGGAGGAGGAGGCCGGAGAAGGGGGAGCACGTTGAGGCGCCTCACGCGGCCGCGATCCAAGGTGGGGTTATCACTGCAAGTGCCTAATTAAAGAAGGGAGAATGGGAGATCGTATCGCTCTGGAGATTTCTGTCCTTATATGTAAAATCATTTCTAATCAATGAAAATTTCATCCAAATAAATAATATATAATTAAATTTTTTTATTAAATAATGGCAGTGTTTGTTGGGATATTTAATAATTTATCACCCTTAAAAAATGTATTCAACTATTTACCACTCTAACCCACAATCATATACTTAGATAGTCCTACATATCATCCACACAGGTGACAAATAATTAAATAACACTCATTTAAAAATTATAAATAATTGAATCTTCCGTGTTTCTCTCCATTCTGGCTCTGCTATTGTTCCTGCTATTATTCGCGGGCTGAAGCACCGCTTGCACCTCTGCCACCCTACGCTTAACTCATATTAATTTTTCTTCACCATCTTTATTCGTCTATTATCATTTTTGTCATGTCTATCTTAATTGTTAAATTATCTTACACTTTTATTCGTCTACTATCATCTTTGTCATGTCTATCTTAATTGTCAGATTATCTTAGCTTTTATATGGTACCAATACATCATGTGTTCTTGTCGTAGCGACTTTAAAGCCCTCTATAAAAAAATCACCGGGATTAATGACTAGCTTTTGCAAAACCAACCGGTCTTAACCACGAGACTGATAGGTTTTCCGATTGATTACTATGGTGACGGATCGATTTATATTATTATCAATTCAATTTAGTAAAAATCAGATCAACAAACTTATATATTTATGAAAATTACGATAACCAAACAGATTATCTTTTTCGAACTCTACCGCCAACTTATTCGCTAACACCGACATGTGAGGCTACAGCTGGTCCACCTCATCCCCGTGGCTGAGAAAAAATTCGGTGGGAAACATCCGCATATCTCACACAGTGAGGACCTATCCAGATTCACGCCACGTGTAGATCCGACGGTGCGGTGAGCTGAGGCCGGAGTTTAGCGGAGGCAGCGGCATGAGTCGGTGCGGCTGGAGGAGGCG
>KE372762.1:0-18086 GCA_000418225.1 Zizania latifolia | reverse complement strand
GTGCCGCGTCGCCCCCGCCGCCGCCGGCGACCGCCGCAAGAAGCGCATGATCAAGAACCGCGAGTCCGCCGCGCGCTCCCGCGCGCGCAAGCAGGCCCGCGTCAACAGCCTGGAGCGAGAGGTGGAGGAGCTCAAGCAGGAGAACGTTGAGCTCCGCGTCAAGTACGAGCAGGTAGACGATCCACCCACCCCATCCATCGATCGGAAAGATAATTACTTGCTGCTCACTAACCCTTCTCCTCTCTGCTCCTTGTTCGATTCGCCGGCAGCTGAGGACGTCAGTGGAGGTGTCGGTGCCGGTGAGGACTCCAACTCTGCATAGAGTGCTCTCCGCGCCATTCTGATCCCTCTTCCTCCTCCACACTAGGAGTCTAGGAGGCATCGCCATGAGCGTGTCCATCGATCTCCTGCTGCTGCTTCTGCTGCCGCTGGTTTCTGATCTCGCACTTCTTTTTTGAGGTGGTGGATTAGGTAGTGATAAGTGAGTACTTTACTGCCACCACCACTACTACTCACATATACTAGTAGCTCGTGTTGCTTAATCAGCAGCTAGCTTAGTCCAGGCATGTACATTCAGGTGGGCATTAGTTATTGCTATTGCTTAGACAAGTGGCACAATTAAGCTTAATCAGTTAGCATCACTTGCCTTAGCTAATCTGTACAGTGGCTGCAGCTGCTAGGGCAGTCCATTACCATTAGTCTCCTAAGAGGGAAGCTCTGGCCAGCTGCTTGCTCTCCCCGTTTTAGTGTTGCTTCTATATAGCAGTAAAAGCAATGGCCTGTGTGTGGCTTGTCGCATGGTATTAGGCAGAATTGATGAGCTGCGTGCTTGCACAGATGTGGTAACTGTTGCTCCATGGAACAACGGCATTTTGGGTCTGAGAGGAAAGGAAAAAACAGTCGTCTTCTCCCAAATCTTGTCGTGGATTCGTCTGATGGAAATGCGAATGTTGTTCTACCCTTCCTTTTTCTGCCCTCTTGCGCATTTTGATCTTGAGGCGTTTGTTCGCGTGTCGCTTCAGAAAGTGTTGGTGCTAGCTCTTTAGTTGGGAATCGTTTTGGTTGTTGCAGGTCTCGATCGAACCTGAAATGCTGCAACCGGTTCCCCCTGTTTGTGTTGCCGTTCTGAATGTTCCGTTGTAAACGACTGCGCAACGTCGATCACAGCGCTCCAAACTATTAATCCATTGCTCTCAATCCTGACATTCACATAGAACATTTCAATCCTCAGAATTCATGTAAATCGTTTGAGCTGCCAAAGGATCAAAAGAAGAGTTTTTGTGATGAAAACGATGCATGGAGATGGTCGACTAACTTCAGTCCTGAAAGGAGCTGAATCTTTTCCAGGCTTTTCTTTAATTTCAGTGCTTAGATAGTAGGATAAACGACTTGGGCGCAAGTCGCTTGCACTGGTTTTGTTGTTGTTATTGTTGTTGTGACTTGTTAAGAACTCGTTTTTTCCCTCTTGGCCCCAGAGACCATTAGCTTGAAAGGCCTCCATGGACAGATTCTAAAGATGTCCATCTTTGCATCCCCCAGATCAGGATATGTGGTCATGTCGCTGTTTGATCCTAAGCTGCTGTATTTTACTCCATGATTCAACAACTCCAAGCTGTACTGTTTTGCACCTCAGGATAGAGATATGAATATATGATAACTTCTTGTCGGATTTTCCGTTTCCTACGAGAATTGAAATGTCTCTGTAGAAGTGTTGCGAGTTCTTGCGTTCTACATCACAAGTAGTCCCTGGCCACAACTTGGAGAAGCCATTGAAAATGATCATGAAATGTGTACCGGCTAAGCATTAGCCGAGGAATTCAGCGGATCTAGCAAACTGCTGGTATGACTATTATAAAAACGTGATGCATGTATCTTTGATGTTGTTAGTTACATACTAATGGAGATTTTTTGTCTATCTTGGAGGAGTGGTGGATATGAAGAACGGCATATCTTATAGGTGTATCTTTTTGTGAAGCAATATTATGCATCTTTATAGTCTTACTGGTTTTTTCAGCTAGTCATTTTGATGTAGTAACATGTTTTTTCTTACTATTGGGTTTAGTTTGTAGCATAATAACCATATTTGTTGGTTAACTTTTGTATTCTTCTTCTAATCTTAATAAAATTTGACTGGTATTTTACCGGTCCGGCGGAAAAAAAAATGTGCACCGGCCAGCATCAGTCTAAAGGACATTAGGGTACAATTAGGGTACAAGATGTCACGACCAAATTGTCCAAAACAATTTTTTTCTCCCGCCTCTGTCCCAACCATGATCATTGCTAAAAGATATTTTGTGGAAAAACAAGGAGACGATGACCAGCACAACTGTTGTTAATTGCATGTTCTGTGCAAGAATATATTTCTGAAGATTTTGCTGTACTGATCCACAGAGAGATGCACAACGGACTTCTCCAGAAATTTTCTTGTTTTGTACTGCTTCTCAAGCTAAGAAATGCCTTATAGCTGTGCATTTTGATGAGTACGTCATAACACTAGCAAGCATAGTGGCGTGAAAATCCAGAGCTAGTTGGTGGTGATCATAGAAAAAAGAGAGCAGCTAGGTAGTGCGCAAGCAAGGGGATGAGCAGAAGCCATGGCTAGCTAGCTGTTTGGCCTGGAAGAAACCTAGCAGCCAAAGAGCCTTGGTTAATTTATAGCATTGCAAAAGCAACCAATAAGTTTTGTCTGAAATCCTTGTACTAGATAGATCGAAACGAATGAATATCAAATGGAAAAAAGAAAGAACTGATGAAAGAAATGGGGCCAGATGAATATCAAGTACTGTATGATCATCGAAGCACCCGCTGGAATGGCTGGATGAACAGCATTGATTAGAAAAAAGATGTCCTTGATAGCGAGTGATGCATGCATGGATGGTCGGAGTTCATTTATTTTTTGGAATTAAATAGAGATGTAGGAGTATTGATGAACTGTGCATGATCATATTGCAATCTTGAGTTGCATGGTGCTCGAGAATTCAAGATCAAGTGATCAACATGGAGGAACACCTGGTAATAACCAAGCATACTGCAGATGGTGCACATGGAGGAGTACGTCCGCCGTGCTCTCCATCGATCGTCGTCAAGCCGGCCGACCGGGAATCAATTGAGTACTGAAGGTCCTTGTAATGGAAGTGTAGTAATAGAGCACTACAAGGACCTGCATGCATAGGAGCATCATATATAGGCCATGGTGTCATGGCCACTCATGGCTAGCCGCATATGCCATGGTCACTGGCTGGTCAGCCGGGCCGACCCGCGAGAAGATGGCCGGCGTCGATCTCGGTGGGTACAGCCGCGCGCGCCCGCGTACGACGGCGCTGTTGCCGGCCGGCCGGCCGGCCGGCGGCCATCACAAGAAAGCTAGCTAGCACAGGCACAGCAGCAGCAGGGTTCTCTAATACGTGTCCGACGCCGACGCGGCGACGTATGCGCGCGCACACCGCGCCGCGCGCGGCGCCGTACGCGCGTCGTGGGGGCGAGCGAGAGCGTGGCGTGCGACTGTGCGCGCGTGCAGGCTTTTGGCAGCTGGCGCTGGGTTTTCTTTCGCTTTGACGCGCGTACGGCGGCGAGCGAGCGAGCTGCCGGCCGGACGGCGGTGTCTGCCGGTGATACGCCGCGGAGGCCCGAGCGGTATCGACGTGCAGGCAGCTGGCAGCTGCATGCATGGGGGCACGCGTCGGGCAGTAGACGGAGATCGACACCGCCCAAATCTAAAAATTTTAGGTAGAGATCGATTTAAACAGCATTGTCCATCGATCGGGTTGGCGCTGGCTCTGGCGCTGTTGCGTAAGGGCATGTAACCCGTAGACAGCCTAGTCTGTAAGTTTTTAAAATTTACAATACAGACAACTAAATAGATAACAAGTATAATCTATAGACAGAGGATGTCTATTTAGCTGTCTATAAATTATTTAATGCTTGCACGTAGTCATAATCAGCCGTGAATATTATTCCTATATACCATTGTGTTGCTAATAGATATAAAACAAATCCTTCAATAGATATATTATATATATAGTAATATAATATTTTTTCATAAATCAAATATAACATAATATGATTGAAACATTTACGTTTAATCTTTTTCTTTCCGTAGCATTGCCGTATGTGCGCGATATAACTCCTAGCTAATCATCCCAGTTCAACTACTGTAACTTGTCTCTTCAAGCGAGATATGAACCTGATGCTACCTGGCACTGTTACCATTTGGCCTCCTGAAGCCCGAATGCTGCAGTGACCTTGGTTCTGCATCAATTTAACTATCAAGATTTTGTCAAGCCATGAAATATACAATAATTAAGCAGCCATTTTCTCCTCTCGAAAACTTTTTGTGGAAAAAACGATTTGACAATAACTAATTAGTATCTGAAGATTTTGTGTGTTTAGATGATTAACAATGTGCCAAAATCACCAAATTCAGCTAATTGGCTGAAAACAATCAAATTGATAATTTCATATTTCTTACTCACTTGTGCAAATGCATAGCAGTTGTCACAGCAATCCTTAGCAAATCATCAAAATTAAGGAGGGATATGCCTAGCTCTCAGTTAATCATCTGACAAACAAATCTAACCACACTGTATACAAGAACAACAAAAGAACTAATCTTAATCATCTTTGAATTCTCTGAACTCTGAACTATATACAGTTTGTAGTAGCACACAGACCCTGCAGCTACCATCTTCCTCCTCGAGGAGAGAGCTCAGAAGAATAACGCGCCGTGCAGCTCCGTCTTCGCCACCACGGCCGGTGTCACGGGCATGGAGCTGTACATGTCGTCTCCCTGAAGCAGTGAGCTGAGGCCTTGGAGGTCGTCGAGGTTAATCCCCATGAGTCGGTCGTCGTTCTGTGCCTCCTCCTTGGGCAGGACCATGTCGTCGAATGGGCCCATGGCCGCCGCCGAAGCCTCCTCCTTCTACGACCGATGAATGCTGCCGTCGAGCCGCTTCCACGAGAAAATCTGCTCCTCAAGGGCGAGGAAGGGCAGCTCGCGCGCGCAGCTGGATCTGCACGACGTCGACTTCGCGCGCGCGCAACTGGATCTGCTCGGCATCGACTGGAGACGACGACGCCCCGTACAACGCGTGGCCAGCCGTCAACTATGCGTGGGAGCACGAGCTCTGGCCGTCGCTTCACGAAAGGACGACTTGCTTCTCTGTCTTCATTTACTGCGGCGAAATGGGGGTGTTTTTGCAAAATGTCCAGCGAAGAGACGGCACCCAGCACAGCGTTGTACATGCCCTAATCAGAGAGAAAAGGGCGGTGGGTGCATCTGCTCGGCTCCATGATTAACAAATAGTTGAGACCACAAAAGAAGTTTATTTGAGTAAAGTAAAATCCCGTTTGATTCTAAGTGTTGATAGATTATTAGACCGGATCACAACCGACACATTTTAAAATTTTAAACAGTTTTTTTTTTTAATTTTCTGTATATAAAATTTATTTATTTATTTTTAAAAGTATTAACTATGTTTATTTGAGTACTTAAACTATCTGATAAAAGTCCGATTATTCTCGGATTAAATCATCCAATAGTATATTATAATTATCCCTAACAAAAACTAAACTCTTAGCCAGAATATAGTAAGTTTTAGACTTAGCCACATATATTTATGAAATAAGCAAGAAAATCATATTATCTTTCTTATAACACGTAAGTGTGGATTCGAAAATAATCATGTCGTGTAATAAGTACTCAAGTTTAAGTATGCAATAGTTATATTTTACAAATACATAAGTTATTAAATTTATAAAAAAATTATTTTTTAGGAGGAAGTGTAAGATAATTAGGTGGTGTTTGGTTCTAGGGATTGTGGGGGATAGCCCCCGGGTAGGCCACGTGGCCGTTTCCTGGCCACGTGGCGCGCGGGCAGTTGGCTGCGCGGCCCACCCCTGGGCGCAACGCCGGGCGGGGGACCCACCACACGCACGCGCGCGCCAACAGGAGTCAAACTCGGCCGAAAGGGGTAGGAACGCATTAAATGCGACTGGACTGAAAGCGGACAGGAGGCAATCCGGACGCGTCAGAAGATCACCCTGTCGGGCGGCGTCAGCGCAGAGGGCAGGTAGGGAGTTGGCGGCACGCCGCGTCCCATCTGGACGTGCTATGTCCTATCGGCGTGCTGTCCCATAGACGTCTAGCTGTTGTACAATAGGTTGCACCCAACAGAGATATAAATAGCAGGACGTTCGCCTTAGAACGGACGCTTGGACGACGACTCTTAGAGGAAAAGAGGCTCCTTCAAGCAAGGACGGCTTCTTCAAGTTGTAACACACACTTCACCACTCTTTGAGCCCTAGCTCGTGTAATCCGACACTGTAAACTCTATTCCCGACTAGTAAACACCATATCAAAGCTCAGTGGACGTAGGCCTATTACCCTATCAGGGGGGCCGAACCACTCTAAAACCTCGAGTCACCTCCGACCAGTTCTATTCATACGAGCTGTGCAACCATCGTGTCTTGAGTGCAGCACTTCCCTGCCATCACAAATCACCCCCTCGGACCACCCCCGAGGAGGATTGTCCGACCATCCGTCGACAGGGATGAAGTGGGACGGGATGTGACGGTCCTATTTTTTACAGTGTTTGGTTCGAAGTCAAGTGGAACAGAGTCGTTCCACCAAGAAATATTCCTCTAATATTCGGAACGAGCTTGTCCCACCTCGCGCGCGAAGACGGGCTGGAGGTTCCGGGGCTGGCCGAGGGTTCCGAGGCGGAGGCTCTAAGGACAGGCCAGAGGTTCCAGGGTGGGTAGGAGGTTCTGAGGCAGGGTCCTATTTTTTTCAACTCACTAACCAAACACAAAACTGGTATATCCCATTCCTCACAACCAAATATGACATGGAACGATTCTATTCAAAAAACTAGGACGGAACTGTCTCATTCCACCTTATTCTCTGAACCATGGGACGAAGAACAAATTCGACAAGAACGTGTCTTGTCTTATCCAGTACTGGGGCATCTCATCTCTTCTCCCTTTGGTTAATGGTTATAGACTTCAACTATTTCAATTCGTGGTATTGAAAGCAGCAGGCAAAAGTAACCAACCAAACAAAGCAAGTAGCCCGTAAGTAAAAATCGCGGAGCAAACCGCGGGCCGGAGAGGTGGTCTGGCTGCTCGCGTGCTGCATCACATGCGCCGCCAGCCGGCCACCGGCCGCCGGCCGCGAACGCCGGATTGGCCGGTGACGGGGACGGCGCTATAAAAAACCATTTTATAGACAATTAAACATGAATTTTTTGTAGGCGGTTTGGTCGACTGCCTAACAAAGGACTACATCAATGTTGCATTGACACAAATGGTTTTTATAAGTGTTTTCTTAAAGAGATATGCGTGTGAAAATACATTTTTGCACACAGGTATTTAAGGTTAAGTCAGTAAAAATATATTTTATATACGTAGTTCTTTTAAGAAATCATTTATATAAATAACGATATTTATGTATAGTCTTTTAAGTTAAGTTTGAGCTCTAAATACATATTATTTCACTTAACCGATCTATTTTAGTTTAGTCTATAAACTACTACACTTTCTAGCCAAAATATTTCAGTCTCTCTACTTTTCCCCTTTTCATACGGCGACGATGACAAGATCATCGCATGCAAATTCCCAACACAGGGTTGGTGATAGGAGAAATTTCTTTTTTTAAGTAATCCACACAAGACAGTGTGGTTTGTATTAATAAAATCAAAAAAATTTACAAAATTACAACCCTGTGAGATTATAATCAGGATAAAAAAGTACTCCAACATAGGCCATCAGTTCCAACCCATGAGGCTTTTACCGAAGAGTCTCGTGGGGGGAAGGCGGCTACTCGACAAAGCCCCAAGGAAGGAACATAGCGCCTGAAAGCGTCATTGATGTCAGCCCAACAATGTTGGGCTAGGCTTTCGCTTGCAGCTTTCACTCCCAACACCGAAGACGCCCTGTCTCTGTCACAACAACCAAAACAACCACTAGAAGCAAGTGTCTTGCCACCGGAAGACTCTAGGACGAAAACAGACCTTGCACCCCGGCTACCCGACTAAGCCAACACCCCTCCCACACGTCGACAACAACAACAGGCAAGCAAAGCTTCTTTTAGGCCAAAACTCCACCTTAACCGAGAAGCGCCCCATGACCGAGAAGAAAGATGGCCACATGAGAGGAGGAGCTCCAAGGAGAGGGAGGAGATGAAGCTAAAAGGAAGCGACCGCTGCACTGCTGAGACGAAGCCGATCGCGCCAACCATAGGCTCGACGCGGGCGACACGAAGGCAAAACAATGCCTCCGGCCACAACCAGACGCGCCCACCACCGAAGGCCCCTCACACGCCACTCCATGACACCCAGAACCTTCCAGATCTAACCCTCCTATGTCGACCTTGAAGCTGGCACTAGGTAGATACCATTGAAGATGCCACCAAGACTGGTGGCCCTTCGGTAGCAAGAAGAAGTTCGCCGAGCAGGCGCACGACGCCAGCACCGGTCTCAACAGATCAACGCAGCGAAGGCAGAAACTAAAGATTCCCACACCAGAGCTCACCACGCGTGCCAACTTGCTCCAAGCCGGGGCACTCCACACGCACTGGCACACCCACCGGAGCTTCACCATGGGCACCGTCGCACAAGCCAGTTGGAAAACAGCAAGATTTGGCTCCTCGAGCCCCGAGCCGCCTCCTAGCTAGAGAAAGAGAAAATAAGAGGGGCCCCACCGCCGTCTTTCTCTTAGTCGTATGAGAAGCCTGGTGGTGTGCTCTGGCGATGGCGAGTGGGGAAGGGCAGCGGCGTCTAGGGGGAATTGAAGGGCAACAGCGACTGGGGGGAAGGAGGCCGCTAGTTGCGTCGCCAAGCTGACGCCAACCTGCCAGCCGCTGACGCCATCAACTCACGCCACCCTATGCACACCAGCCGGTCGGAATCTAGCCCTCCTCACGCCAGATCTAGCCCTGGCGTCCTGTCGCCGTCCTCACGAAAAATAGCCCGAGAAGGAGAAAAAATGCCCCACCGTCGCCTTTCTCGCGACTGCACGGGGGCCGGCAGCATGCTCCAGCGGCGGCGAGGGGAGGGGAGAGGAGAGGAATGGGTGGTGATAGGGCCCGAACCATCGCCAGGACGACGCGGGTGGGCGGGCTTTCTAAGAAGAAACTTGCCTATTGTGAAAGTAGATTTGTGATAGGAGAAATTTCTTCTCTACTAACAATGACAGAGACAAAAACAGGTAAATTTTTCTCCAAATCATAAACAGAAATTGTTATCCATTAGGCACGAGGATTTTTTAGTTGACATCCTACGTCTGCCTGCCACTGCCTCTGCTGCATGCTCATGAACAACTGAGCAAGCCTCTTTGGATGGATCAAGCTTCTGCAGTGTTTTTCGGCGAAATTATATGTTGGGCCGTTGATACGTTCCTTTTGGTGACACAAGTCCATGATGAACTCATCGTGAGGCCCATTGATTTCTTGGCCCGGCCCAACATAGTACAATCCTACATGCACACGTGGCAGAAATATCACCCTATTGACCGCACGTGGTTCACTAGCTCGCTCACTTCATCTCGTACTCTCATATATTCTATCTATATCGCGCGCTATGAGCACCAGAAAAATATTTCAAATGTCAACAGATAGAGACATATACGGAGTATGTTATGCAAGAAATTTTAATGTTTTCAGTTTTTCTATTTAGTGTAATTTTAACTGCACATCGAATTAACCACACGAAACGTTGCAGAAATCGATTTGTTTCTTCCGGTGTAAAACGAGCTTGAAGAGAATACAAAAATGTCGCACGCCTCGCGACAGCAGCGGGGCGGATGGGAAGTTGAAATCCGCCGCAACGTGACGAACTCGTCGCTGCAGAGCTCCATGCGTCGTCATGGTGGCCGGCCAGTCGCTGCCGCCGCTGGAAAACGGCAGCCACATATGGCGACGGCCTCGCCGGAGCACGCAACAAGAGAGCTCACCGGCGTCGACGTCGACCTGACAGGCTCCATCGAGCTACAGGCCATGCATCTGGACAGGGATGTTTGCATCATGCGTGCTCGCAGCTGCAGCTAACGACGCACGGGCTAATTACGTGGATACCAAAACGTCGCTTCGACGTCGAAAGGATTCAGAATCGTGTCACATTCACGTCGACATGTGTAGAATCAAACTAGAAGATTTTTTTTTGGAAATGTGATATGGTTAAACTGTCAGAATTTTCCATCGTTTCAATAATTTGGTAATTAAATCGAGGAAAATTGTAAGCGAATCGTAAGAAAAGCATCCCCGCCAAGCAAGCTCGATCTTTCCTCGCCTATTTAAACCTCGTCTCTTGCCTTCTCGTCTTCGCGCGTGGCGAGAGAAGTAATCCTTGCTAGATTGGAGTCGATGTCGTCGAAGGAGGAGGTGGCCGTCGACGCGGCGGAGGCCGGTGGTGCGGCCGGGAAGGTGCCGTACTGGGACCCGCCGCCGGCGCCGCTGCTGGACACGAGCGAGCTGGGTAAGTGGTCGCTGTACCGCGCCCTCATCGCCGAGTTCATGGCCACACTCATCTTCCTCTACGTGAGCATCGCCACCGTCATCGGGTACAAGAACCAGTCCGCCGTGGACAAGTGCACCGGCGTCGGCTACCTCGGCGTGGCCTGGTCCTTCGGCGCCACCATCTTCATCCTGGTCTACTGCACCGGCGGCGTCTCCGGAGGGCACATCAACCCGGCGGTCACGTTCGGGCTGTTCGTCGGGAGGAAGCTGTCCCTGATCCGCGCCTTGCTGTACATCGTCGCGCAGTGCCTCGGCGCCATCTGCGGCGTCGGCATCGTGAAGGGCATCATGAAGCACCCCTACGACGCCCTCGGCGGCGGCGCCAACTCGGTGAGCGACGGCTACTCCGTCGGCGGCGCCCTCGGCGCCGAGATCGTCGGCACGTTCATCCTCGTCTACACCGTCTTCTCCGCCACCGACCCCAAGCGCACGGCGCGCGACTCCTTCATCCCCGTACGTGCATGTCGTGCCCTGTTCCTCCATGCATGGAGCCATGGACATGTTGAGATCTTGACATATACTCCACGTGCACGCATATGTGTAGGTGTTGGTGCCTCTGCCGATCGGGTTCGCGGTGTTCGTGGTGCACCTGGCGACGATACCCATCACCGGCACGGGCATCAACCCGGCGAGGAGCCTGGGCGCCGCCGTCTTCTACAACCAACAAAAAACTTGGAAAGACCACGTAAGAATTGAAACAAATAAAACTAACATCCATTCCGGATTCAGTTTGCCTTATATTTTTGATATAATTTGCAGTGGATCTTCTGGGTTGGGCCGCTGGTCGGGGCGACGGCGGCGGCGATCTACCACAAGTTGGTGCTGCGCGGGGAGGTCGCCAAGGCGCTCAGCTCCTTCAGGAGCACCAGCGTGACGGCGTGACGACGACGACGACGACGATCAGAGCTGCTACGTACTGCAAGCTGGTTGTTCTTGGTTTTAATTAATTCGTTGCATGGTTTCCGTCGATGGATCATATCATTCCGTCTGTTCTTCGTTTGAGACACCGTGAGTTTGTCCGTATAATAAGCGGCCGGAGTGCCGGTGTTGCCCTGCCTTGTCTGTAACGTGTGTACGTGTGTTTGTGGACGATGCTTCCGTAGATGGCACAATTCTATATGTGCGTTGCTGCAGTAATTTAATTACACATCCTCTATCCTATGACCCGTTTGTTCTTTGTGGAGGCTCGCTGGAACTTTATCTTTTCTTCCATCTCTATATATGTCTTAACGTCGAGCTCTAGATGACATCCTTATTTATTTTTTAAATCTTTGAAAGAAAATGAATCGTCACATCTTTTAAGGAGAATCAAGAACTGCGCTTCAGACTTTTTACTCGATTGCTTAGGATGTTGTCTAGTGGCGCTCAGTCTTTAGCAAGAGCCTGATCTAGTTTGCTTCCTTCCTCTCTTCTTTCTGTTGTTTTCCTGTTTTTGTGGAGTAGCCTTTGTTGTTGCTCTTGTTGTTGCTTTAGAGTACCATGAGGTTGCTCTCTTGTGTTTTTTCTAACTTCTTATATATTTCAGTAGATCTTTTGTTTCTTTTTAAAAAATTACACATACCTAATTTCGTTTCTGGAGTGTGAACTTCATCGAATATGATTCACTGATCAAAGTCAGGACTTGTTGATTCAATCATGGAATTGATTAATTAATTAATTAAAGATGATAGTCTGTATAGGAGGGGATCGGGTGGTGGAAGGGGATCAACGCAATCTCCACTTCAAGTGACTTTTCCCTGGAGAGAACTTTACTCATGTGCCAAACAAAAGCCAAAAGTGTAAAGGGCTTGCTTAAAGAGTTTAAATTTCTAAAAACAGAATGGTGAGAATCTAAAGAAGATGTTGTCGTTTAAGTTTTAGATATTAAGTCTTGTTTGGCATAACTCTAAATACAAGATTTTTTTAAAGCTGATCAAATCTTGTTCTAAAGAATTCTAAATCTATAGCTATGGGTAGATTGAGAGTATTCTGTTGAATCATATGGTTTTTATTTTAGACAAGAAATAAAAGTTTACAACACTCTATTTTATTATAAAAATTGTAGATCCGATATAAATCTTAGAACTGAAGTTGTACCAAACATGCTTTTGTAACTACTAAATTTTACAATCTTATGAAAAATCTGTACTGTTTAGAGGATCTGGATATTCTAACATTAACTTGCTTATGCTATAAGCTCTTCCAAAGAGGCCATATGCACATCATCACCTACACTTACCCTAGAGTTATATGCTTGGCTATAACAGGACATGCCTTACATGTGGAGGTTTCCAAACTCCAAAGTGGTTTACTAAGCACATGCTTGGGGCTATCCTCAGGCTTCAGCTTCAAATCTCTTTGGATTGCTTGTGGTTGAAATGTCCTGGCTACTGATAGATAGCCTTGCAGTCTTAAGAAAAAATCTGGATAGGCTTGTACGGAGCTAGAGTACAAAGTGTACAGTCAAACAGAAGCTTCTTTGACACTTTGCCCATGTTCTGAACAGTTGTGTTTTGTTTATAAGCCAACTTAATCTTAATATTCTAACTAAACTATTGTAAAAATGCTTTGAAAAACTTGTGTCTTGTTTTAAATGGTTTCTAAAATCTGAGCCTATTGTCTGTATATAATAGTAAAAATATTGTATTGCTTATTGATGTTTTGTTTCGGTGTTTAATTGATAATACTATTATTTGAGACATATTTTATAATAGGTGAAATGGAGATTCAAATAAACTTAATTAAGAAACCTCAAAACATGATCTTTTTTCACCAACAATTCCTAACATGAGTTTATGGGCGAGTTTGTTTTAGCTTCTAGCAAAAGTAGATTCTCAGTAGCTAGTTGATCTGAGTAGCTAGATAGTCTGAGTATCTAGTTGGTGAGAATCTAGAAAATCTGATGTTTCCTAGCTTCTAGATTCTAGTTTATTTCTTGATTCTATCTATTGATTCTCACGATCTAGGTTTATAATCTGGACTATTTGTTTCAGCTTTAGATTATACAAGTAGCTGCAGCTGTTAGAAGATGAAACAACCATGTCCTAAATCGTATTTGAACAATAAATTTTACCTTAGATACAATTGATGACTTTTTGAAGCATAAGCTAACCATAAGGTTAAGAGCTTTGACGAACAGTAACTGACACATCTCTTCCAAAATCCAAACTCAATTGTTTACGGGCCGAATTGGGCTGTTTTGTCAATCTGCTAGGCCTTTTGGGAATTGGGATGACTATCTGCGTCACGAAGCATTACTTACCTCTTCCTGATATGAAACAGTCAAACAGTGCTGCAGAGCATGCACTCTGTTCATGGAAATGCGATATAAAAACTCTCAGAAAAAATGCTAAATTTTTTAACACCTCTCAGAAAAATATTAGCATTTAACGAACGCTCATATAAAAAGGTGAAAGCTTTGGACGAATGGTACATGGACATTCAGAAGAACGGAAGAAGTGAGCCAATATGCATTTGGCGAATCGAATACAAACGGCCAAGTCAACTCTCTGATCCATCAGGAGATGGATCGACACATCATCAACAGCTAATCCAATCAGTGCAAGGAGTGGTCAAGGTCAACTGTCGAAAGCATTCTTGATCAATCGCACAACATGCAATTGATTGATTACCAGCTAATCCACATCACGACGAGACAAGAAGCCATCACCAAGTCCGGCCACGCGAGCTGTCGTCGCGTCGACGGGGCGGCGCCGGAGCCCGCGGGTGGCGGCGGCGGCTGCGTCGCGAAGGCCGGCGGGGGAGGAGGCGGCGGAGGAGGAGGCATCGGCTCGCCCACGGCGACGGTGAACTTCATGCCGCCGAGGCAGTGGCCGCTGACGTTGCAGATGAAGTAGTAGTTCCCCGGCGCGGCGAGCTCGACGACGTCGTGGCCCGACGCCCACCTGTCCATGGTCTGATTCGCCGCGTCGCACGTCCGGAACGCGTCCTGCGTCACCCGGAACACGTCGTGCTGCCGCTGCACGTAGTTGAACACTGCACGGTGCACGCACGCCGAAGCATCAGGCAACCGAAAGATGGATCGAGAATTCGAGATCGATCGAACCGACGAAGACGCGGAGCGAATTGATGAGCGGTGTCACGGCGAGGGCGACGAACCTAGCGTGTCGCCGGCGGTGAAGTTGTACTTCTGCGACCAGGCGAGGTAGCTCGGGCCGATGGTCCACCCTTCGGTGTCGCCGACCGTGTACTCCGTGGCGCCGACGAGCCGCAAGTCCGGCGCCGCCGCCATGAGGAGAAGCAGCAGGACGGCGGTCGCCACGGTGAACGAAGAAGCCGTTCTAGCGGCCATGATCGGTCGATCGATCGGTGTGGAACAAGACTTAATTTGGAAGAGGTATGCAGAGGTTAGGTGGTGCGTGCTCTTGCATCGATCTGCGAAGTGCGAACCTAAATTTATTCTTCCTGGGGTTGTTGTATTGCATTGGTCTGACAGGTTGGATTCGTCATTAAGACGGTGACACAGCGCACGTCCGCTCTCGCCGCCTCGCGTGTGTGGTGTACCCGGTCAAATCTAACAGCGATTCAATGGTTGATCAAGTGAAAGCTCATAATAATCAGTAGCCTGGTGCAGCTTCTTGGTGATGTTTTTAACTTCTTATCAGTATGAAACTCTGAACTCTGGAGTGAGTTTCAGAATATACTTTCAGATGTGTTTCAGCAATAGAGAGTTTTTTTTGCCCCATCTTGATCGTCCGGCAGCAGCCAGCAGATGCAGGTTTCGCCCAGCTTCTGCCTCCGTCGATCATGCAAGAACCTGAACGGGAGTTGCTCAGTTGCGCATTGCAGACGATAACAGCTGAAGCTCCCAAATCCATCGTAAAGTAAAAATAAAGAATCTTGCAGTCACATTGAATCTTGTGCACATCGATCACTGTTTGGCCGATTGCCCAATTCTGGCGGCGATTGGGTCTCCACCAGGTCAACGAGCCAGAGCATGGTTGCGACCTGGTTGACTGTTTCTCGTCAAATGTTCATCGTTCCAGACATCTGGATGCAGTTTATGCACTAAGTCAACAAATAATCCAACCATTATCATCAATACTAAATTATAGTGATTATAGCCTCGAGTGAGGCACTGAGTCAACAGTTAGTCTAAATTATTATTATTAACACTAAATTATCTTATACAGCCCTACAGGGTTAGGAAACTTATATGATTTGCACCACAGAGCATCAAAATCCAATTTTTTACCACGATTTGCACCACAGAGCATCAAAATCTAAATTTTTACTACCATTTGCTGCTGTATCCAACATAAATCTTCTGGATGGACGGTCGCAAGGAGAAGTATACAGTTAATCACTTAAGCTGCCTGGATGATAATCGTCTCAGTTGTGTCTAGTTAATCACAGATCATCCAAAATCAAATCCGTCACTGCGATAGCAGTTAGCACGACGCTGTACTCCATGTCTCCATGCTGTGTGCATGTAATAATAATAATAAAATCCCAAAATATAAAAGCAAGCCAAATGTTGACCATACTCCAAAAAAATTTGACTTTTTGATCCGTTGCTCGTATTATCGATCGGGACCCGTGGTTGCGAAGATCTCGTTGAGATGATTTCATTTTTTGTATTAAACATCCGTTTCGGATATCCGATGAATCACAGTGGACTCGATAAATTCTAGCCGTCCATTTCTTTATAAAAACAAGGAGGGGGCTAGAATCTCCTCACAAATTCCATTTTTCTCTTATGGGCTAGGGTTTTCTAGCTCTCAAGCATAGAGCTTGTTCTTCTCCATTCAATTTCTTTCTCGCCGTGAATCTTCGTCGTCCACCGCAGGTTTTTAATTCTGTCGATCTCATCCTTGTGGTACACTTCTCATCTTCAGTTGCTTCTTTTGTTGTGGTCGCATACGTTATCGTATGTAGCTGCTATCAATTAGTCCATTGTTTACCTGTTTGTTGCTTTGTAGGTCATCTCAACCTCTTCCTCTACTTATTTTAGGGTTTTCCAATTACTTACCCGTTAAATTGTACGGTTAACTTAGTTGGTTCTACTCCGTTTTATTCCTTGCACACCATATGTTCGATGAAATGTCTATGAGAAATTTACATGCCATTTTTCCTATTTGTATCTAGTAGAAGTAATATTTATCACTTGAAAGTGACATATTGTTGAAAATATGTTGTTTCTTTTAAGAAAATCCAAGTTTGGTTACTATGGAGTAGACCAAATAACATCGTATAAACGACGTTAAGGAGCGTAGAAAGAATGTTTTGATGTTGCTTGTACCTTGGTTGTGTAATACTAAACATATGTTTATACAGGTGGTAGCACTTCTGAACGCACTTAAACAAAGTTTCTCTTTGTCATCACCATTATAAACGCAAGTAACATACTATGTTTATATTCATGTCTTATTTCTTTTGTAAGTTAATTAAACTTGAGATGTTGCTTATGAATTTAGCCCATCCATATTCATTTGGGCTATTTTGTTGATATCATCTTTCATCAAAAGAAAATATAAGAATTGACGTCAATTCATATGCATACATATGCATATATGCATTTCATAAGGTGATAAAGGCCGGTCACTGCCATCGTGCGAGACTCGTACCGATACATGGAGTTACATGAGAGGCTAGTATATCTAGCACAAAACTCTCAAATGGAGTTGCATCATGGCATTCAGCTATTCATGTGATGATTGAAAAATATAGAATTTTGAGAAATGAAAGTCAATGCCATGATAAGTGAAAAGCATATTGAATATTATTGTTGATGATTATAAAGCAACTTGTGAATAAGTGAGCTATGTTTATATTTATAATTGTTGCTTGCTGAGCTTGTCTCACCCTTTTTAATTCTATTTCAGGTTTGTTTATTTGGTGAATCTATCATTTTGGGTATGGGACTTGTAGCGGCGCATATCACTTCCTCATCTATAACTAAACCAAACTATGATTAAAAATAATTATGTTTTGTAATATGTAATGTGTATTGTAATAAGTTGACGTTTCAACCAAGTTGGTTTAGTAGGCATAGAAATACTTGTGACTTTGGGTTGTGAGAAGTTTGATATCTTTTTTGTGATATGTTATAAAATGCATATGATCGTGTTATGGATTACATCACAATTAAAGAGGAAATATTGCCAAATTTTTTGATTTTGACTATTAATTGCTGATTTGAAAATTAGGGTGTTACGGTGCAACACAAACCTGAGATTGATTGAGGGATGCTCGCGAGGAGACAGTTCATCCGGAGCAGAATTTCAGTTGTCTCTAGCTGACGATCGATCGAGCCATGCCATCCATCTTGCTGGCTCAGTGTTAACAAAACCGCAGTCCAGACTTCTGACAGTAGATGATTAGTCTAGAAACCGAAGTTTTTGTTAAGCACTAGATTGTTTGAAAACAGCTAGTTAGTATATATGTGCTGAGAATACGAACAAAATAGGATTCTCCTTCTAGATAATGTTTCATTTGTAGATTTAAGAAAACAACTATTTGGAAAGCTGATAGATTTTAGGAGGACTTGCATCTAATAAAATCACTCTTAGACAGAGGACCTGTTTGTAGAGCTTCTATCAGTTATAGCTACTCACATCATGTGGGGGATAGCCCC
>KE372761.1:410488-421888 GCA_000418225.1 Zizania latifolia | reverse complement strand
CGGAACTTCCGGTACATCGGAACTTCCGACTCCAAATCAGAACTTCCGATTTGGACCTTCTGTCCAGAATTTTATTTTCCGCTGATTTTCTGTTTTGCGCCCATTCACCCCCCTCTGGTCGCTAGATTCGGTTCTACAACGGAGCTGAGTGGAGTCGATCGAGGACGCGCTTCATTAACTCTACTTCCGCTGATCTAGCGCGTCTCGTGGCTAGAGGTAACGATCTATGATCTCATTACACGCATGGTTCCTGGGCGAATAAGGTAATAATTTTGAATTTAATACTAGCGTAGCCTCTCCATAACCCAACAGTAGTATCAGAGCCTACGTGCGTAGTGTTCGATCTGGATCGATCACATATAGGTGATATGTGGTGAAAATAGATTAGATCTATTGTTCTTGCGTCGGATTTTCGAAAGTTCCGGGTGTGACTCAGAAGTTCTAGGCCGAAATAAACTCCGTACATAAGGTTATTTTTAAAAGTTCCGGGTGTGACCCAGAAGTTCCGGGCCAAAAATAAATGCGATACAGAAGGGTAATTTCGGAAGTTCAGGGCCCTTCGACCGGAAGTTCCGGGCCTTTGAACGGGAAATTCCGGGTCTTGTTCAGTCACGTGTAGATTCTACGCCTAACTTGTTTTCACAGAGAATATTATGACTGGTATAGCCTTGTGATGTATATGATGCATGCATGTAATTTTCATGGCCTGCGTGTCATGGTTAATTGCAGCCTAAGGCTGTTCTATTGTTGTATGACCTGCGCATCGATATATGATGCTTCTGCTCATGTAATTAGTATATAGCTATTAGATATAATAGACTGATACAAGTTCATAGAGGCTTGAAGCGTGATGACCCAAAGGACAGGAACCATGGAGATGGAGATCACCATGTGAGAAGGGTTATACAATGTCACAGTTAATATAATTGCCTATGATGTTTACTTATGTTCCTGTCATATTATTCTTTCATGTTTTGTGTGTGGTAGGCATCGTTACCATGTTAGAATAGTTTCCCTCAGAAAATTAAGAACTTTGATGCCCTTTCTAATAACTGCACCTACTAAGGTTTTTTATCATTGTATGGTGGGTCTGTCAAAATAGGGTACCATCTTTTATCTTATCTAGTTACGGTGGATGTGGAACAATCACATGCATAGTATTGGTTTACTTAACAAAGCTATCAAAACGGTTTTAGGCTTTGGGGCATGAAGTTGAACGTTAAGGCATTGGATGCCACCCCAACGAACAAAAGTCACATAGGATGTGATTAGCAAGTTGTTGCTTATCTATGTCACTAATCTTCTAGCAGTGATGCCAAAGCTCACTAGGAGTTAGTTAAATATGAATTTTGTCCCACTACATGTCGTAAGAGTGAAAACAATTGTATATCATATAGTGGAGCATCTTTTATTTGATAGAAGATTCACATAGCATAGTGCTGAACCTTACATTTTTGTTGTACATCATGGCACCTACTGCTAAGAACACTTTCATTTTTAATCTGCGATCAATTCTTGAAAAGGAAAAGTTTTCTGGAACAAACTTTATTGACTGGTATAGAAACTTGAGAATTGTTCTCAAACAAGAGAAAAAGGAATATGTTCTAGAGGAGCCCCATCCTGATGAACCAAAAGATAATGCATCTGCCGTGGATCGGCGGACTTGTGAGAAGTACGCTAATGATTCAGTTGATATCAACTGTATCATGCTTGCCTGTATGTCCTCTGAGCTTCAGAAGCAATATGAGGACAGGGATGCCTACGATATGATCGTGGAACTCAGAGGCATGTTTGAGAACCAAGCACGGACTGAGATGTATAATATCTCAAAGTCTTTGTTTGTGTGTAGATTGGCAGAAGGTAGCCTAGTTAGTCCTCATGTGATCAAGATGATTGGTTTTATTGAGAGCCTGGAAAAACTTGGTTTTCCCCTTGACCAAGAGTTGGCCACGGATGTGATTCTCCAGTCGCTCCCTGTGAGCTTCGAGCCGTTCATTTTGAATTTTCATATGAACAGCATGGAGAAAAGCATAGCTGAATTGCATGGTATGCTAAAGACTGCTGAGGATAGAATTAAAAAAATTCTAGTCATGTGATGATGGTTCAGAAGGATAATAAGAAGAGAAAACGCAAGGGAAAGGCTAAAGCTTCAGATGTGATCTCGATCTCTAAGTCTAAACCAGTTGAAAAGTCTAAGACTGGCCCTGCTACTTTTGACACCTGCCACTACTGCCATAAGACTGGTCATTGGCAGAGGAATTACAAGTTGTCCTTGAAGAACTCAAGAAAAAGAAGGAAAGTGTGACTTCTACTTCAAGTATAAATGTTATTGAAATTAATCTTGCTACTCGTCCAAGTAATTCATGGGTATTTGATACCGAATCAATGATTCATACTTGTAAATAGTTGCAGGGACTGAATAGGACAAGGAAGTGCGCAAGAGGCGAATTGGATATCCGCGTCGGTAATGGTGCAAAAGTTGCTACGTTGGTCGTCGGCGTTTATTATTTGTCGCTACCCTCAGGATTAGTTTTAGATTTGAATAATTGTTATTTCATTCCCGCCTTGGGCAGAAACATTATCTCTTCGTCATGTTTAGAGGAATATGGTTTTGAATTCGTAATAAAGACTAGTGTTGTTCGATATTTTCGGATGGTATGCTCTATGGTGCTTGTCCATTATTGAATGGCTTATATATACTGAATCTTGACGATACATATGTTTATAACATTAATACGAAAAGACATCGGCTTAATGATTTGAATCTCACCTATGTTTGATATTGTCGTTTAGGTCATATAAATGAGAAACACATGCAGAAGCTCCATAAAGATGGGCTTTTGGAGTCATTTGATTTCGAATCGTTTGACACATGTGAGTCTTGTTTACTTGGCAAAATGACTAAGACGCCTTTCACTGGTCAATGTGAGAGGGCAAATAAATTGTTTGCCATTGTACATACTGATGTATATGGACCAATGAGTTCTACGGCCAGAGGTGGTTTTCAGTACTTCATTACTTTTACCGATGACTTTAGTAGATTTGGTTACATCTACTTAATAAGGCATAAGTCGGAATCCTTTGAAAGGTTCAAGGAGTTCTAGAATGAGGTACAAAATCATACAAGCAAGATAATTAAATTTCTACGATCTGATCGTGAAGGTGAATATTTGAGCCATGAGTTTAATGATCATCTAAGGCAGTGTGGAATTGTTCCACAGCTGACTCCACCCAGCACGTCTCAATGGAATGGGGTGTCCGAGCGAAGGAACCAAACTTTGTTAAACATGGCCCGGTCAATGATGAGTCAATCTGATCTTCCATTATTTTTTTGGGGATTCGCTCTAGAAACTGTTGCTTTCACATTAAACAGGGTTCCATCTAAATCTGTGGAGAGAACGCCATATGAGATATGGACTGGGAAGCGCCCCGGGTTGTCTTTTCTAAAGATATGGGGTTGTGAGGCCTATGTAAAACGTTTGATGTGTGATAAACTCACTCCCAAATCTAATAAATGCTTCTTTGTGGGGTATCCTAGGGAATCCAAAGGATATTACTTTTATAACCGGGAAGAAGAAAAAGTGTTTGTCGCCCGAAATGGTGTCTTTCGGGAGAAAGAGTTTCTCTCGAAAGGGGTTAGTGGGAGCACGGTGTGACTCGAAGAGGTTCAGGAACCACTCGAAAGTGTTTTATCTCCTACTAAACCGCAACTCAATGTGCAAGACGTTGCAGAACCTGTTGTCGAGACACCAGCCCTACGTCGGTCAGAGAGGTTGAGTCGTGCGCCTGAGCGGTTTGTGTTTTTAACCACTGGACAGCGCGACGTATTATTGTTAGACAATAATGAATCTAAGACCTATTCAGAAGCGGTGATGGGTCCAGACTCTGAGAAATGGCTTGGAGCCATAAGATCCGAGTTAGAATCCATGCGAGAGAATCAAGTTTGGAACTTGGTCAATCCACCTGATAGAGTAAAAACTATTGAGTGTAAATGGATTTAAAAAAAAGATAGATGTTGATGGAAATGTTCACATCTATAAGGCACGATTGGTAGTGAAAGGTTTCAGGCAGATTCAAGGTATTGATTATGATGAAACGTTTTCGCCCGTCGCAATGCTAAAGTCTATCCGGATCATCCTAGCAATTGTCGCATATTATGACTATGAGATATGGCAAATTGATGTCAAAAAGGCTTTCCTTAATAGAAACCTAAGTGAGGATGTGTACATGACATAGCCTGAAGGTCTTGACGATCCAAAAAATGCTGGGAAAATTTGTAAGCTGCAAAGGTCCATTTATGGGCTGAAGCAAGCTTCTCAGAGTTGGAATCTTCGTTTTGATGAAGTGATCAAAGGGTTTGGTTTTATCAAAAATGAAGAAGAGCCTTATGTTTACAAAAAGGCTAGTGGGAGCGCACTTTTATTTCTGGTCTTATATGTACATGACATATTATTGATCGAAAATGAAATTCCAATGCTTGATGCTGTTAAATCTTCGTTGAGGAAAAGTTTCTCAATAAAAGATCTTAGAGAGACAGCATACATTTTAGGCATAAAGATCTATAGAGATAGATCGAGAAAGCTAATTGGATTAAGCCAAAGCATGTACATTGACAAGGTATTGAAATGGTTCAATATGTAGAATTTCACTAAAGGTTTTCTATCAATGTCGCATGGTGTTACGCTCAGCAAGAGTCAATGTCCTTCGACACCTGATGAGTTGGAGAAGATGAGTGCGATCCTGTATGCCTCCGTAATTAGGTCCATCATGTATGCCATGCTTTGTACACGTCCAGATGCTTCTTATGCTTTAAGTGTTACGAGCAGATACCAATCAAACCCGGGTGAAAGTCACTGAGCGATAGTAAAGAGTATCCTTAAGTACTTGAGAAGAACTGAGAATATGTTCCTAGTCTACGGAGGTGAGGAGGAGCTCGTTATAAATGGTTACACCGACGTTAGCTTCCAAACAGACAAGGACGATTCGTAATCGTAGTCTAGATTTGTGTTTTGCCTCAATGGAGGCGCAGTGAGTTGGAAGAATTCTAAGCAAAAAACGATTGCAGATTCAACAACGGAGGCCGAGTATATTGCAGCTTGTGAAGCTACGAAGGAGGCTGTTTGGATCAAAAAATTTGTTTCTGAGCTGGGAGTTATCCCTAATGCGTCTAGTCCAGTGAACCTCTATTGTGATAATAGTGGTGCCATTACACAAGCCAAGGAGCCTAGATCACACTAGAAGTCCAAGCACATACTGCGGCGCTATCACCTCATCCCAGAGATTATAGATAGAGGTGATGTAAAGATATGCAAAGTGCACACGGATTCAAACGTTATCGATCCGTTGATGAAACCTCTCTCGCAGCCCAAGTATGAGGCGCACTTGAGCTCTATGGGTATTAGATATTTACGTGCGTGAGTCTAGTGTATGTGAAAAAAGAAGTCTTGTCTATGCTAATGTACATTTGGATAATTGGTTATCTTATTCCTTGAATAAATATCTTTTACATTGATCAGCAAGTATATGACTTGTTTATGAAACTCTTTGTTTTATAATGATGTTATTCTAAACAATCTCTAATCTCATATCATCATGTGGGACAATGATGATTTATAGATTAGCACATCTGTATGATTGATGATCATATTTCACGGATCATAGACATAGAGATATCAAATCAGTGATGTGGACTCATGTTAGTGAACATGGAGTTAGATAGACCCACTTTGAGATACTCCTGGGATTGTTATTTTTAACGTGCCATCAGTTGTCATCTCAAATAGTGTACCTGCAGAATCCTTAAACCTGAGATCGTCATTAATTCCAGAATGTGTAGTAGTACACTTAGGGGCTTCCAAACGCTATTCCTTAACTGAGTAGTTATAAAGGTTGCTTTCAGGTGTGTTATGAAACATGTCATGAGATGTAAGCGGTCAAGATAGAGTTTACCCCTCCTAAATAATGGGAGAGACGTCTCTGGGTCCCTCGAGATAGTTGGATTGGAAAAGTGCATGGCCATGCCACTATGATTAAAGAGTTAATCATGATTAATCCACTACTTGATAGAGTGAAGTATCGAGCTATCACAAGGGTGGCACGAATCTCGCCTTGAGCTTGACTGATGTCGTGTGGTAAAGGGATTGGTGCGTGAGTATATCAAGGTTTAGAAAATATGATTTTAATTTGTATGCTTTCGAGGGTCAATATGTGCTACTAGGTACCGCTATTGATCAGCGATCCGTAAAAGGTTTCCGGGTAGCGGCCGTTTGCATATGAACCTATCGGGTCACACGCTTAAGGGGATAGGATTTAAATCTTGCAAGAATTGGCTCTTGTGCAAGAGGGAGATTGATGGAAATATATCCAAGAGAATTCTGGGGGAACTGGAAGTTCTGGTCTGAGGCTGAAAGTTCTGGGTTCTGGAGCATCCGAAAGTTTCGGTTAGACCGAAAGTTCCAGACCAGCCCCAGTTTTGGTTTCTGGAGGAACCGAAAGTTTCGGGTTTGCCTGAAATGTGTGTTCTGGACGAACCGGAAATTCCGGGTGTGACCCAGAAGTTCTGGGTCGAAATAAATTCGATACAGAATGTTATTTTTGGATGTTCCGGTTGGACCGAAAGTTTCAGGTCCGAAAGTTTCGGACTGAAATAAATTCGTACATAAAGTTATTTTTGGAAGTTATGGGCCTAGACCAGAACTTCTAGGCCAGATGAACAGATTAGATCTGTTGGTCTTTAATACTGATTAAAGGTCCATGAGAGGGCACTGTATAAGGAGAGGAGGGGCTGGGATGAAAAAGCTATTGTTGGTTGTTGCTTTGACCTAAACCTAGCCACCACCTCCTCCTGGCTACATCGGTGGTGGCCATCTCTCCCCTAACCTCTCGACCGGTACTAGCATACTAGCTTGACGTGATCCCATCCTTGTACGTGTGAATACCGTGGAGGCACCGCTGCTACTGCGGTGCTGATCTTCTAGTGGAGATCACCGGACTACGCCGTCTTCATCGCCGACGAACGGACGGAGCTGAGTGGAGCCGATTGAGGACGTGTTTCATCAACTCTAATTTCGCTGCCCTAGCGCGTCTCGTGGCTAGAGATAACGATCTATGATCCCATTACACGCATGGTTCCTGGGTAAACGGGGTAAAAATTTTGAATTTAATGCTAACGTAGTCTCCCCATAACCCAACAGTGGTATCAGAGCCTACGTGCGTAGTGTTCGATCTGGATCGATCACATATAGGTGATATGTGATAGAAATAGATTAGATCTATTGTTCTTGCGTCGGATTTTTGAAAGTTCCGGGTGTGACTCAGAAGTTTCGGGCCAAAATAAACTTCGGACAGAAGGTTATTTTCGGAAGTTCCGGGTGTGACCCGGAAGTTCCGGGCCAAAAATAAATTCAATACTGAAGGGTAATTTCGGAAGTTCCGGGTTTGACTCGGAAGTTCCAGACCTTTGAGCTGGAAGTTCCGGGTATTGTTCAGTCACGTGTAGATTCTACGCCTAACTTGTTTTTGTAGAGAATATTGTGACTGGTATGGCTTTGTGATGTATATGATGCATGTATGTAATTTTTATGGCCTGCGTGTCATGGTTAATTACAGCCTAAGATTGTTCTATTGTTGTACGACCTGCGCGTTGACATGTGATGCTTCTGCTCATGTAATTAGTATAGTGCTATTAGATGTAATAGACTGATACAAATTCATGGAGGCTTGAAGCGTGATGATCCGAAGGATAGGAATCATGGAGATAGAGATCACCGTGTGAGAAGGACCATACTATGTCACAGTTAATATGATTGCCTAACTACTAGTTTTAGCCAATTTCTTTAAGATAACACGTTAGAAGTTAGCACAGTATACACCTTCTATTTTAACATCAACAATGGTGTAATTGAGGTTGTCATGTATGTGGTGTAAACCTAAGGTATGATGTATTTCTATCTTTCTTTCTTTTTGCACTGATAACCATGGGGCATATTGTACTGATTCTTTTTTCTTCAGGGAGAAGGAGTGCAGGGTGACCATAAAAGAGGCTGTAAAACTAAACATGTACAGTCTTAAGCAATTCATAGTGAGTAGACAGAGAGAATCTTCGCATGACACTATTTAAGCTCTTGATATCGCTCTTAGGGAATATCCTAGTGAAAGTTAGAAGTTAGAAGTTAGGAAATGCTCTTATGGAACTTTATTTTAGCCATGCAATTTCTTTGAGATAACGAGTTAGAAGTTAATATATGTGATATTAATTTGGTTATGAATCTTCTATGATGAATTGTATGTGTTCTGTGATAAATTATCTGTGATGTGCTTTGGAATGTTGGATATGTTGGCAGTCAGATCCTGGCTTTGATTCAGGATGTAGCCTAAAAACTATTATTTTTTTTAAAATAACCATAATATTAGTGACGGGTGACAATAATCACCCGTCATTAAATGACACTTTAGTGACGAATGACATTGTGATCCGTCACTAAAGGGCCATAACAGGTGAGCCGATAGTCTCTCTTTAGTGATGAGTAAACACATGTCACTAATGATGTTATATTACTAACGCGATAAGAATGACGGGATACTTGCCTGTCACTAATAAAGATTATTACCCGTTACTAATAGGATTTTCTGTAGTAGTGAATGATAAAGGAAATACTCATATGAGTTAATGTTTTAAATTAAATCATTATTAGATAGAAATGATAAAGGAACTAATGTCATTAGAAAATAAACTCCTTAACCACATCACCTTTGTCCAGAAGTGATAAAGGAATTTTAAATTGTAATAGAGTAAAAATTCTAGATCACATCAACGTTTGGCAGAAACGAAAAAGAAATTGAACATACATGAATTGATATAAAATTATAAACAACATTGGTAAGTAAATAATCTTATATCATAATAAATAATTTCTAACTAAACTTCCGTTGGTTCCATTTAGTTAGAAATTTAAATTAAATCCACATGAACGAATTTTATTAACATATTTTAATATACTTTAAACAGCATAAAAACAAATTTAAGAAAAAACAGGAAAAAAAACTGCTTGAAGAGCACTATGCTCGTGTGGCACTTAATGCACGTGTGGCAGCCTGTTATGCTTTCCAGTGCATGGCCTGTTAATGTGCGAGAGCACTGTGCGCTAGCCTCACGCACTCAATCGCTCGTTATGTGCGTACGGTGGCCCATAAGCACGGCGGTTCGTGATGCGCGTGAACTGGCGGCCGCCTGGAAGCGCTTCGCCAGCGCGCGCTGCTGCGTGGCCCCATTAAGTGGTGCAGCCCGCGATGCATGAAGCGAGCGGCGGCGGCCTGGAAACGCGCGCGCGACCTAATCCATGCACGACGGTCTGCTTAGTGCTGCGCGGCTTGCGTAGGGGCCTGCGGCCTAGTTATGTGGCGCGCGCGTGATGGCCCGAGGTGTGCGCCGGCCTGCCAAGTCACCCAGCATGGCCCGTTAGTGAGCGAATGCAGCCAGCCCGCGGCTCAACAGCAAATTGCGGCGGCCCGTTCAGCACGCCGGCCTGTGGCTCGGCAAGGCGAGCGGCCCAGGAGTGCGCGCTGCTTGCGCGGGCGGCCTGCGGCCCATGATGCTACGACGTGTGCAACCTGTTAGCGCGCTGCCAGCACGCGTTGCCCCCACAGATGCGCGCGGCGTGGCATGATGCGTGCGGCAGCCCACAGATAAACGCGGGCAGCCCCAGATGCGCAGTGTGGCAACGCTGAGATCAGAAGCAACGTTGCCTGGACAAAAATCCAATCATAATCTCCTTTTCTCATATCTCTTTTCTCTCGCATAACTTGAGGCGAGTGAAAGAGGATCCCGACGGCGTGGCGGTGTTCCTCGCCAGCGAGCGCGTGTGGCGACTCATGCCGCATGCACCCACGCCGAGTTCCAACGTGTCACCCGTTCGGCCGAAGGGCAGCAGTGATCCTGCACATGATGATCATGAGTTGGGAATCCAAGGCACACACTCACGGCGAGCTTATGCCATGCGTGGCACAATGGAGACAAAAACCCCTACATCAGTAAGTTCTATAAATTTGATCTATTAGGATTTGTTATCTAATGATCTAGAACATCTACTTTCGGGAGGGTGGGGGGATAAACAGTAAATCATAATCCCATTTTCTTCTCTCTGCTATGACTTGAGGCATGAGAAGATTATTGGTTTGAGACCGGCGCGTAGCCACTAGCGCTGAAAAGGGTCCTCGGTGATTCCAAATAATGACCAGCGATACATGATGCTAACCATTGGATCAATCGGATAGGGAGCACGACAAGGACCGGTAAGGTGATACGATCCTAGTCTTGCTTTAACCCTCTTCTATGTCAAACCTTTACCTTAATTATTCTTTAGATTCATGGATTATGAAATGCTTACAGAACATTAGCAAATACAAGAAAAAGAACTAATAACTAATCATCAAAATGCATCATAATGCCTCTAAACCAGATTAAAGGAACATGATAAGCTAAAGGAAGCTCTGATACCAAATGTTAAAAATTTAAGATTAAAACATTAAACTTTAGCCTAACCATAATCACAATGCTTGTACGGAATTGAGACTAACCGGATGATAAAGAGGTCATTAGATCAATGCAAATGAACACCAGCATGAGGACGTAGTGGTCGTCGCCGGTATTCGGTGGGTGGGTGGTGACGTTCCTCTAGTCGCCACCTACAATGTCCTAGAACGGAGGTCGTGAAACGAGTCTCCTCTAGCGCTCTAATGATCAGGATGAGTTTTAGGATTTGACTAACGTGCGAGAGATCATCACATTGGCACAGTATCGAAACCCCTATATATATAGCGTTGTGGGACTCGGGATAACCTCCATATAAAAAGTGAAGCACCTTCCGATCATGTTACAGCATATATGGAAAGTACACATAATATAAAAAATGTACATATGAAAAGTGCACGTAAATAAGTAAAGTGCACATAAGAAAAGTGTATATATGAAAAGTGCATGTAAATAAGTAATGTGTATATATAGAAAGTACACGTAAGTAAGGAAAGTATACATATGAAAACATCATATATGACAGGTGTACATAAATAAGGAAAGCGCACATATAGTAACTCTGTACATGTGGAAATATTTGATTATGAAAAGTGCAATTATGGTGGAGTTTCACTTTCCTTAAATGTTTTCTTTTGTTGCATGAGATCAACCCACTAAGGAAAGTACTTTAGATAGAAAGTTATTAGAGGGAAAGATATCAATCCACTAAGAAAATTTCTTTAGATGAAAAGTTATTAGAGAAAAAGATATCAACCCAATAAAGAAAGTACTTTAGATGGTAGGTCATTAAACGGAAGGTATCATTTTTATAAAAGGAATAATTCTAATAATTTGGAAAGCTTTTTGGCTAGTCATAGGTGGAATTTCTA
>KE372761.1:375129-386834 GCA_000418225.1 Zizania latifolia | reverse complement strand
ATTCCCAAATTAACCAAGCATAGTCTAAATCCAGTCAATATTTTGGAGATTACATCACAAACCAATCCATCTTGTAAGCCATTCCAAAATCAAGCCTAGAACCAATTTTCCCCCAAATCATAAGAACCCTAGAAGGCTAGAACCCAATTTTGCCCAAATCTTGCCTTTACCTTGTCAACCCCTTTTGAGATACCCGTCTCCACTATCACATAGCATGCCACAGTCACTTGTCTTTGGCATGATATTCCTCGAGCGGAGCAGGAGTAAACACCAACCCTTCCTTTGGCGGCACAAGAGAAGAGATAGAAGATTGAGATGTGGTGGGCCGTGGGCTCGCTCCCAACTCACCTTCTCTGTTGTTGGCGATTGCGGTGACAGACCTCCTTCCCCACCACCCCAGTGGAGCCACCATGGCCAGCACACCTGTGGGCTCTCACGTCCTACATACTCTTGCTGCGGAGCTGCTCTCTCTGACATAGCCAGTGCTGGCCATGACACCCGCATCGTTCTTCACCAGCGCACCATTTTCAGTGTGACCGTGTGAGATCCTGGTTGCTGCATGAGCTGCTGTATCATGGTGATGAGGATTAAGTAGGAGCACGTTGAGGTGATGTGAGTGGGGAAGTGCTCTGCTCAACTGCTTCACATGCGTAAGTGAGGTAGAAGAGAACTGAACTGGAGCTTGGCGACAAGCCACATCATCAAGCCAGTTGGCCAAATATCCTAAAAGTTGGGGCTTTCTGTTACTTTGCTCATGTACGTGACGTTTTGGGATAAAATTGCTTAGACTTGGGGTTCTTTGTTACACAAACCCATGTACACAGGGCTCTCTGAAATTCGCTCTTAAAAAAGTTAGCACGCAGTCCATTGCCCAAATAGCATTACAAAATAACTAAATGCACATATAAATGTGTCATGGCTCAGTTTGCAGAAGTATACCAGTATACCAAAGTAGCTAAGATTAATTTACACGTATATTATAGTTACGTCACTTTCACCACATCAACACCCGTGCAAATTATATGAAGCTATATGACAAAAGGCCCCATATGGCCATATTTTACAGTAACCAAAACCTCCACGTTGGAAATAAGTATCACATTGCAGCGTTATGAAAAATTCTATCGTACATTAATACTAGAAACTGACCAGGACTCCAGCAGAAATTGGCAGTAAACTACATTCTGTATGCACTTTCGAATAACATCAAATAACTGCTACGAGGCAAGTCTCGAATTTGCGGCAGGGACAGCAAAGGATAAGGAACTCGAAACATCACCTCTTTCTCACTGGGGAAGACATTCTTCAAGGTGTCCTTGACCTCCTGCACCGATCCCGCGGCCGCGCCCCTGGGCACGTTGATCCCGTATTTCCCCATCAACTCCGCGCCCTGCGAGATCCACACATACACGAACCCTAAGCCATTAGCTCAGGGCCCAAATCGTGGCTCACCAAAATCCGCAAAAATTGAACAAAATGATGGGGGGATATGCGGGATCTGGGCGCGGCGCAGGGACCTGGTACTCGTGGATGTTGAGGCGGCGGAGCTGCTGGTGCTGCCATTTCCCGGCGACGGAGAGGGCGCGGGAGGCCAGCTTCCCGAGCGATCCTCGAACCATGGCTGCTGCGGCGGCGTGGGCCCCTCCGATCCGAAAACCCTACGAGCGCACGCGTGCTCTTTCGTTCTTCCTCCCTCTGCAGTTTGATTTTTACTCTTTTTCCCTTCCTTTCTTGTGGAATGGTGCGGTGGCCTAGAGGACGAGAACGAGACAGCCGTGCCGCCATCGAGTTTGACGGACATGGATCAGATTTGTACCACTGACACACGGGTCCTTCGTTGTGGGCTTGTGGGGTCCATATGTCATCCATGGATGGATCTAATGTTCTTTTTGAGATGATTGCGGATTCTGTATTATGTAAAAGGTGTTGTTTGGCGGTCTAAATTTTTAATCAGCTGCAGGATTGTTGAAAGATTAGAAATGACTGAAATACCCTACTCTTCTTATGTATTGTTTTATGAAATTTTGAACACATATTTTTATAATTACAATATTGTTGACAATTGTTTGACATTTTTGTAATTACAGGGGATAATAATTATTTATATTTTATATCACATTAGACATAACAATATTCTCTTAAATCTCGTTTTATCCCATGACCTGTCCTTGCAGCTTCTGAAGAAAAAGGTGGAACAGCTCATGGTTTTTAGACCATTACAAGGCGACCAAATACAGTGTAGTTCAAAGACTTCCTTGCACATCTGCATCTTCACTAGAGTAGTTAATTGACCCATTTATCGGTCTTCTTCAAGAAATTGAAGAGAACTCTCCTTGTCCTCGGCAAGACAATAAAAATACCATGGATATTGATACGCGTGAAATTTACATCTAACAAGCTAGCGTATCATGTACTACTCTATCATTCCTGACCATCCGAATTAGACAGTATTTACACAAAATGGAGGTAAGTGGATAGGATCACATGTACTCCCCTGTATTCTTTCTGCTCTACAAAGGACTAGCACTAAGCAGTAATCAAAGCTATCAAAGAACACAAAAGAAAAGATAAGTAATTGTGGTATTGGTTTTGCATATCATTTCATCTAGAGGATTCTGAAGTAGCATGACAGCCCTGAGGCCGAGGAAGTTGCTACTGCACTTGTACTCCTAGAGGCCGAGGAAGTTGCTGCTGCACTTGCACTCCTAGAGGCCGAGGCTGCAGCCGAAGCAGAGACCGTGGTGCTGCAGCTCCGGCGCCCTCTTCGCCAGCTTGACGTCCACCTCGCCCTCTTCCTCAGCGTCGCGGCGGCATCTGGAAATCGTCGTCGACGAGGTGTTGGGCGGCGGCGGCAGGGCGGCAGTGGCGTGAATCCGGGCCGATGGTGGGGCAGCAGTGGTGCGGATCCAGGCCAGTGGCGGCGAGGATCGGGGCCAAGCAGAAAGGACGGGGAAGATAAGCTGGAGAAACTGCCCTTCGGATGGATTTTAAAAGCTCTTCTAGTATAAAACGGAAGAAGTGCTTCTCGTGGCAGTACTGAGAAACCGACTGTTTAGGACAGCTTCTAGCTTCTCAGAAGCTAAAGCTGGTTAAGAAGCTGTTCAAACAGGGTGTATGTCAGAAGATGTATACCTCCGCGTGACATAAAAATAGAGAAATATTCCGGTTTGTTTTTTTGTTTTTATCGAAGTAAACCTACAGTCGCAGCAAACACGTTGACATGCAATGCCGACAACACGGAGTGGAGTAGGGGGCAGGCTGTGGTGGCCATGTCGCCCTAGGTTAGTGACATGGGGCAGAGGTGTAGACAGACTGTAGGCGTGTAGGCATGCATGCTCGCTAGTGGGCTTCTATGTGTTTGGGTTTTTCCAGTTTTTTGGTTTTTTACGGATAAAAACCAAACCAAAAACCAAAAATTAAAGTTAATAAAAATAAAAACTGAAGATTATAAAAAACTAAAATAATGTTTACTTCAGTTTGGTTTTTGGCATAGTCGCTGGTATGTGGACACTAGTATATATAGTATGCAACTTATTTTTCATCCAATAAGAACAATTGATGCATAAACAAATGTAACTACAGCTGTGATTAGTGGGTTAAAAAAACTGGCCCCACTTTCATCCATACAACACATGCTTGCTATGCTGTCTCCCCTCCGTCATGGTTGATTGGTCCACTCGAGTTTCCATTTCGTTGGGAATATGATCCTGGGCTACCTCCCGAGTGGTTTTAAGCCGATCAGCCAATAGTCAGAGCCCGTCATAAGGACAGTGATTGGGATCTGAAGGCGTCCGAGTCCAGCACTCGGGAAAGAAGTCCTCCCGACCACAGGTATTCGGACGGTCACCATTAAGATCCAGGCCGTTATTAATCTCCATAATCTCGCAGTTATTAGTGCGGTTATCCTTTGAGTTATTACCCATGATCCGACCGTTTATGTCATTAATAGATCATTAGTGGGGATTTATTCATCATTTGTAACCCCCGATCTCTCCCATATAAAGGGATCGGCGGGAGCCTGAAAAGGGGAGGCGAAATCAAACTCACACAATCTAAAGCTCTCATACTCTAAAGGCTATTCACGCCCGAAGCTCATATCACACACAGGAGTAAGGTTATTATCCTCCGGGAAGCCCGAACCTGTCTAAAAATCTCTTGTCTCTGTCTTTGTGATTGAGATAACCATTAGATCATAGCACCGCACTACCCTTAGCCTAATCAAAAACCTCTCTACGGGCACCCCCGTAGGGCACTGTTGTCTTACACAATGACAGCTGGCGCGCCAGGTAGGGGCGGGTGCGTTTGTGTTTTTCAACTGATCCAATGGCTGTTGTCTGTAAAGTTGGCACCCAGGTTCCCGTTGGAGCGATGATCACTTTTGGAAGTTTAACTTTCGTGGGTGATTGCATGCGCCAATTGGTGCAAACTACTGCCGCCCCGATGAGGGCGAAATCTTCACTCACGGTGATAGTGCGTTCTCCGGTCCCCAAGGCGTCAGAGCGCCCAGCTCCGTTCAGGGTTCATCCGCTTCACGCCGCCGACTCTCCCGCCGACTTCGTCATCTTCGCTGGACCAGAAGGGCGAACGGTCCAGCGGCGTCAATTCACCAAGATCGTTTTCAAGCGACCTCGCCATCAGGCTACATCGGTTAAACCGATGTCTTCACCAAATGTCATCATGACGGTCACGAGGGCTATCTCCGACGATGAGCCTTCTAACTCCGCTGAGTCTAGCACTCACCGACGCCAACGTCGCGAGCGCAATGCTGCTCGTTCAGCACGTTACGCGAGGATCCGTGCTACGGTCGGTGCCTCTCGCCAAGGCACCTCAGACGCCTACAACATGGACTTCAAAGGTCATGCCATGTATCGCACGCCGACCGCGAACCTCCTCGCCATCGAGAGGGCGCTAGCCGCCCTCCCCGATTCACCTAAGCTCCAAAGGGCTCAGGCAATGACCCAGGCTGCTGCTGCTCAGATTACTGAAGTGGCACTGCCTGCACGGTCAAGATCGCCAAAGCTGTCTCCACGGCCGAGACGTTTGCCGGCAAGATCCCGATCACTGGACCAAAGGTCGATGTCCCAATCACTTCGGCGGTCGGAATGTTTGCCGGCTAGATCCTAGTCTCCGGACAAGAGGTCGGCGTCCCGACCGTCCTGGCGATCGGAGCGTTCGCCGAACAGATCACGGTCTCTGGACCGTAGGACGCCTCCCCGATCTCTCCGGCGGTCAACACGTTCGCGTCCGCGCGAGCGTCTTGAGAGTTCCTACTCGAGGGATGCCCGAGAATACATCAACCAAGCGTGGGATGCGCGTAACACCATTTCTCGTCGCCGCGGTGAACGCGAGCGCCGCGAGCTCCGTCGTCGAGATCTATTCGACCGGAGTTATGGTACGCCCGGGGCTAACCGACCTGACACCGACATCTCGCGCCACGATGGCTTTCTAGCCTTCTCCGAGTGTCTTCGTCGACTGGAGTGGCCCCGAAATTTCTGCCCTACGGGAGTTGCGCCTTACGATGGCAAAACCAACCCCTCATAGTGGCTGCGGCTGTATTACACGGCCATTCGCGTAGCCAGAGGGGATCAGGACGTCATGGCTAATTATCTCCCTGTGATGTTGACTTCGGCCGCCATCAGCTGGCTGGCCGGGCTCCCAAAAAATTCTATTAACTCCTGGGAAGAGTTGTGTAATGCTTTCATCTCCAACTACCAAGGAACTTGGCAAAGGTCGGCCTCGCGTCACGACCTACGCCAAGTACGCTAAAAAGACGGTGAGTCCCTGAGGGACTACATCTGTCGCTTCTCCGAGCGCCGAAACGCCGTCGCAAGCATCTCCAACACCGACGTGATGTCCATCTTCTAAGATGGTTTGCGGAAGTCCTCGGAGCTATTTCGCTATTTGATGATGCACGAGGCGAGCGACCCTGGAGCGATGATCACCATCGCCGAACAATTCGTCAGCGCCGAGGACGCCGAGTGAGAGCAATTGCACCCGAAAGCTCAAGAGTCCGACAAGGCGAAGAAGAAGAAAAAAGATCGTCGTCAATCTCCTTCACGTGATAATCGGGACAAGCCCGAGTCCTCCTCCCGTAATCAGAAAAAAAAGGAAAGGCAAGGAAATCATGGTCGCTGATAAGGATTCCCGACCATCTGGTCAGAATAATTCGACATTGCAGGAGGTATTAGACAAACCCTACATAATTCATCCTAACAGCAACCACACAACCCGCCGGAGTTATCAGCTGCAGAATCAGATGGTGAAAGAGGCGGAAACAAATCCCCAGCAAGACAAGCGTCGTCGGGATGATAAGAAAAAGAAGTCTAAAAATGACGACGAAGACGCCGAGGCATCTCCGGCATCAAACGACTTCCAGGAGCCCGCCCGAACGGTCTCCATGATTTTTGGTGGCGTAATTACTACCGAAACCAAGCGTCAACAGAAGTTGCTGGCCCGCCGCGTCAACGCCATCAGCACCGAGCCGACCGAGCATCTACGGTGGTCGGAGATCCCGATCTCCTTCAGCCGAGAGGATCAGTGGACGGACGTCCCCAAGCCGGGACGCTTCTCACTGGTCGTTGACCCGATCATCCTCAAGGTCTGCCTCAAGAGGGTATTGATTGACGACGGCAGCGGCCTCGACGTTATGTTCAAAGGAACGCTAGCTGCACTCGGCATCGCCGAATCCTCTCTCCAGATGACGGATACGTCCTTCTATAGGATCGTCCCAGGAAAAGCCTCCATACCACTTGACACTATCACTCTGCCGGTCATGTTTGGTACTCGGGACAATTATAGGACCGAGCATATCAAGTTTTACATCACCGACTTTGAGACCGCCTACCACGCCATGCTTGGGCAGCCGTCCCTCACCAAATTTATGGCGGTACCCCACTACGTATATCTGGTCCTTGAAATTCCTAGACCAGGGGGAGCCTTCTCCGTGAAGGGGGATGTTGCCACCTCGCATGCCTGCGAACGGGATAGCCTCACCTTGGGGGAGGCCATGGACATTTCTGTTCGGATGGAGGAAATGGTCGAAGACGCCAAGATGACGTCGACCACAAGCATGGAGCTCTCGATCGCTACGTCATCTACGCCAAGCCTAGTGCCCTCGCCTGCTAAGTACAAAAGTATTTAGCTCTCGGGCGCTGACCACTCCAAGACGACACTGATCGGGACATCGCTGGATCCTAAATAGGAAAGCGCGCTCGTCAGCTTCCTCCGCTCCAACGTCGACATTTTCGCCTGGCAGCCATCTGACATGCCTGGCGTACCTCGGGAGCAGATCAAGCATGAACTCCATGTTTACCCGACCGCCCAGCCGGTTAAGCAGAAGATGCGCAGATTTGCTCAAGATCGCAAAGAAGCCATCAAAGAAGAAGTCGCACGCCTATTGGCAGCATGATTTATAAAAGAGATGTATCATCCCGACTGGGTAGCAAACCTGGTCCTTATAAAAAAGAAAAATAAAGAATGGAGAATGTGCATTGACTACACCGATCTCAATAAGCGATGCCTTAAAGATCCGTTTCCGCTGCCGCGCATTAATCAAGTGGTCGATTCCACTGCCTACAGTGCCCTTTTATGCTTCTTGGATTGCTACTCAGGATACCATCAGATCAGCCTGAAGGAGAAAGATCAAGAGAAGACATCATTCATCACCTCATTCGATGCCTACTGCTATACATCAATGTCTTTTGGGCTGAAGAATACGGGGGCTACGTACCAGCGGGCTATTCAGCGCTGTTTGGCTGATCAGATCGGCCACAACGTGAAGGCTTATGTAGATAATGTCGTCGTCAAGTCCAAAAGACTAGAAGATCTCATCGCCGACCTCCAAGAGACTGTGAACAACCTTCGCAAATTTAGATGGCGGCTCAACCCGAAAAAATGTGTATTCGGGGTGCCGACTGGAAAGCTGTTCGGGTTCATAGTCAGCAGTCGGGGAATTGAAGCAAATCCCGAGAAGATCTCCGCAATTTTGAACATGGACAAGCCTAGCAGTGTCAAACATATCCAGCGCCTAACAGGCTGCATGACATTACTTGATCGGTTCGTTTCTCGACTAGGTGAGCGCGGAATGCCCTTCTTCAAGTTACTAAAAAAAGAAGGTCATTTTGAATGGACATCGGAGGCCGATCAAGCATTTGCCGACCTCAACACGTTTTTATCTTCTCCGCCTGTCTTGGTTGCGCCGACTCCTGGTGAAACACTCCTCCCCTACATCGCCGCCACGACCCATGTGGTCAGCACTGCCATGGTTGCCAAGCGCCTGGAGGAAGGATATGCCTATCCGGTTCAAAGGCCGGTATATTTCATATCTGAGGTGCTTGGACCATCTAAAGTCTGGTACCCCCAGGTCCAAAAGCTACTGTACGCCGTCCTCATCACCGCCCGGAAGCTCAAGCATTATTTTCAAGCTCACTCGGTGGAGGTGATCACTGAATTTCCACTCAGCGATATTTTACGGAACCGAGATGCGACTGGTCGGATCGTGAATTGGGTCATTGAGTTGAGAGAATACACTCTCGACTTTAAGCCCCGCACCGCCATCAAGTCCCAAGCTCTCTCCGACTTCGTGGCAGAGTGGACCGAGATTTAACTCCCACCCGCAAGTGATCTCTAAGAGCATTAGGTCATGTATTTTGATGGGTCACTCAGCATTGACGGAGCAGGAGCTGGAATTCTCCTAATATCCCCTCAAGGTGAAAAGTTAAGATATACTTTCCAGTTATTATTCATGGCGTCTAACAATGCAGTCGAATACGAAGCTCTCCTTAATGGACTGTGCATCGCCATTTCCCTTGGGATTCAAAGATTAATGGTATATGAAGATTCTAAATTGGTTATTAGTCAAGTCAACAAAGATTGGTCTTGTACCAGCGAAAAGATGGACGCTTATTGTCAAGAGATCCGCAAGCTAGAGGAAAAGTTTAGTGGCCATGAGTTCCATCATGTCCCCCGGGACGAGAACTCGGCTGCTGACTTCTTGGCAAAGCTAGGCTCGTCCAGAGCCCCTATGCCGAGTGGTGTTTTCCTCCAGAAACTCCCGAAGCTATCAATTCAACTTGATGAAGATCAACCTTTGGAGACCCAGCAAGCCCCATCAGTTTTGGTCATCACCGACAATGAAGAAGACTGGCGAAAGCCGATCATCGATTTCATCCTCACTGGCAAGGCTCCTAAAGATAAAGATGCAGCAATTCGCCTATCCAGAAGGAGCAAACAATATGTTGTAGTGGGATCATAGTTGTATAAGAGAGCAGTTTCAACCCGAGTACTTATGAGGTGCGTCAACAAAGCAGAAGGCTCAGAAATTCTCAAAAAATCCACTCGGGCATATGCAGAAATCACGCCGGCGCTCGAACTCTAGTCGGCAAGGCCTTCAGGTCAGGGTTTTTATTGGCCGACTGCTAATGAAGATGCTAAGCTACTAGTTCGCAGCTGTCTAGATTGTCAATTATTCGCCAAACAGCATCATCTCCCTGCTCAAGCACTCCAGACCATCCCGGCCTCATGGCCGTTTGCATGTTGGGGACTCGATATGGTCGGACATTTTCCAAAGGCCGCCCAGGGTTATGATCGCCTGTTTGTAGCCATTGATAAGTTCACCAAGTGGATAGAAGTAATGCCGCTAAGGACAAGCACAGCTAAGAAGGCCGCAAAGTTCATCCAGGGCATAATATATCGTTATGTCATTCCTAATCAGATCATCACAGACCTTATAACTCAAATTACCGGCAATGACTTTTGGGAATTCTGTGAGGATTGGTATATTGAAGTCAAATATGCTTCTGTTACACACCCGAGAGCTAACGGTCAAGTTGAAAGAGCTAATGGCATGATATTACAAGGGTTAAAGGCCAGAATATTTGATCCCCTCAGCAAATATGACAGTCGGTGGATGAAAGAATTATCAGCTGTTCTTTGGGGTCTTCATACTCAGCCGAGCCGAGCTACTGGTCGGACTCCGTTCTTCCTTGTGTATGGGTCAGAGGCCATCCTACCGGTAGATATGTTGCATGAGTCCCCCAAGATTCAGCATTATGAAGAAGGTACAGCCGAGCAGACAAGAGAAGATGACATTGATAGTCTTGAAGAAGCTCGTCTAGAAACTGCAATACAATCCGAGCGGTACCAGCAAGGATTGCGAAGGAATCATGACCGTAATGTACGTGGTCGGTCATTTCAAGTGGGATATTTAGTCCTCCGCCGAGTACAATTAGCATTCGACGCCCACAAGCTATCAGCTCTATGGGAAGGACCATACATCATCTCTAAAGTCACCCGACCAGGATCATATCGCCTAATTCATGAAGACGGTCAAAGGATTGCGAATTCATGGAATATCGAACATCTTCGGTGCTTTTATCCTTGATAAAACAAGCTAAGTTATTGTTTTCAATAAAGATGTTTGACTTTCATTTCATTCACCTTCTTTCTTTCTTTTTGCCTGACCCTCGGGTGCTTAAAGTCTTATCGTTTAACTTGGAATTCATGATCCGCTCTGATCGAGTTAAGTTATTCTTTTTGCCCGCTCAGGAGGGGCTTGGCTTAGTTATTATGTGACCTACTCGATTGTTTTTTATGATGTTTTGACTACATGTGATGCTCATGGTTCAAAACAGCGTGCACGTGGCTCAAGTTTTCCTATGCTACAGACCTAAGCTATAACGTACAGTCGAACATTTATACTGAGTGGCCGGGCACAGAACAAACTTAATATTAAAAAATGACATTGTTTCATTACATCAAAATATATACAATTGCATGTTGTCTATAATTTTTTCTACTCGGCAGGTGCAGCTGGATAAATCTGAATGTCTGAGACTAAAACACTAGTTGTTTCCTCCACCTCCGCGTAGATGCACGTCACGTCGGACTCCACGATGCCCGCCGGTCACCCTGCTCGGATGTAGTCCAAACGAGCTGTCGGATACAACGCTCGGACAATCCCGAAGGTGTGAGTGGCCGCCGTCCGAGCGAAGTCCCGGGTTTGATCCCGTAGACGTGTGTCGGCCCCCTCAAGCCACGCGAAGGACTCCTCCGCCGACCAGACCGTGCCGGATGGCTCCTCACCAATCATCTTGATGAGCGTCTCGGCACTCGCTCGATAGCGGTCCCGCTGCACTTGAGTGTTGGCCAAGCGCTACTCTAGGTCGGCGAATTGGGCGCTTACTCGCCGGTGAAGCTCTGCAAACAGAATATAATTTCAGGAAATACTTTAATAAAAGCTGAGTACTAAGAGAATCCAAGTTGGTGGTCCGTACTTTTGTACTCACCCGACTACTTGTTAGTGGCTACCACGGACTTCTTGAACTCCTCTTCGAGCTTCGCCACCCTAGCAAGGGCTTCATCCCTCTCGGCCAAGGCTTGTTCGACCGTAGAGAACGATTGGCCCGCCACGCTGGTAGCTGTCTCAAGTCGATCTTGAGAAGCAAACCACTCTGCCACGTAAACACTAGTTAACACACTGGCAGAAGAGAAAGTTAGTGATAAAAGACAGTCAGGACGCTTACCTTGAGAGTGGAACTCAAGCTGCTCATGAAGGATGCGATTGTCCTTCTTCAGTTTTGCCAAATCGGTATTTTTACAAGCCAGCTGATCAGTCAGCTGAATCACCAGGAGCTGCAAAAAATATGATACAAGTTAGTTCAAATGCATATGTATATTGTATGTGTGAAACTAACACTTGCAGGAAT